>BLSH010060422.1:343899-362163 GCA_018402905.1 Glandirana rugosa
TAGATAGTCTTCACAGAGACCAAATATACACTAATTTGTTTTGTTTCCCCCCCCCCCCCAAGATATGTAGCAGTATAGATTTTGGCCAAAATTTATGAAGAAAAATTACTAATTTGCAAAACTTTAGAACAAATAAAAATGCAAATTTTTTTTAATTATAGCACATATACTAAAAAAAAACCCAGCGGTGATTAAATACCACCAAAAGAAAGCTCTCTGTGTGAAAAAAGGGGCAATAATTTCGTATGGGTGCAGTGTTGCATTCAAAATGTGAGAGCGATGAAAATCGGTCTGGTTGTTACGGTGGCTTAAGTGGCCAGTGGTCAAGCAGTTAAATTTGTGTGGTGCTATGAAATGGCGACAACTTTCAGTACAGTATATTTGCCATGGGCAACACTTAAAAAGCCCCGTATAGGTTATTTTAGTATTACGGAGGTGGTCTGGTGCTTGAAATATTGCTGTGAGGTGTGCACGGCAATATGAAACGTGTATCATAATTTACTTTCATGTGTAGTTACCCCCAATGCTTGAGTTTATGCTCATACAGGCTTTTAGAATGTTTTAAAGTATTTTAATTCACCTTTCATAATCTGTTACACCCATATTTACACTCCCCTGCATAAAAAATGAAGATGAAGTTTTGTTTTTTTTTTTTTGTTTTTTCGTACTTCACTGTACAAACTTTTCAAACTTGGAGCTATGAATGGTTTAATTTTAGCACCGTCTCTGGTCGATGACCAGGTGTTATATCACACCAGTGGTCAAATACTGTAACACCCTGTTAATCTGGAGCACTTGTAGGGTAATCGGGTGCCTCATTTCACCACGTTGATTAGTTCAGGCACGGAGAAATAACCTCAGTATTTGCCAATGCGGAGATTATGCAAAAGGGATCAAATTGAAAACCGCATTTGCACATTTGCTCTGCTGAAGGCTCTTTAAACACTTGGCCTCAGAATGATGATGCATCCCTTGTATCACTCCCTAGGAGTGGAGGGATATTTGTTACAGTTTGCTTCACTCTGGGTCACCGACATCCCAAAAGTGTGGGTCCAATCAGTGATTTCAAAGGGGTACTGAATAGAGTTCAAAACTGTACTGCCTCCTTGCTTTCTTTAGTAGTATTATACAGGTTTTATATAGCACCAGCAGTTTGCTTAGCCCTTTACAACATGAGTGCAGACAGTACAGTTACAATACAAATCAATACCAGAGGAATCAGAGGGCCCTGCTTGTTAGAGCTTACAATCTAGAAGGGAGGGTCAACTGAAACAAAAGGTAATAACTGTGGGCAATGAGCTGATAGAGAAAATTAAAATACAGTTGTTAGGTGTGGATAGGATAGGCTTCTCTAAAGAGGAGGGTTTTCGGGGATCGTCTAAAAGCTAATATAGTGATAATCGGACAGATTTGGGTAAGGAGTTCCATAGGATTAGAGAGGCTCTGGAAAAGTCCTGGAGGCGAGCATGGGATGAGGTGACAAGGGATCTAGAGAGCAGGTGGTCTTGAGGAGAACGATTGGGTTGCTTTTTTGAGACTAGGCTAGTGATGTAGCTGGGGTTTAAGTTGTGGGTGGCTTTGTAAGTTCGTATTTTGAATTTAATTCGTTGGGTGAACGGAATCCAATGGAGGGATTGACTGAGGAGTAGCAGACACAGAGCGATTGGTAAGGTTGATGAGTCTGGCAGCAGCATTCATGATGAATTGAAGGGGGGATAACCTATCTAGTGGTAAGCCAATGATAAGGGAGTTGCAGTAGTTGAGGGGAGAGATGACCAGGGAGTGAATTAAGAACATCTTTGACGCATGTCCCTTTCCTTATTACGGATGATTAAAACCAAATTCGCTCAGGAATTGTGGGACGCATCGCCAAATTTACCCTTATGGTATAATGATGTTTTGGGGGAACTGGAGTCTATACCAGACCCTACAAGATGGTCATCAAAAGGAGTCAAATACCTGTGTCATATTATTGATGATGGGGGCTTTAAACCCTTCCAACAACTTCAGCAGGAGTTTGCTCTTCCAAACTCTTACCTATTTTTTTATTACCAATTGAGGCATGCCATCAGAACACAATTTGGTAAGCTAGACAATATACTTCACATGCCCCCCTAGAAAAATTGCTCAGGGACCCAGCCGATACTAAGCTTATTTCAACATACTACATGGCCCTAGCCTCAGACACTAACCCTAGATTCCGAAATGCACAAGCCAGGTGGATGAATCTGGATATACAGATCACGGAGGAGGACTGGTCAGAATTTTCTGACACCTTTTAAAACATCAGTAATCTCATCTAGAGACCGAGTGATCCAAATTAAGGTCTTTCATCAGTCTCATCTTACCACACACAGACTCCATAAAATGGGTTTGCTACACATGGACACGTGTTTTAGGGGATGTGGCCAACGAGCAAATTTCCTACATTGCTTTTGGTCATGTCCGGTGGTGCAGCACTTTTGGAGGGATATTGGCTCGTTCATTTCAACAGCCTTGGGCCTCCCCAATATTAACCCCAGGAACTGCCTTCTGGGGATCTTTGGGGATCTGTCGCTACCTGCCTCAGCAAAGCGACTCCTCCGAATCTTATTCTTCTACGCGAAGAAGTCACTTTTACTGACTTGGAAGAGTGCACATACATTAAGTAAATAACTTTGGTTGAAATTGGTGAATGAGGCGCTACCCTTATATAAAATAACCTTTGAACTTTGAAAACTGAGTAAGAGATTTTATTAGATCTGGGGCGGATGGCTAGCTAGCCCTCTCACACTATGCCCCACCCTATCATAGGGTGCAATGCCATTTGGTCTGATCCAGATCAATACCGATCCATTTAGCATGAGATCAATTTCAATATGCTGCGCTATGTTTCTGTAGAACTCTACTATGTTAAGAGGTACCCAACTGATACTGATGGAATGCTGTAATTGAGAAAGACTATGTTATAACCCTATGAAGGCAGCTGTAGGGTGGGACACTTAAAGGTTTGCTACTGGTTTTTGTTTGTATGTTTTGATAATCAATAAAAATTATCTTTAAAAAAAAGACATCTTTGAAATCAGCCAAAGACTGTTAGTTTTGCAGAATGCCCTGAACCACATCTTGTCCCAGGGAGTACCACAGCAAGACAGGTTTAAATGATTTTACTCATGTTCCCATTTACCCACCTCATTAGAGAGGTCTTAAGTTTTTCAGTGGCAAACAACCACTTCCAGTTTGTCGCAAAGCCCTACGTCTGTGCTGTCCTCTGCTCCGAGGGTGTTTGCAAAGGTGTTGGCACCCTTACTTACCATTCTCAGAACATGCAGGTGACTGGCTGTCTAGACAACTTTTTCCTGAAGGATTCATCACCCTTGAAGCGCTCAATATAAAAGGCAATTCAGCTACTCCATGCCTTTTGCAGGGTGTAAAATTTCAACAAATCTCCTCTCCAGCCTTCCCTGAACCTAGTATATGCTTTGGTCTAATCCTGGATACACCCCAAGAGGAAATCTTTGTTCCAGAAAATGTTCTTTAGGAGCTCATGCTCAAGCATGATCCCAAAGAATTTACACAGTGAGATTTGCCACCAGAGTTCTTGTTCTAATAGTTACCTCCTTCAAGGTAGTACCTCTATCCCAGTTCCACTCAAGAGCTCTCCAGCAAAACATTGTTAGCTTGGAAAAAGCAGGCTCTTTACCTGGACTTACCCATGCTCCTATCAAGCCAAGAAAGAACTTCCTTGTCTTGGTAGATTTCCACTCCAGCTTTAACAGTGGTAAAAAAGTTCTTACAACAGACCTAAGTCTTTCAGGCTGGGTTGGAGTTTTCCAATCCTTAACAGTTCATGGAACATGGTCAAGAGAGGAAACCAAGTTCCCATCAACAACTTAAATCTCAGAGCGTTCTGGTTGTCCTTTCATCACAGCACATCCCTTCTAAAGGCGCTCCCTATTCAGGTCCGGTCAAACAATTTCACCACAGTGGTGCATATCAACCAACAACTGAGCACAAGTAGCCAGGCTGCCCGGAAGGTAGCAAACCATATTGTCTGTTTAGAAACTTGCTGTCCAGGTATTTCTGTAATCAATATCCTAGTAACTGCCAGATGAATTCTCAACTGCCAAGGCTTGGACTAATGGGAAAGGCCTCTTGATCTAGATGTGTTCAGTCTGATGTGCCAAAGAAATGTTCTGGACTATATAAAGTGATTGTAAAGTCTTAAACAAGCAAGTTATACTTACCACCTCTGTGCAGTTAATTTTGCACAGAGCAGCCCGGATCCTCCTCTTATTGGGTCCCTCTTTACACCTCCTCCTATTGAGTGCCCCCTCAGCCAGCAGCTTGCTACAGGGAGAATCCGAGCCGAATCAGAGCTCAGTGTGTCAATTTAGACACGGAGCGCCGGCCCCACCCCCTCTCTCCTCTGATTGGCTGACTGACTTTGACAGAGGGAGGGAGCCAATGGCGCCCAAGGCGTGTCATGGGTGGCTAAGGCACTCGTGGACATCACTGGAGAGAGAAGGAGCTCAGGTAAGTAATAGGGGTGCTGGGAAGGCTGCTAAACACAAATTTTTTTTATCTTGATATAGAATGCATTAAGATGAAGAAAAAAACTGCTTTTGCAACTCCTTTAAGGCACCATGCCTCTATTGCCATACTGTGTAAGGTAGCAACTTGGTCTTATGTTCATACTTTCTCAAAGGTTTACCAGGTGGAAGCTTTTAGCCGTAGCGTTCTTGCAGCGGTACATTGGACTTGAGTCTTGGACTCCTGTTGTCTCTTGAACTTGACACGGTACCGTTTGCGTAATTATACACACCCACACACACCATTGCTCACATGGTATATGACTAATCCAGTGTTTCTCAACCTTTCTCCAGTCGGAGCACCCTTGGATCGTATGATCCCCCCCCCCCCCCCCCCCCACAAAAAAAAAGAAAAAAACACCAGCCGCCTCTTGTAGCGATGCTCACAAGTGGTGAGGAGGCAACATTATGTCCAGTGCCTCTGAAGAGCAATCTGAGCATCAATTGCTTTTCAGAAGAGCAGCAGTCTTTGCTGCTTTCACAAAATAGCCCTAAAAAAGCAGTTCTGATCATATAGGGGTGGGGGGGTAGGTGCAGGATTAAAAGTAACATACATACAGACACGTAAGAAGGCCGACCATAGGTCGGCCTGAATTTGTAGGAGTCTGGCATACTTAAGCCAGCCTCCCCCTACCTGCAGTACGGCGCATTCTGGTGGTCACGGCAGGTACAGGCACTTCCGGACGGATTCAGCAGTCAGCCGCATGGTAGAGCTACGAGCGGGCGTGCCGTGTCACCGCTAGGCTCTTGGTCAGGGTAAGTCCGGGGGGGGGGGGGCGCAGGCTGCTGATGGGAATTTCCATCGGTACCTCCGTCACCGGCCAGAAGCTCGATTCATGGAAGTTCACGATCTCTCAGAACATGGACGATCCCGAAATTAATGCCAGAATTACAACGCAGGGCCATTTCATATCCAGCGTCGACTCGGAAGGCCAAGCTGTTCAGACTATTGTTCCCGCCAGGTTCTGACCCTGAGCAGGTCACTTTGCGTTCAGTCGCCTCGTCCCTTTCACAGATCCATGCCACGTTTGACTCCCTGTTGTCATCAGGGCTAGAGCTCAGGTCTAGAGTGGAGGCTTTGGAGGAGAACCGGGCCGTTTCTGCTCCACTGGTGCCGGGGCAGGCAAGCCTCCTCCCCCGGGGAGGGCAGTTCGGCCATTTCCATCCCGGGGATGGCAGGTAATAGCTCAGATGCTCCCGTGATCACACCAGCCCATTTTATTCCAACTAATTTGAGGAAGGATATCCTGGAAGGGAAAGATGTCAATCTTGCTTCCCTATTAATTGCGGCACATGGCGTGGCTGACAACAGGTCCTATGCCTGTGGGGATGTGTCCGTAGTTGTCAAAACCAGGGACCACAGATTGAACTGTAAGCTGACCATTCCTGAATTTGTGCTCGCTTTTAGCACGTTCAGAGATGTCATCTGCTCGGCTCAGCCCAACAGGAGGGAAGAGCTGGACCTTTACCTCTACGCCGTGGTGCAGTTAGGGCACAAGTATGGCGGGTCTGCATGCTATGACTACCACCGATCGTTTTCTGCCAAAGCTGCAGCCATTTTCTTGCAGCACCACATTACCATTTCCTGGGGGTCGGTGGACACGGAGCTATTCTGCAGACACTTTGCAGGACTCAGAGCTCCCGTTTGTGGTACTTGCCAATCTTCTACGCACACCACATATTGGTGTCCCAACGTCGAACCAGCTGCTATGCAGCAACAGGCCAGGTCCGAGCATTTCCTCTGCTTCAGCTAGCCGTCACCCTCGGGACAAGTTGGGTCGGCCCATTCGGTTTTTGGGAAAGTCACAAATTTGTAACAATTTCAACCAGGGTTCCTGCAATTACAACCAGTGCAGGTTGCTACATGTTTGCTCGGATTGTTTCAGGGCCCACCCCAAGTCAGCCTGTCTGTCAAAACAGTCCAAGGGGTCATGACTAAGTCAAATGAATGTGCAGTCCTTACAGCAACTTTTGGTGGGTCATCCGTCCAAGGCAACCGTCGCATTTCTGGTAGAGGGATTTTCTAGGGGTTTTCACACAGGGCTCATAACCATTCCCCAGGGTTCTTTTGAGTGCAGTAACTTACTATCGGCTACTACGCATTCGGAAGCCGTGGATTGCCTGCTACAAGCAGAACTCTCCAAAGGCTTTATCATTGGCCCGTTTTCCGCTCCCCCTTTTGACGCATGGAGAGTCAGCCCCATTGGCATTGTTCAAGGCAAATTTTCAAATAAACTAAGGTTGTTAAATGACATTTTCTGCGCCTCATTCCTCCAGGGTACCCAGTATAAATTCCCTCATTCCATCCGAAGAATTTTCCCTCAAATATGCTTCGGTGGACCAGGCCATACAAAGCATCATCAGATTTGGGGCGGGCACTTGGCTTTCAAAAGCTGACATTACCGATGCTTTTAAACTACTACCCATCAAACCGTCTTTGTGGCAATGGCGTGGCATCAAATGGCGGGGAGCTTATTATTTCGCAACCAAGCTTACGTTTGGTTCCAAGAGCAGCCCTTGGCTTTTTGATACTTTTGCGCAAGCCCTATGCTGGATTCTATCATTCAAGGAAGAGTGTCAGGAGGTCATACACTATCTCGACGATTTCTTGTTATTGGAGAGTGGCAGTCGGGTCCCCGCTGATCTACAGAAGTTAACTGCCTTATTTTCTATCCTCAACATTCCTCTCTCCAATAAGAAGGTGGAAGGGCCATCCAAAGTTTTGGTTTTCCTAGGCGTCAAGCTAGACACACAACTGATGCAGGCCAGTCTACCACCTGAGAAATTGGAAAGGAGTAGGATTCATGCATTTACCATTTCCCAGGTTTGTACTAGGGTGGAGCTCCAGTCGCTATTGGGCATGTTGAACTTTGCTATGAGGATCATCCTTCAGGGCAGGTCCTTCGTGTCCAGATTGCTGGCTCTTCTGCCCCTGGCTCCAGACTCCTCATCAGGCTGGATGCCGCCGCCTTAGCTGATCTTGGCATGTGGGACCAGTTCTTGCAGCACTGGAACGGGGTGACCATGTTTATTCCGGCGGCTTCGGTTATGTCTCCTAGTGTGACATCCGACGCAGCCGCCACCAAAGGTTACGGGGCCATTTTCAATAGCCATTGGCTCGCCGGCCCCTGGCCTGAGGAGGTTAACGCAATTCCAGGTTTTCACAGCTCTTCCTCATTATTCGAGATCTACCCCATCGTTGCCGCAGCTCAAGCCTGGGGTCACATGTGGTCCGGACATACCGTGGTATTTTACTCAGACCATCAGGCCTTGGTAGAGATTATCAATAAAGGCAGGTCCAGTTCCTTAGCAGTTATGTCCTCCTTGCGCAGGTTAATCTGGCTTTCGCTCCAATTGAACTTTCTCTTTCATTGCATTTTCTTACCCGGCGCAGAGAACACAGCTGTGGATGCCTTATCTCGCTTCAATTTCTCCTTTCTTTCAGCAGGTTACAGAGGCAGACGTTCTGCCCACCCCATGCCCGTAATACCCCCAGCTCAGGATGGATTAAACACCTTACTATCCAGTGCTAGGGGTCTGATCGAGGCTTCTCTCTCTGCAAATACTAGGAGGGCCTATCACACAGCCTGGGAGGCCTTTCAATCGTTCTTGACCCTACATCCAGTAGTGGATTGGTACAGCATTGAGTACCTCTTGGCCTTCGTCTTTTTGCCACTCACAGCTGCTTTTATCGCATGCTACCATTAAAACTTACCTGGCCGGAGTACAACATTTTGTGGGATTAATATTTCCATACAGACCTTTTTGTTCTCTGCTCACCCCATCAGGGCTATGTTGAAAGGGATACAGAAGGTTAGTCCACTGGTACCTACCACCAGACTTCCTATCACAGCTACCTTGTTCCAGCAATTATCCATCATTCTAGACAATCGTCCTTTTGGCTCCAAAGTCAGTCTGATAATCAAAGCGCCTATGTATCTGGCCTTCTAAGGTTTCCTGAGACCCAGTGAGTTCTCTGTCACAGGCAGGACATGTCGCCCTTTAGCTGTCAACTCACCAAACGTCAAGACCATTCTCAGCTTAGGTTGGGATCATGCAAAACGCAGCAAATAGGAGCAGGCACAACGATCAGATATTTTCAGAGTGATAATGCGTGGTGTCCCTTCAAAGTCTTGGAAGCATTACAGGCTCAATTACAAGGGGCTCACAGGGAAGGTCCGTTGCTGCCTTTTCAGGGCACGCATCTCACAACACCTCAATTTATCAGGCATATACACATACTGCTTGGTAGGTGTGGTGTCAACCCCAAACAATACACGGGTCGTTCTTTCAGGATTGGGGCCGCATCAGCGGCATCCCGGCAAGGCGTCCCAGTACATATCATCAGGAAATTGGGCAGGTGGAAATCTGCATGCTATATGAGATATATCCCAGAACCACACTTTGAAATGTCCAGGGCTTTTTCTCGTTTGGTTGAATGATTTGTCATGTACTTTCAATAAATTCCTTGCTTGCATCCTAGCAGTGTCTTTTTGCCCACTTCAGACATACTGTACACGTGACCAGGGCACACCGCAGGTCACCTTACTCACAGCACTCTTTTCATACTGTAAACGCTTGGTGACTCTGAGTACAAGTAAGAAGGCCGACCATAGGTCCGTCTGAATTTGTAGGAGGAGTCTGGCATACTTAAGCCAGCCTCCCCCTACCTGCAGTACGGCGCATTCTGGTGGTCCCACCCTCCCTATTCCCATTTTTCAGAAGTTTCCCTTTTCCTTATCTTGGGTATGCCCACTTCAGGCATACTGTGCACGTGACCAGGGCACACCGCAGGTCACCTTACTCACAGCACTCTTTTCATACGGTAAACGCTTGGTGACTCCGAGTACAAGAGTATATATGCACATACACAAGTACACACATACAGACACATTTACACAAATACAGTCACATGTACACACAGACACATGTATAAAGTTTTTTAAAGTGTTCTAACACAGTACTTTTCCTCATTTAGATGTGTATTGCACTGTAGGGGGAAGCAGAGAGCACAGCACGCTTCCCCCTCCCTTTACGTTCAATTTTGAGGCTGACAGAGCTCCCCCACAGTGCCAATGTACAGTTAGGCAGGGGTCGGGAGATCGGGCTCAGATGACAGCCCTTCTCTCCCATGATCCCTCGGAACACCAGTGTGCCGTGGCACATTGGTTGAGAGAGGCTGGACTAATCTACCTGTGTCTTGTATTTTGATTTCACTATAAATTCAATATTTTTCAGTATAGGCCATAAGCCTTGCTTGGTACAAAACTGAGGACTTGAGGAGTGGGGTAAGGTTATAGGGGAGGCACATGTCCAATTACCAGCCTATCTCGATTTGATGGAGAGAGAGGGTCTTGTCTCATAGACCCCTGATCTCTCCATAAAGAGGGCCTGTCACAGCTCATGTTATCACAAAGGAGAATGATCATCCCTAGTGATAGCGGTATAGCTATTTTCTCTTCATTGACGGATGCTGCAGCTCTTCATGACATATGGGGTTTATCCACCTTATCACTAGGAGTGAACTAGGCAGAACAGTTCAGCTAAAAGCAGACACAGCCCCTCCCAGGGGGGCGGTCCTTACTTGGTATAACCCCTACACCCTGCTAAGCACACTCAGTTTTTTCTGCCTAGGTCAAGGAGTGGGACCGGTGTTCCTTGTTTTTTTCTTTAAAAAAATGTTGCTTCTGATGAAGACCTCAATCAAGCCGGCTGGGTGACAGGCTGGATATCCTAGATCCAGGTAGGCTCCCAAGCGCGGCCAATGGACACGAGCCGACCTTAGCTACGTGCTGGGTCAGCCGTAACAGGCCCCGTTCCGTGCTGGGCGGCCTGCGGGTTAAACGTCCCGCTGGCGCACTTAAGACCGTGTGTCGGTCCTGGGTCACGCTTTGACTGTCAGCGTCCCCCGTAGCGGGGGTGGCAGGTCTGTCTCCCACTGGGGTGTTGGGCTGGTTCCCCCCCGTGCTGCACTACCACTGTCCTTTTCTCCCCCCTCCAGGGGTTCCCTAGTACTTGGGGGCCCTTAGTGGCGCCTCTCACCTTTTGGCTATGGCGGCTGGTTCGGTCGGTAGCCGCGACCGGCATTTTGCGGTGGTCCGGCTGCCATTTTCCTGTAGCCAGCCGCATGTTCTGCATCTATTGCTGATCCCGGTCGCCATTTTGTTTTTGTTGTGGCCGGCCGCATGTTTTGGCCTCTAGGGTGCATGGCGGCCATCTTGCGGTGGCCCATGCGTTCAGTCAGACCTGTATGTGTAGGGGGGCTGGTTCCCTGGCCTTTTGGCGCTGGCTTACCCCCCGCACAGTAGCTGATACTGGTCACAGCCCTGTCCTTGCATGTGTTGGGGGACTGTTTGGTGTGCACAGGCCTGCTTTGGCAGCGGCACGTGCAAGCAGAAGGCAGCAGCGGCAGGCACAGCTCCTTTCAGAAGAAGGGAGCGGGCAGGTGGTGAGTACTCCCAGGGTTACCCTCCTGTGGAAGTCCTGCACAGTCTTTGGGTGTGGGGTGTCCTGGTACTACAGGTCCCAGTTTGGGGGCCATGTTACCAGGCTGGGTTACAATGGCAGCCGATGCAGGTGCCTCCCCACTTGACCTCTCCGTGTCGTTTAGGGACTGCGAGGCGGTCCTGGGTTTCCCGGACGGGGTCGCGGGCATATTGCTGACCCTACCCCCTTCTCCTGCCTCTGGGAAAAGTCTGACCCTGACGGGGGCCCCCCTTGAGATATCGGATGGTGTGCCCCCGGTTTCCCCGATTAGCTTGGAGGAGTATGCGGCAGTTACTGCGGCGCACGGGAAGGCACCAGTCAGCGCCCTGATCACAGCGGTGTAAGCCGTGGGTTAAAGGGTAGCAACTTGGTCTACCATAGTAGATGTCCTGTGTTCTCGGACATGTTACTTCATGTAGCGGGAAGCCCTGTACACCGATCCGCCCTTCAGCGGCCCTCTTCTCCCACTGTCAGGGGCCACGAGCTCTGTTTGGGGGATACGGCTGGACCCTTGAAGGGAAGGGCCGTCCCCATCGGGATGCATAGCCCGGTCTGTGTGGCTGTGGGTCCCCCAGGTGTCTTACCTGGAGCGATCTCAGTCCCCTTTTTTCTGTACGTGGAGGCCTGTGGTTGAATCCACTATGTCTCGCCTGATTGTGGCGACCACGATTCTGGGGGGTGGCACTCAGTCCTTAGACCACGGCTGACAGGAGCGCAGAGTCTGGCAGGGTCAGTTATTCGCCCTGTATTGGCTTCCACTCGGGTGTTGTAGATGCCCTCTGAACGGGCTGAGCTTTCGCACCGCAAAGCCACTAATGCGGGGTTCCTCCTGCATGTGTGAGGCGCGCTGACTGGCCCCTTCAGGGCTTGGATATCTGTGCCCTGGACTCCGCCCCCCTGATGCCTTGTTGACTAGGTCTTCGGTGGGGACCTGTCTTTTAGGAAGGCCCTGGCGGTCTTGCCTTTTCAGGTAGGCGGCTCTTGGAGCCACTTTGGATGGTGAGGATCCTACAGTGGGGAAGAGCTTTTGTCTTCCGCTAGGAGGTAGTGAGCACCGTTGCATGGGTCACTCCTTTGCGGCCCAGAAGAGGCCCTTTTTCCTTTGTTCCTCCCGCCCATCGGGCTAGGGCTCCCAGCCCGTTCTGGATCCCACAGGTGGGCGGAAGCGTCCCTGGCAGCATAGGTGCGACAAGCCAGAAGATTAGTCCTCAGCGTGAAGGGTTGCCCCCACCCATGATTTGGGTGTGGGGATGCCTGCGGTCGGTGACCTTTCTAAATTTCGGACCGCTGGGTGCTCGGGGTGATTTTCTCTGGGTAAAAAATGGGACTTCGTTCCCTTCCTCTGGGCAGGTTTTTTGCCGGGTAGGCCTGGCTGGTAACCGGCTTCGTCAAGGGGTAGATTCCCCTGTCCCATCCTCCGGACGCCCCCGTGTTCACTCTGTCCTGTTTGTGGTCGAAGAGGAACGGGGCCTGGCCGGTATTGGCACGGTGGCCCTCCTCTGCCTGTATGTGTACGAAGGTTCGAGATGGCGCCTGGCCACCATGATGGGGACGATGGTTCACCAGGGAGTTTTTTCCTGGCTTATCTTGACATGGCGGATGAGCACCTGCATATCGCCGTATGTGCCCTGCACCAGCGTTCCTGTGAATTGGCAGTTGGTGAGCATCACTACCAGGTCGTGGCTCTCCTTTACTTGACTTCTGCGCCTCAGGTCTTCGCCAGCTTGATGGCCCCGGTTCTGGCTCTATTGAGGCTGAGGGGCATCACTGTGGATCTGGCCAGCCTGCTCTGGCAAGCGGAGTCGGCTCCAGCCCTAAGGGGTAAAGTGACAATCACCAGGTGCACGCTGTGGGAGTCTGGCTGGGTACTTCTCCTACACTCGGTGTTGGCTTCGTCACACCATTTGGAGTTTCTGGGTCTGATCCTAGATACAGTCCAGACAGAGGTTTCTTCTTCCTCTGACCAAGCACAGACGCTTCAGTTGGCGGGTCGGTCCCCGCTGTCCCAGAAATGGTCCCCCCTGCGGATTGCATGTGGGTTCTGGGGCTCTTGGTGTCCTCTGCAGCGGTCCCATATGCTCAGTGTCACACACATGCTGTGCGGCGAAAATGTTCTCTGCAGTGGGAAGTCCCCGTCATCCCTGGTTCGGTTGATCAGGTTGGACCGTCAGACAAGGTCTTCACTACTCTGGTGGTTGAGGGCCCCGTCCCTGCATTTGGGAAGTCTGTTTTCTTCTGTTTTGGACGGTCGTTACGGATGCTATTTTGGCTGGGGGGGGGAGCCAGGGGGTGTTGGCGACCCAGGGTCGCAGGAGGAGGCTCGTGTCCAGATACACGTTCCTGATCTTTGGGCCATCAGGCATTGCCTCTCCCATTGGTCGATGAGGCTGTAGGGTTGTCCCGTCCGAGTTCAGTCGGATAAGACCACGGCCGTGGCATATGTGGATTATCAGGGCGGGACAAGACGCTCGGCTGCTGCTTCGTGGTGGCTCACGTTCTGCGGTGGGCAGAACTTCACATGCTGGTATTCTTCGCTGTTTACATTCTAGGCTTCGAGAATTGGCTAGCAGACTGCCTTAGTCGTCTGAGGTTGGACCAAGGGGAATGTTCCCTGCGTCCGTATGTGTTCCAGCAGACCTGCCAGCGGTAGGGTACGCCAGACGTGGTCCGGCTGGCGTCCTGGCAGACTCGGAAGGTACAGAGCAAGGGACCCGTTGGCTGACGCGGCAGGTGCCCTTGTGGCGCTGTGGACCCGGTATCTGCTCATCTATGCCGTTTCCCTTCTCAAGCTGCTCCCGCGCCTGATGCGCAGGATAGAAGCAGAGAAAATACCAGCTATTTTTGTAGAACCAGAATGGCCTCGGGCGGGCCCTGGCGATTCCCGCTTTGCGAGGACCTGTTGTTCCATGGCCGCATCTCGCATTCTGCTTTACCCTCTTTGGCTTTAACAGACTGGTTATTGATTCCCAGGGATCGGGGGATCTCCAAATCTGTGTTTCCCACCGTGCTTCGGCACGCAGGTCCACTTCACGTGTGATATACCACTGCACCTGGAAGACTTGCAACGCCTGGTGCGAGGGGGGGGGGGGTGGCCTCAACCAAAAACTGATGTTGAGCACGATCTAGGAGCAGGTCTCTGCCCTGGCGATCTTTTTTCAGTGTCCTTTGGCGACTCATTCAGCGGATCTGTACTTTTATGCAGGGGGTTCAACATGTTGCCCCCCAGGTGCGGTCGCCTTTGGCGCCATGGGACCAGTTTGGTCCTCGGTGCTTCTGAAGCCGCTTTTGGAGAATATCGGGGAAATCTCCCTGCAATGGCTTTTGCGGACGGTTGCCTTCCTGGTGGCGATCACACCCGCTCGGCGGGTGTCTGAATTGGCGGCTCTGTCTCGTAGGTCCTGTTATCTGGTCCTACGAGGATAAGGCGATCTTGCACCCATCACCTTTTTTTTTTTTACGAAGGCGGTATAATTTTTCCAGGTCAATGAGGGTATTGTCCTTCCTTTGCGGTGCCTGCGCCCGTCTCACCCTTAGGAGGTTGCTTTGCACTCCCTGGTTGTGGTTAGGGCCTTGGTATACCTGGCGTCCACAGCCTCCTTTTGGGGGTCGGGCGCACCCCTTGTCGTGTTGATGGTCCACGCAGGGATTCAGCGGCCTCGTTTGGCCACTTATCTTCGGATTCGACAGGAGGTGAACCGTACTTTTTACTATTCGTGGTCTGGAGCCCCCTTTTTCGGTCACTGTTCATTCTACCAGGGCGTTTAGCCCTACCAGGGCTGTCCGACATCAGACGACGGTCTCTCAAGTGTGCAAGGCAGCTATTTGGTCCTTTGTGCACTCCCTTTCAAAGTTTTACAACGTTGATATTTTTAGCATCCTCAGATGCTGCTTTTGGCTGCAAGGTTTTGCAGGCGACTGTGTGAGGCACGTCTTGTCTCTCACAAGAGTGCTCATCTGTTGAGTGAAGGTTTGATGTTACGTTGCCCACCTCTCGATTTGACACTGCTTTGGGACGTCCCCATATGTCATGAAGAGTTGCTGTGTCCGTCAATGAATTAAAGAGAAAACTGGATTTTTTGGCTTACCGTAAAATCCCCTTCTCTGAGTTCATTGATGCAGCACCCACTCCTCTTTTCTTGAGTTTGTACTGCTTGTTACAAACTGAGTGTGCTTAGCAGGGTGGAGGGATTATACCAAGCGAGGACCGCCCCCTGGGAAGGGCTGTGTCTGCTTTTAGCTGAACTGTGTTGTGGATAACCCCATATGTCATGAAGAGCTGCTGCGTCCGTTAGTTAAAAAATCAATTTTCTCCTATCGTTCACTGACAGATGCAGCTCATCATAACGTGTGGGGTTTATGCTCGTCCCACTAGGAGTTAACTAGGCAGGGAAAAGAAACAGCTGGCCCCTCCCATGGGGGCCGTCCTCTCTTCCTACATAAACCCCCTCATAGCATAGCTCTTCAGTTTCAATACCTAGTTTGCAAGGAGTTGACCTGGCTTCCCTTCAGGGGAATTGCGGTCCTGTTTGTGACCATTTTTTTATTTTAATTTCTTTTACTTTTTTGTCTTATCAAGCAATTGATCTGCTATCAAGAAGCCAGTCGGGGCATAGAGAGTCCTTTGTCTCTGTACTTTCCTCGACCTGGCCAACCGATGTGAGCCAGTCCCGACGTATGGGGACCCGCCGCATCGTGCCCGTTCCGTGCGGGCGGCCGGGGGTGACCCCCTTGCGCCCACTCCCGGATGCGATTCGGGAAGGGCGATTTTCTGGCCCGCAGCATACCGCCTAAGAGGGGGCGGAAGGTCTGCGACTGGGTGGCTACCCGCGGCGTTCGTCGGAGTGGTGAGTGAGAGTTCCTGCATTTCCCCCCTTTTTAGGGGTGGAAAGGGGGACCGACGACCACAAAAAAAAAACAATTTTTCTTGCTGGGTAGCCGCTGGTGAGATGTGTGGAGCTCCCGTCCTCCTCCCGCGTCCTCCCCCGCACCAATCGTCTGGGCTTTTGTATCGATTTTTCGCCGCCATGCGGCGATCGCCCGCCATTTTGCGGTGGCCTGCCGCTGTTTTGCCGTAGCCGCAGACATTTTGGGCCTATGGGGCCTCTAGCGCTCAGAGCGGCCATTTGCGGTACTGCACGTTCCCTGAAGGTGTGTTTTGGCCTCTAGTGTTTAACGGCGGCCATTTTGACTGCATGCTCTGCAAATACACGTGTCTACAGCATCTCCCTTCTCTGGAACGGTGGTGATCTGACGGCGCAGCTCCTCTGACGATCCGTCCAAAAACAGGCAGCGGAACAGCAAGTATATCTGGGCTCCCTGTGGGTGCTGGTGGTGGTGGGTGCAGTCCTCCTGGGTTCCCTGGTGCGCTGTGGGTGTTGGTGTGGGGGGTGCCTCATTCTCCTCTGTGTGTCACTAAGAGCCTTTTCTGGGAAGAAAGCAATGGCAGATTACTCTGCTGAGGAAGCGCAATCTGCGCAAGGAGCATTTTTGGACCATCTGCGGGCGCTCTTTAGCAAATTTCTCCCCCGGGCGGAGGTCGCCCAACAGGTCCCCCTCCTCCTCATCAGGGTAGGATTCTGAGCCGGAAGGGGTCTCTGGGACCCCAGCGGACTTATCCGATGGGGAACTGGGTCCATCGGACGGCGAGGGGGATCAGGGGGCGGCGGCTGCGTGCGAAAAAGCGTTGGTGGCTACCATTATCGCTGCCATTCACACTAAGCTGCAGCTGGATCAGGATGGCGAATCGCGGTCTGCTGAGTATGTGTGTGGGTTCTCTAGGGCCCCCAAGGCTTATCCCTACATTGACTTTTTTGATCATTTTCTTTATCGTGAATGGCAGCGTCCACAGCACTCTTCGCTGTCAAAACGGTTCGCTGCTCGCTATCCCTTTTGAGGAAAGCTTTTTTAAAAAAAAATGGGAATCGCCTGTGGTGGACCCACCGATAGCACGCCTTAGTAAGGCGACGACCATTCCTCTGGAAGGGACTCCTTCTTTTAAGGATCCCGCTGATAGAAAAACAGAGGCGCTTTTAAAGTCTCTGTTCCTGGTGGCAGGTTCCGCTGTGCGACCAGCCTTGGCGTCCGCCATGGTGGCACAACATTTATACGAGTGTATGGAAGAGCTCCTGAAGGACCTGGAAGACGGTCGCCTGATGGATGCGCCGCAGAAGGCTGCGTTTTTACTCCAAGGGTTCAAGTACCTTTGTGATGCGGCCGTTGATTTACTGCCGATGTTGTCCAGAATAACGATATTTGCCGTCATACTTAGACGGATACTTTGGTTGCTTTCTTGGTCCGGTGACCACGCTTCCAAGAAAGGTCTGGCTGACCTCCCTTTTCAAGGTGGACGTCTATTTGGCCCACATTTGGATGAGATTATTAAGGACTTCACGGGAGGTAAGAGTACCTTCCTTCCAGAGCCCCGCAGGCGTTAGTCTCGCTGTAGACAGGGGCCCCCTCCTTCGGGACAGAAGAAGTTTTTTTTTGTGCCCCAGGCACAACAGGTAAAGGGACCCGCTCCGGTAAGGTCGCTGCAGGGACCGGAAGACGGCAGTGGCAGCGCAAAACCGAAAAGGCGGAGGACAAGTCCTCCTGAGCCTGATGGGTTGCCCCCACCCGGGTTTTGGGTGGGGGGAGTCTTCTGGGGTTCGCAGACCGGTGGCTGGCTCACATTTCCGACCGCTGGGTCCGGGAAGTGGTGTCCACTGGGTACAGGATAGAGTTCATCTCTCTACCCCCAGACAAGTTCTTCCTATCAAATTTAGGGCTCCCGCAGAAACGCCGGGAGGCCCTCCTTGGGGCTGTACAGGCACTCTCAGAGCAGGGGGTGATCGTACCAGTGCCCCCAGAAGAGAGGTTTCGAGGGTTCTACTCGAATCTTTTCGTGGTTCCCAAGAAGGGGGGGGGGGGATCCTTCTTGAACAGACCCCCATCTCTCTACTTGAGATAGGACATGGGTCACCTGTGGTGAAGGGCCTGGGTCGCCAGCCTTTACACTCGGTCGGTGGCCAGACGCTTGGGGTCTTCTGAGGGGGGTGGGTTTTGGGCCCACCCCCGTTGGGTAGTCCGAGTCCTCCTGAACAGGAGGCGGAAAAGCCAAAACGCGACGGTGACGGCAGAAGGCCAGGGACGTCGCTGGAATGGCCTCGCCCAGGGAAATGGACAACACGGACCCCGTGTTTTTTTTTGAAGAAGACAGGGCTTCCTC
>BLSH010060422.1:376311-399336 GCA_018402905.1 Glandirana rugosa
CCGGATCGGGTGTCCCACTGGACAAGCTGACTTGAAATCTGGAGGAGTTTCTCGCCCAGGTGGAACCGTTCCGTGGTAGGGGGGTGGCGAAGAAGCGTCCACCCCCTTCCCCATCCTCTGAGGAGGAGCCGGAAGGAGTTATGTGAACACAGGAACCCCCGTGGATCTGTCAGGTGGGGAATTGGACCCTTCTGATGGTGAGGAGGAGCCGGGGGCCACCGTAGCACAGGAAAAGGCATTGCTGGGCTCCCTGGTGGCTGCCGTCAGCGAGAAGCTGCATTTGGGCTAGGCCGGGACGTCGCAGGAGGCGGCTTGGGCCTTTGGGTCCCATAGGCCGGCTCGGGCCCCTAAGGTGTTCCCTTATGTGCCGTACTTTGACCAGTTTGTCTATGGCAGCGTCCTCAGAATTCGTTTGCATTACCAAAACTATTTCTCAATCGTTCATTGAGAGACGCAGCCTCTCATTCTTGATGTGGGGTTTATGCAGCTTTCACTAGGAGTGGACTAGGCAGAACGAAGTTCAACTCAAAGCAAGCACAGCCCCTCCCAGGGGGCAGTCCTCACTCGCATAACCCCACCAGCCCTGCTTTCAGCAAACCAGTTTTTTATGCCTAGTGCAAGGAGTAAGACTTGGCTCCCTGCTGGGATTTGCGGTTCCCCGTTGCTTTTTTCTTTTCTTTTTTCAAGAAAATCTGATGAAAGAATACAATCAAGCAGCCGGCTGGGTGAAAGGCTGGATATCCTAGATCCAGTGAGTCTCCCCTGCACGGCCGACGGATGCGAGCTGACCCTTAGCTGTACACGGGGGTTGGCCGCGTCAGGCCTCGTTCCGTGTGAGGCGGCCGGCGGGTTAAACGCCCCGCCAACGCACCTATGACCGGGCAGTTCGTCACAGGTGACGAATGGGCAGCAGCTCCCCCCGTTTCAGCGGGGTGGCATGACTGCCCCAGGTGACTTGGCTCCCTTAGGGGATTTGCGGTCCGGGTTGAGACCGTTTTCTTTTTATTTCTTTTCTTTTTTTCACTTCTATCAAGCATGAAATCTGCTATCAAGAAGCCAGCCGGGGCATAGAGGGTCATTCGGGACTCTGTACTTTGCCCGGCCGACCGATGCGAGCCAATCCCGTGGTATGGGGACCCGCCGCATCGTGCCCGTTCCGTGCGGGCGGACTGGGGGTGTATCCCACCTGCGCCCAGGTCCCGGACTGCGATCCGGTTCAGCCGCTTTTCGGCCGGCAGCATCCCACCCAGGCAGGGGCGGAAGGTCTGTGAACGGGTGGTTTTAGGCGTGGAGGGGGGGAGACCGACGGGTGTCCTGACACTTTTCTGGGTAGCCACTGGTTGCGGGCACCTGGGGCCCCTCCCCATCCCCCTGCACCCGATCGTCGCCTCCACATTTTGAAGACTTGGGCCACCATGCGGCGATCCGCCGCCATTTTGCCGTGGTCGCGGACATTTTAAACCTAAGGAGCTCTCCCTCTGGTGCTCAGAGCGGCCATTTTTGCGGTAGTACACGTTCCCCTGCAGGTGGTTTTGGCCTCTAGTGTATGACCTCGTGGCCATATTTGAGTCCCTGCTTGCTGTAAAACCGTGCTGCAAACGTTTTTATTTTCTTTTTGGAACGGTGTGACTTTTATGGCGGCGCAGCTCTTCTGACGGCCTTCAGGATTACTGGCAGCAAACAGCAAGTATAGCTGGGCTCTCCTGTGGGTGCTGGTGGCGGCGGGTGCAGTCCTCCTGGGTCTCCCTGGCGTTCTGTGGGGTGGTGGTGTGCACCAGTGTGGGGGTGCCTCAATCAGGTTTTCTTAACTGCATTTAACTGAGGGCTATTCAAGGAAAAACGATTGCAAACTGCTGTGCCTGCTGAGGAGTCAGCAACAGTGCAATCTGCGCAAGGGGCATTTTTGGACCAGCTGCGGGTGGTCTTTAGCGATTTTCTTCCCCGGGCGGATGTCGCTCCAGAGGTCCCTAAGAAGCGCCCTCCTCCCCCTTGTTCATCAGGGGAGGACTCTTGACACAGATAGCTTCGGGGGTCACAGGGACCCCGGTAGACCTTTCTGACGGTGAACTGGCCCCTCTCGGAAGGAGTAGAGGACCAGGGGGCGGCAGCTGCGCGCAAAAAAGCGCTGGTATCCATTATCGCTGGGATTCGCACTACACTGCGACTGAGCCAGGATGGCGAATCGCAGACGTCTGCGTAAGTGTGCGGGTCCGCCAGGGCCCCTAGGGCTTACCCCTATGATCCGTTTTTTGATCATGTGATCTACCGTGAATGGCCGCAGCATTCTTTTTCGCTGTCAAAACGTTTTGCCATCCGCTATACTTTTGAGGATAGTTTTCTGAAGAAGTGGGAGTCACCTGCAGTGGACCCACCGATAGCTCGTCTGAATAAGGCGACGACCATTCCACTGGAGGGGGCCCCCTCTTTTAGGCGGACAGAGGTGATGTTAAAAGCACTTTCTGGTAGCAGGCTCGGCTCTAAGACCGGCCCTGTCTGCCATGGCGGCACAACACCTATCTGAGCGTATGGCGGAGCTCCAGAATTATCTGGACTGCGGCCGCCTGATGGATGCGCCGCAGAGGGCTGACTTTTTATATCAGGGTATCAAATACTTCTGTGACGCAGCCCTGTACCTACTCCCTATGTTGTCCAAAATGGCTGTTTTTGCCGTCATTCTTAGATGGGTTCTTTGGTTGCGCTCATGGTCCGGGGACCATGCCTCCAAAAAAGGCCTTGCGGATCCCTTTCAAGGTGGCCGTCTCTTCGGTTCCCAACTGGATGAGATCATAAAGGATTTCACTGGGGGAAAGAGTATTTTCCTCCCGGAGGCGTGAGTTTCGCCTGTGACAGGGGCCTCCTGCCTTGGGTCAGAGGTTTTTTTTTGTTTTGTTTTTTGCGCCTCTGGCGCAGCGGGAAAAGGAACCAGATCCAGTAAGGCCACTGCTGCGGCCAGTAAGCGGCAGCGGAAAACTGAAAATGCGGAGGGTGGGGGGACGTCTTCTGGGGTTCGCAGACCGGTGGACTGCCCGCATTTCCGACCGGTGGGTCCAAGAAGTGGTGCCCACCGGCTACAGGATAGAGTTCAGCACACTACCCCCAGACAGGTTCTTCCCATCTAACTTGGGGCTCCCGCAGGGGCGCCGGGAGGCCCTTTTCTGGCCTGTCCAAACTCTCAGACCAGGGGGTGATCGTACCGGTTCCTCCAGCGGAGAGGTTTCGAGGGTTTTACTCAAACCTGTTTGTGGTCTCCAAAAAAGGTCCTAAAGTCCCTGAACCGATATATAAAAGCGTGGAAATTCCGGATGGAATCGATTTGCTCGGTTGTGGCCGCCCTCCATCAAGGGGAATTCCTGGCGTCTCTGGATATCGGGGGCGCGTATCTCCATGTTCCCATTTGTCCACAGCATCAGCGTTTTCTTCGCTTTGCAGTGGGGGACTTCCATTACCAATTTTTGGCATGCCCCTTTGGTCTGGCATCAGCTCCTTGGGTTTTCACCAAACTGGTGGCCTCAGTACTGGCGTTACTGCGTCAGAGAGGCATTGCGGTGGTAGCTTACCTCGACGACCTGCTCCTGAGAGCGGAGTCCGCCTCGGCTCTGGAGGAGAATGTGAGAATCACCATGGCCTCGTTGCAGGACTTCGGCTGGTTGATCAACCTGCAAAAGTCGACGGTATCTCCATCCCGTCCCCTGGAGTATCTGGGTCTGATTCTGGGGACACAGCAGGCGAAAGTGTTCCTACCTCCGGCCAAGTTGCTGTCGCGAACCCTTCTGTCACACCGACAATCTTCATTACGATTCTGTATGCGGGTGCTGGGGCTCATGGTCTCAACCTTTGAGGCTGTACTTTACGCCCAGAGCCACACTCATCTTCTCCAGCGAGCGATTCTGTCTCGGTGGGACAGGTCTCCATGGTCCTTGGGCCTTCTGAACCGCCTGAACTCCCAGACCAGGGGCTCTCTGACCTGGTGGCTTCGGGACTCGGCGCTGACTCGGGGGAAGTCGTTCCTGCCCCTTCAGTGGGTGATCATCACCACGGATGCCAGCCTTCCAGGCTGGGGCGGGTTCCTGGAGCAACTATCTGCTCAGGGCTGTTGGTCTGCGCAGGAAGCACGCCTCCCGCTCAATGTGCTGGAGCTGAGGGCGATCAGGCTATGCCTGTCTCAGTGGACAGTGAGGTTGCGAGGTCACCCGATTCGGGTACAGTCGGACAATGCCACGGCAGTGGCATATGTGAACCACCAGTGCAGAAAAAAGAGCTCAGCAGCTGCGGCGGAAGCAGCTCTGATATTGCGTTGGGCGGAACTTCATGTTCTGGCAATCTCCGCCATTTACATTCCAGGCGTGGAAAACTGGCAGGTGGACTTTCTCAGCCGCCAGACGCTGGATCAGGGAGAGTGGTCTCTCCATCCAGAGGTGTTCAGCCAGATTTGCCACAGATGGGGGATGCTGGATGTGGATCTCATGGCTTCTCGGTTCAATCGCAAAGTGAGGACCTTTTGTGTCCAGGACGAAAGATCAGTTGGCGGTGGCCACGGACGCTCTAGTGGCCCCCTGGGGACGTTATCGTCTTCTGTACGCCTTCCCTCCAATAAAACTTCTACTGCGGTTGCTACGCAGGGTAGTAGCGGAGGGAATTCCAATGATCCTTCAGAAGCCGCCTTTTGAGAATATCTGGGATATTCCTGCAACCGCTTTCACAGGAGGTGGTTTTCCTGGTGGCGATCATATCCGCTCGGCGGGTGTCCGAGTTGGCGGCTCGATCTCATAGGTCTCCATATCTGTTCCTACAAGGGGATAAGGGCGCGGTCTTGCTCCCTTCACTTTCCTTTTTTTTTTACCGAAGGTGGTGTTATCCTTCCACATCTATAAGGGCATTGTCCGCGCCCATCTCACCTTAGGGAGGTTGCTTTGCACTCCCTGGATGATGTTCGGGTCCTGCGGGTGTACCTGGCTACCACGGTCTCCTTCCAGAGGTCGGATGCTCTCTTGATCGTGGTGGATGGTCCACTCACAGGTTTGGCGGCCTCTTTGGCCACTATCTCACGTTGGATTAGACAGACTGTGACCCAAGTCTATGCTGTTCGGGGTCTGGAGCCTCCTTTTCCGGTCACGGATCACTCTACCAGGGTGTTAAGCACTTCCTGGGCTTTCCGACATCAGGCGTCTGTGTCTCAAGTGTGCAAGGCGGCTACTTGGACCTTTGTTGCACACCTTCTCAATGTTTTACAAGTTGATTTTTTTAGCATCCTCGGATGCTGCGTTTTTGGTTTTGCGGGCGGCCGTGTGAGACACATGCGTTTCCTCACTGAGGGTTCGGTTTGGTGTAGTTCTGTTGCCCACCCCTCATTTTTTGACACTGCTTTTGGACGTCCCACTTAGTCCTAAGAATTGCTGTGCCTGTCGACTAATGAAAGAGAAAGCGGGATTTTTTTTAACTTACCGTATAATCCCTTTCTCTGAGTTTGTCGACAGGCACAGCACCCACCCCTCTGATGTTGCGCTGCTTGTTACGAACTGAGCTAGCAGAGCTGGGTGTGGAGTTATCTGCCAGTGGGGACTGCCCCCAGGGAGGGGCTATGTCTGCCTAGTAACTCCTAATACAGGCGGTCCCCTAGTTACAAACGTCTGACTTACAAACAGAGGGAGACAACAGGAAGTGACAGGAAATCTTCCCCTAGGAAGGGAAATTCACTCCTGTAAGAGTTATTATGGGGAAAAAGGGGTCTCCACTGATGCTTCATCACCAAGGTTTGTTTCCACAACAACCCAAAATTTTCAAAATCCAATTATTATTGGAACAGGAATTGAGGTGAAATTTTCTGAATAGAAACATAGACAGCAAAACAAACATTACAGGGGTGTTACCCCTTCCCTATGCTATCCAAAATGCTTAAAAATATTTTAAAAATATACACTTAAAAAATGTTCCTGTTCCGACTTGCAAACAAATTCAACTTATGAACAAACCTACAGTCCCTATCTTGTTTGTAACCCGGGGACCCGCCTGTAAGGCAGCATAACCCACTTAGTCCTAAGAATCACAGGCTGTGCCTGTGGATGAACACAGAGAAAGGGATTTTACGTAAGTCAAAAAATCCAGGGTTTTTTTTCCCTACATAATTTGGTATCGTCAGCAAACACTGAAATTGAGCTCCTGATCCAAACCTTAATTCCATCAACAAATCAAGCGCTTTAACCCCAAAACAGAACCCTGGGCACACCACTCACCAGATCATTTATAGAATGAGTTGTATATCACTACTTTCTGTACCCATTCATATGATCATTTCCACGTGAAAACTTGTTCAACATGCATTGCTGATGGTGTGGCAGTGGTGTATAAAAAATGTTTTATCATTATTTATTGTGATTTCTTATGAGGTGTGTTTTACTGTTTGCACAGGCGCATCAAGATGTGCCTGCTTGGCTTGAAGATGTTGCCTTCAGTGCCCATGGGATGCCTGCCCACAATCCACGGTCAAATAAGTTTGCATCCACAGATGACAGAAAGGTAATATATGTTCTAAAGGAAAGTATGGTTCTGAAGTCTAGACCCTAAGACTCCGTTCACATATATGCAAATCTGATGCGATTTGAACCGCATCCAATTTGCATAACATGTGAACCAGCAGCCTTCTCAACACAGCCGGTTCACATGTGCAGAGCATCCTCGGTGCTGTTTTAGTCCTGTGCGTCTTTCAGTCCGGTTCAGGTGCAATTTCGGGTAAAAATTTGCACCTGAACCGGTGAACAGAACTGAGCAGGACTCGCATATATGTCACCGAAGCCTAACATGAATTAACCCTTTAGCTGCTAACATTGTTACCACTTCATCAGGAAATTTATTGTTGCAAAATACAGCGGTTATTTTTCTATAGTTAAATAAAAGTGTAGTGCAGATATAGTCCAAAATGCCACAGGAATTCTAAAGGAAGTCCAAACAATTTCATAAGATGAGCAAGAAAAGTGTGAGAAGACCGAAATCCAAAGACACACGATGTGCATGACACTCCCTCCACCACTGAGATACTTGCTCACTCACATTAATCATTGGACTCCTGAGCTATCAGGGAGTCAATAGCACATGTCCTCTTAGGGGTAAAATATAGCCAATGCAGCTGACCTCAATCTCCCAAGGATCCCACAGGTACATGAAAATAAAGGAAGATCGAAGTGCACTGTTTGAACTAATTCAGACTTTGAAGAATTGACACATTCCTACTCACATTTAAAATGATCATAAACTGCTCTAAGGAACATAAAACAGTGAGTTTCGTCTCACAGGGTTGGCTGCGAGTGAGGTCGTCCGAGTATTGCTTAATATTTTCGTAACTGTGTCAAAAGCAAATTTTGATAAATGTTCTATTATTTATATATATATATATCCCCCAGGGTATTGCATTGTATCGCTTTTCGGAATTCATTTTGAGATTATATATATAATATAATCTCAAAATGACTTTTAGTGAAAAGCGATACAATGCAATACCCTGGGGTGTTTTTTTGGTAAAATATAAACTATATGCTGTATTGCGTAAATAGAAACCAAACCTGTTAAGTCTTAAAATTGCCTGTGCCAGTGATTTTGCAAACTCTGGTACCCAAAAATCTCCGTAGGTGACATGTCAAAACACTTAACAGCTGCTCAGTTTCGGAACGACACATTCCAACATGTGTTTGAGTCCCCATCTGATGCCATCTTCAGGCGAGTTTTTAAGCTGCAGACAATACCAGTCCTCTTGTTTTCTTGGGCCTGTTGGTGTTTGCTGTTGCCTACCCTTCACTTGGACTGCTTTTGGATGTCCCAAAGGTTAGACTTCCTGTGCCTTAACCACTTCACACCTGGCTTATAGACAAATGACGGCCGCATGGTGGCTTTCCCATCTTGACTGAACGTCATGATGCACCGATTGTGCAGCCATCTGTCACCGGCTGTGTCCACAGGACACAGCCGATGACTGATCAGAATACCCGCTTGCTGCCAGTACCATGTGACCACCATGGCGAGTCACAGCAGGTCACATGACTGTTGTACACAATGGATAGCGTCCTTTCAAGCCATCTAGTGTGTACAAATGTGATGCTAGCTTTGATTGGTCAATTTGATCACATGGTACCGACACGGCCAATCACAGCCCACCTGGACCATTTGATTAGCTTTGACTAATCGCAACAAAACAGATAAGGATTTCAGTAAAATGCTTGCTTATAGCAATGTAATATAAGCAAACACAATCTGTGTAAAAAAGAAAGAGACAATGTTACTATGGTAACCGTTTTAAAAAAAGAAGGGTAAATAGAAGAAAAATTATAAAAAAAAAATTTTCGTACTTTACAGCATCTAAAAAAAAAACCCTTAGCCTGGGCAGAAAGGGGGTGCCTGGTATTGAAGTGGTTAAAGTAAAAGGGAAAGAAATCCCAGCGCTTTTTTTTTGGTGGTATTTGATCACCGCTGCGTCATTCCTGATCGCCGCTATAAAAAAAAAAAATTGCAAAAAAAAAAACAGATTTCTTACTTTTTGCTAAATTACAAATCAAAAAAAATATATACAAAAACATTTTTTTCAACAGTTTTGGCCGATTTTATATTCTTCCTCATATTTGTGATAAAAAAAATCGCAATCGGCGTTTGGTTTGCGCAAAAGTTGCCACGTTTACGGATGATAATTCATTTCTGGGGTTTTTATTTTTTACTAGTAATGGCAGCGATCTGCGATTTTTTTTTTTTTTTTTTTTTTTTTTTTTTTTTTTTTTTTTTTTTTTTTTTTTTTTTATAGCAGTACTGCGATAATGCGGCGGACATGTAGGACCATTTTAACACTTTTTTGGGACCATTGGCATTTATACAGCGATCAGTGCTATAAAAATGCGCTGATTACTGTGTAAATGCCATTGGCAGTGAAGGGGTTAACCTGCAGGGGGCGCTCTAAGGGTTAACTGTGTTCCCTGGGCATGTTCTAACTGTATTAGTGTTTGATTGCCAGGGGGAGGGGAGTGATCACGGCTTCCATATAGAGGAAGGCTGTGATCACAGCCCTTCCCCCTCTCAGAACGGAGATCCGTGTTTACATGCACGGATCTCCGTTCTTTCACTGCGGAGGGGGGTGCGGCATCGCGTGTAGCCGGCGGAGATCGAGTCCGCCCTACCCGCTCCCTGTACCCACCCACCCATGACACAGTGCGCCTCCGGCAGCACGTGCGATCTGGCAGCCGCTGTCATATGTCGCCGTCACCCTGCGGTTGGCGGTCGGGAAGTGGTTAAACTTGTAAAAAGAAATGCCAGAAACTGCTTGATTGATCTTAAAGTTTAATGGGACACAGGTCTCAACACTGTTTATGATCAAGCTCTTGGTACTGCCTGCTTCTAAACTGAGGCCTGCTAGCGGTAGGATAGGATATCTTGGACTGTCGTACAGTTTTTGTTTTTTTAATTTGATCATGTCCAACCCTCCTGTGTGCAGCAGTATCACCTGAATGTAAATTATTTCACGTGTCCCTCACTGTACTCCAAAGAAAGAATAACCTATTTATTTCAGGACCTTTATTTACTGCACTTTACAGGTAACGTTTCTTAAATTGAAAGCATAGAAGTTTTAACCGTCGGTTTCCTAACTTTTGTGTTAACATTTTCTCTCTTTTTAATGCAGAGAGGAGACTCCAGGCAAGATCACAGTTCTTCAGGATTTTCCCCTTGTGTGGCTCAGGCAGAAGAGGAGGATTGGGGATAATTGTTAAATTAATCTATATATATGTATAAGGCACTTCCGCTGTTGTAGGTTTTGTTGTTTGAGAACCATATATTGAGCAGTTAGAATTAAAAGCATTTGTTCTGTAGGTCTCTTGTTTTGTAGCTAGAAAGTTTGTATCATGAAACTTGAGAATTTGTTTTGTGGTGCTCTAGCAATCAGTTAAACTGTTTTCTTTTAAGCACTAAATAAAAACGTATATCATGCGCCTCTGGTATTCTGCTCTTCGAACTAAGTACAGCAAGCATTGTGATGTATATTGTCTATACGGACGTCCAAAAGAAAAATGTGACTAATAGTTTTCAATCTGTACTTAACGCTCAACTTCAGGCAGATATAAGCAATTAATGTAGGTCTGTGTTAATCCATCTTTTTTAGTTTTTTTTTTTTTTTGGGGCGGGGGTTACAAGCCATGTAAGTAACCTTGATTTGACAGGATAGCATCCTTTAGAAGTTATTTTACAGTAGAGGGAGGATGAGCACAAGGAGCCAATCCAATTTGCTACAACGTAAATAGCATCCTGATAGATAAGCTAATCCGTCTGCCTTTTCCATTGCCCAGACACAGGTGGGGAAGGAGGCCTGTAAAGCAGCCATATATGAATCAAATTTCTACCAGTTCCAAAGGGAATGGACTAATATCAAACCATGTATGGGTACTGTAGTTGTACAAAAGTCGATCAGCTGCACAACTGTCCTGCAGGATTTTCCCCGCTCAATCAGCGCATCAATGCTTATTGTATTGTGATGGCTGGGAAGTCTCCATGCTGTCAGAATACAATTTAATTTTTTATTTTTTTTTTTTTTTGTCTAATCGTACGCAGTTTGTATGTGTCTAGAGACAATAGCAATACACAGGGTTAAAATTGTGGCTTAGTATTTTGAGGTTTCGTTTGATTTTTTGCAAGACAACATATGGCCATGTGTTTTATTTGTGCAAAATTGTAAAACAAAAGTTCTGTAATAAAGATTATGTTTAATTAAAAATAAAATCTCAGTTTCTCCATGTCAGTTTTTCTGGAGGACCATCCATAGCGCTCTATGGAGCAAATACACTAAAATAATGTTTTTGGTAAAAGATTATACACTGAAAAAACTTTTTTTATTCATCGGTTTCAGCCGATTTATATTCTTCATATTATTGGTAAAAAAGAAAATCGCAAAAGTTGCCGCGTTTACAGATAATTCATTTCTGGGGTTTTTAATGTTTTGTTTATATTTTACTAGTAATGGCGGCGATCAGCGATTTTTAGCGGTACTGCGATATTGCAGCAGACATGTCGGACCATTTTGACACTCTTTTGGGACCTTTGGCATTTATACAGCGATCAGTGCTATAAAAATGCACTGATTACTGTGTAAATGCCATTGGCAGTGAATGGGGTTAACCTGCAGGGGGCGTTCTAAGGGTTAACTGTGCTCCCTGGGAGTGTTCTAACTGTGTGTGGTCTGGCCTGGCTGGGGGAAGGGGGTGATCACGGCTTCCATATACAGGAAGCCTGTGATCACCGCCCTTCCCCCTCTATGAGAATGGAGATCCGTGTTTACTTACACTGACCTCCATTCTCTCACTGTGGGGGGGCCATTGCGGGTAGCCGGCGGTGATCGAGTCCGCCCTACCCGCTCCCTGGCCCCCCGAACACAGTGAGTGCGCAAGCGCTCACAATACTAGTTAACGCGGCCGCCATCAGGTGACAGCGTTTCGCGATAACGAGCCACCTTGCCGCTGTGGCGGGCGGTCAGCAAGTGCTTACATTTTTTTTTTTCTTTTACTTTTTTTGTTCTATTTTGACACTTTGTTTTTTGATTGCTTGTAATGGGAATAAAAGTAATGTAAACATCCCTTGTAACAGGAATAGGGCATGACAGGTCCTCTTTACTGTGATACCTGGGGTCTATAAGTCCCCAGATTTCGTCTAGGAAAGATCCAGGCTTCTCCGCTTGAGCGGCGGCATATTTTCAAATGCAGAGGCCAGACATGATGTCGTCACATCGTGCCCGTCCTCCGAAAGATCATAGGGACCATCTGGCCCGCCAGGGGGGCGCGGGGGTCATTCAGATATCCCCACTCAGTCTGTGACATTGTGCAGGCGGCAAGTGCTTAAAATTGTGCACACTTGTGGAAAGTTATGTTACATTAAATTATCCATAGGTGACTCTTTATGAGTATGAGGAGATTTTAGAACGATAATCTGTCTTTCACAGCACCGACAGGAACCTGTCCCTACTGCAGTATGAGATTATTTTAGAATGATAAACTGTCCCTCAGAGCACGAACAGGAACTTGACCCTAATGCAGTAGTAGTTGTTTTTAGAACAATAAATTGTCCCTCAGAGCACCCACAGGAACATTTCCCTAATGCACTATAAGATGGTTCTGAACGCTAATGTCCCTCACAGGACCACAATGAAGGTCTCCCTAATGCAGTCTGAGATGGTTGTGAACGCTAGTCTTTCCCTCACAGCAGCGGCATGAAGCTCTTCCTATTCTAGTCTGAGACGATCTGACACGCGGCGATACGTGACTCCAGCCCCATATAGAGGCTGGGTCACATGATGCACTGGCCAATCACAGCCATACCATTAGTAGGCATGGCTGTGATAGCTTCTAAGGGCAAACTAGTGAAAAGCTTGTTGATGGACTGCCTAGCAGCTATAGAAAAGGTGGCAAAAATACCCGATCCCGGACTTTTTTTTTTTTTTTAATGTTCGGGGCACGGACACCCCAAAAGTCCGGTACGATCCCGAATTTTACAGTCCGGGTTTGCTCAACTCTAGTCAGGACAGTACAGATATTCCCCAAATTACCCCTTTCTGAAAAGTAGACAGTCCCAGGTATTTCGTAAAAGGCATGGTGAGTTTTTTGAAGTTGTCATTTTTTTTGTAAGAAGTTTTTGGAAAATGAAATTATTGTGGCGGTAATCGGGGACACTGGTAATGGAAAGGGGGAAAAAAATCACCTTTTTAATCACTTCATGCCCAGCCTATTAACAAATGGCGGCCGGACAGGGTGTTCGTCATCCTGACTGGACGTCTATTGATGTCCTCAGGATAATCAGCGATCGGTGGTGACGTGGGTCAGTCTGACCCACTGCATTACCGAACGAGGTAAAAGGCTTCCATCTGAAGCCTTTTACCATGTGATCAGCCGTGACCAATCACGGCTGATCACAGTGTAAACAGTAAAAGCCGATTATCAGCTTTTTCTCTGCTCAGATCTGAGCAGTGGAGAGCCGATCGGCTGCTCTCCTGACGGGGGGGCTGCGCTGAACATTTGTGCAGCCCCCCTCAGGATCGCCACACTGGACCACCAGGGAGCTCCCCCAAGGACACCATGAGGAGGGTGCCCAGGACCACCAGGGAGAAGATCAGGAGGCTACCCAGGGAGCCCACACTAGACCACCAGGTAAGGGGCATACAGTGCACTGTAGGGATGGCACTGTGCCCATTTGTGATGCCTGTCAGTGCCATCCCTAACAGTGCTATATGTACCTGTGCCACCTATCAGTGCTGCATATATGTGCCCCATCATCCGTGCAACCGTATCAGTGCCAATCTGTACTGCCTCGTTAGGATGGAGAAAATGTACTTATACAAAGTTTTGTGACAGAAACAAAGAAAAACTTTTTTTTTTTTTATTTGTAGCACAAAAAATAAAAACCACAGGGGTCATCAAATACCACCAAAAGAAAGCTCTATTTGTGGGAACAAAATGAAAAACAATTTTGTTTGGGTAGAACATCACATGACCACACAATCCTTCAAAGTGCAGCAGCACTGAAAATTGGTCTGGGCAGGAAGTGTTTTAAGTGCCTGGTATTGAAGTGACCAGAGCAATATGTTACCGTAGTAACATGGTACTATGGGTAATTCATCTCTATATATATATATATATATATATATCATTTATTTTTTTTTGCATTACATTGCTATATGCAAGCATTTTACTGAATGACATTAATTAATTCAGTTTCTTTTTGTTGTGATTAGCTGTGATTGGTCAGAGTTAATCACATGGTACAGATGGACTGTGATTGGTCCAGTCTATACCATGTCATCAAACTGTCCAATCACAGCTAGCAACACAATTGTATATAATGAATGGTTTGAAAGGAAGCCATCCATTGTATGCAACTGTCATGTGGCCTGCTGTGATTGGTTAAAGCTGTTACATGGTACCTGGCAGTGTGCCTGTACAATGATCAGTCATTGGCTGTGCCCGGTGGACGCAGACAGTGACAGATCGCGCAGCTGCGCATCCTGAAGGACATTGTATTGTAATGGATCAGAACCGCAATTGGGTTCAGGTTGGCTGTCTGCTGCTGCTCCTAATTATGAAGTGTAGATGCGTGCACGCAGGGAGAAAAGGAGTAATCACACTGACGTCTGCACAGTTCAATCACTTCCTTATCTCTGTTTATTGCAGGGCGGTGCCCGACCTTTTATGCACAAAGAACAATAGAGTATACATCACTACTATGCAAATGTAGTTGTAGTCTTAAAGGCACGTCTTGATTGGCTGAAATGCAGAAACTTGATGCTTGAAGATTGGTTGTCACTTGCTCTCTTTACTTCCTCATACCTCCAGTCTCTTCAGGGGCGTAGTCACCAGGATGTAGACTCCATCTTAATTCTGAAGCAAAGCTAAGCTGTATACTATATAATAAGTAAGGAGTTTCATAGAAACATGTATACACGTAAGAAAATGAGCATTTTCTGATTATGTTCACTACATTCCTTCACAGTCCCCCCTAAAATGGTTATTTTCTTCTGTCCACCATACTAAAGGTCCTACTCACCTGGCCCATTCTCCTCTGCAACTCTTTTAGGCTGTACATAGAGATGTTGCTGTTGTCTACAGCCTTGCTCATTAACTTCTTTACAAATGGTAGAATACAGCATACTGTCAGCGCTAAAGGACTAGTATTATTAATACCCTTACCCCTATCTGGGCGAGCACCTTTTGCCCACCCACTCATCCAGCTAAAATATTGATCCCACGGGTCTGTGATACCTAAGTTCTTCAACTCCAATGACAGATCTTCTATCTTCTAACTTCTTTATGGCTAGAGTGATTTTACCATTTGGGCCAGTATTAGGAATGTTGGTGCAACAGGTTCCCGTTCTTTCTATCATTTTGCAGACACCTCCTTTCTCAGCTAACACCATGTCTAAGGCCATCCTGTTCTGGAATGTCGTCATATAGAAAGTGGGGGTTAACTGGTCAGCAATTCCCTGGAGAGCATCCCTGGAGTAATTCACAACTCTCTGTTGGTTATAGTTTATGTAGTTAACCTTCTCCCGCCCGCGCTATAGCCGAATGACGGCTACAGCGCGGCTCTAAAATGCCGGGAGGACGTCAATAGACGTCCTCCCATTTGGCTTGTGCTGGGCGCGCTCGCGCCCGCGGGTCGGGCGGACCCGATGTCCGCCGGAGACCCGCGATCTCCTTTCAGAGAGGAGGAACGGGAACCGCCGAAGTGAACACGGCGGTTCCCCGTTCTGTGAATGGGACATAACAGATCTGCTGATCCCTGTCACTGGGATCAGTTAGATCTGTCATGTCCCGAGCAGCCCTGCCCCCCCACAGTTAGAACACAGCCAGGGAACATATTTAACCCCTTCACTGCCCGCTGCTGGTTAACCCATTCACTGCCAATGACATTTATACAGTAATCAGTGGATATTTAAATTTCTGATCGCTTTATAAATGTCATTGGTCCCAAAAATGTGTCAAAAACGTCTGACATGTCCGCCCCGATATCGCAGTCCCGATAAAAATCGCAGATCGCCGCCATTACCAGTAAAAAAAAATAAATAAAAACGCCATAAATCAATGTCCATAGTTTGTAGGCGCTATAACTTGCGCAACCCAATCAATAAACGCCGATTGCGATTTTTTTTTACCAAAAATATGTAGAAGAATATATATCGGTCAAAACTGATGAATAAATTTGTTTTTTTATTTTTGGATATTTATTATAGCAAAAAGTAAAAAATATTGTTTTTTTTTCAAAATTGTCGCTCCTTTTTTGTTTATAGCGGCGATCAGAAATGACGCAGAGGGGATCAAATACCACCAAAAGAAAGCTCTATTTGTGGGAAAAAAAGGATGCAAATTTTGTTTGGGTACAACGTCGCACGACCGCGCAATTGTCATTCAAAGAGCGACAGCGCTGAAAACTGAAAATTAGTTCGGGCAGGAGGGGGGTTTAAGTGCCCAGTAAGGAAGTGGTTAATCCAATCTACGTTCTTGTTGACAGTGATTATTGGTATTAGGGACTCAAAGCCTGCTTTTACCTGGTCTCTAGCTTTAAACTCATCAGGCACCCCCCTTGGAGGCACCGCTGGCATCTATATATACACATGAGGGTCAAAGCTTCCATGAAGAGATTCCGGTTTCCTCCTCTGGCTAGGTGCTGGGTCAGGGTGTGCATTAGGGGTATTTTCTGCTAAGATATGGAGAGGCATGTACCTGTTTTTAGAAGGGTCATCCTTTTTAATGAGGATTTACCATTCTTATCTGTTCTATTCAGTGCACTCTGTGGTTGGTTCCCCCAGTCTACTCCTGTATTCCACCCCCACTGACCCCCAATAGTTACAATTCTGTCCCTAGTAACTATCTGTGACATATATAGGTGGATGCATACTGAGACCGACGTTCAGGGGTGTTATACAAATTATATTGCCAGGCAGCACCTGAGGGAAAGGAGGCTATGTTGCAGTAATCAAAGGTGAAAGTGGCCACGTGTGTTGGATGAGTTGTACCAAAATTGTGTAATGCCCTCATTTTTTATGTTGGCCACTTGTTGAGCTTCCACCAACCCCACCAGAAAAAGGATATACAATATGGACATCATGGTGCAGGCAGGTGTTGGGACTTTCTTGCAGTGGGAGGCGTGGATCCAAGTGTTCTTCCCAGCCAACTTGACAGATGTGGTTGTGGTCAGCAGGACCTGGAAGGGACCATCATATCTGGGTTCAAGGGAATGTTTTCTCACAAACTTCCTCACCAGTACCCAGTCTCCAGGTACCAACCTGTGTGTTCCTGTATCTAATTCAGGATCTGGAATGGAAGAAAATACTCGAGAATGGATATTGATTAATGCTCTAGACAAACGTGCGACATAGCTAGTTAACACATCAGACTGCAACTACTGTGGGAAGTAACAGCCAAGTCTGGGGGCTGAACCAAACAAAATTTCATAAGGGGACAGGGCATGTTTCCCCCCCGGGGGTATATCTGACTCTGAACAGAGCTCTGGGCAAACTGTCTGGCCAACTCATGTTAGTTTCTTGGGCTATCTTTAACATCCTGTTTTTGAGAGTCTCATTCATCCTTTCTACCTTCCCGCTGCTTTGAGGGTGGTATGTGGTGTGTAGAGCTAACTGAAACCCCAGTGCTGCCCAAATCTCATTTGTAAGGGTTGCTGTGAAGGCTGGGACCTGATCGCTCTCTATCACCTCTGGTACCCCAAATCTACATACTATCTCACTCAGTTTCTTAGCCGTGGTCTTGGCTGTCATGTTTGTAACAGTGTAGGCTTCCGGCCAGCCAGAGAACATGTCCAATACCACTAGGGCATATTCATATGGACCACTTTTTGGCATTTGGATGTGGTCAATTTGTATTCTTTGAAAGGGGTACAGAGCTTTTGGCAAATGTCTTTGTGGTGTCTTCTCTGTGTGGCCTGGGTTACATTTGGCACAGATAGTGCATGATCTGCAGAAGTTGTGGGTCAGTGGAGTGATTCCTGGTGCTACATAGTACTTGTTGATAAGAGAGTTCATAAGAGTCTTTGACAAGTGGGCAGCTCCATGTGCCCATTGCACCACAATCTGGTACATGTGCCTGGGTAAGCAAAGCTTTTTGTTGCACTCAAACAGACCATCTTTTAGAGTTGCTCCCCTGTCTCCAGCTTTCCTTTTCTTCTGGACTTGCTAGAGTTCCTTGAGGTAGCTTCTGTCCACTGGTGTGGTCTGTAGGGTGAGTATTGGTGGTTGTTTGATTTCCACCCCTCCATCCATTACTCGCAGCATGCTGGCAGCTTGTTTGGCTGCTGAGTCCACTAGATGATTGCTTCGGGCCTCCTGTAAGTTCAACTTGCCGTGTGCCTTCACTTTCAAGATGGCCACCTGTTTGGGAAGGAGTGTTTCCATGCGCATCATTTCAAAACAGTCATGTGCATGTGTAGGGCTAGAATCAGGATCTTCGGCTCCCCCCTCGGGAAATGCAAGGAGGGTGGTTGGGTTCAACGTCTGGCAGCGTTGCAAAATGATATTCTCTGGTAACAGGAGAGAACACTGAAGCCTCAAGTGCCTGGCAGTGGATAGGTGTTTAGGCTGGACTTGGTTCAGTATAGCGGCAATGTCATGGGGTGCAAGTAGGATGAGGTGATGTCCCAGGACTAAATCTGAAGTCTTGTCCAACAGGGCCTGTGCAGCGAAGACAGCTTGCAAACAGGAGGGGCCTCCTCTTGCTACTGCGTCCAGACGGCAGGAATAATAGCCTATGGGAGCAGGCGGTTGTCATATGATTGAGCGAGTACTCCTGTAGCATGTCCTTAAAGCTCAGACACAAAAAGCTGGAAGGTCTTTTCATAGTCCGGGAGGCCTAGTGCCGGGGCTGATGAGATGGCGCGCTTGAGGGCCTCAAAGTTGGATATTGCTTTGGGAGACATCTGGAAGGGGTCTGATTTCAGGGCATCATACAAATGTTGCATTAGTAGGGAGGCTTCTGGAATCCATGCTCTGCAGTAGGAAATGAGACCAAGGAAGGCATGTAGGGGCTTCTGGCTTTGCGGCAGTGGCATGTCAGAAATTGCTTTCACTCTGTCTTCAGTGAGGCATCTTCAAGGCCCAGTGGGGAGGAGACAGTGATGGTCCCATCTTCAGAGAAAAACAATTGAGGCTTGGAGTCTGGACAGTACATCTGCACCCAAGAGATTAAGAGGACAGGTGGATGACCCCACAAACCGGGCTAGAAGATCTGGAAAGTTCCCAATTTGCAGAGGGTGGGTTAGTGGGCTGGTTCTGGGGGTCCCATCCACCCCTACACAGGATATGTCTATGTCAGACAGATAGGAGTGGTCAGGCAGCTCTTCAGTTCTGAGTACGCTTCTGGCAGCACCTGTGTAGTTGGGTGACCTTCAATGGGCAAGGTCACCTTTTCCAGCGGGCCTTCTGGGTTCTTTGGGGAAACTGCCATGAAAGAGGATGGTAATGACAGAGGCTTGCCCAATTCCTAGCGTAGGAGGTCCAGGTGCTCTTGGTCTGGTCTGGGGCATTGGTACTGCGGCTGCTGTTGCTGGGGGTATGGACCTTGGGTACTTGGGTTTGCACTCCATGGTGGAGGGAACCGTCTGGGCGACTTGCAATGTCTCTTGAAGTGTCCTGGGTTCCCACAGTTGAAACAAGTGGGTGGCATCCTTGATGCTTGCAGGTTGGCCCCTGCCACCATAAGTGGCATGGTCTTCTTGGTGGCCTGGTAGGATTCCAGGCCTTTTGCTACCAACAGGAGGGTATCCAGGGGCAACACCCGGTACTCTGGGCCATAATAAGGCCTTTTCAGATTGATTCCTTCAGGCCTTTCCCAAATGTCGATGACCGCATCTGGCTATGCACCTTATGGACAGAGAATCCTAGATTTGAGAAAACTTGTGACAGTCTAGTGTAAAACTTCTCCACTGACTCAGTTTTATCTAGGGTGACATCTTGAATACTCGTGGCTTGGTCAGCCAGCCTTTTCCCCACCAATTCATGTATCTGCTCACAAAATTCCACACCAGAAATAAAGGTATTGTCATAGACAATCCTTGCATCTTGGAAACATTTTTTTTTTCATGATTGGCCAGTAAGCGTCTCCTGCTTTTATTTCACATAGGCTAACTAGATCCCTCCACGCTGCTGGATAAGTTTCTTGTATCTGCACTATCCTGCGGTAGAAGGGCATTGGCTGTTTCTCTGGGTCAGGCAGACTTGTCACTAAGGTCGCTGCTTGTGATGGGGTAAAAGCGACATACATCATCGGTGCCCCTTCTGGAGCCGAGACTGGTATTGGGACAAGGGCTGACAAGGGGCACTGTTCCTTACGGTTGCCAGTATATGCTCAAAACTCCCTCGGAACTGTGTGTCCGGAGCCGGATTGGAGGTTAAATCAGTGGGTGGACTTGCCGCCTGCTGTTGGTCTTCCCACTCGGACACTTCTCCATCATTAGTATATCCGACCTGTGAAAGTGGCACTTCCGTATTGGGGAAGACGGGAGTGTATTAGGAACCATCCTGGTTTAAAACAGGGAGAACTGGGTATAGGCCGTGGTTGGGCTCTCTGGGTGTATCAAGATGGCCGCCTGCAGGAAGTACACTGGGCAGGAAATGAAGTTAAGAGTGCGGTAAGATGGCTGCCACAGGAAGTTGTCGGGTTGTGCTTGGGGTGGTGAGAAGAAAGTGGGCATTAGGCAGAGGGCAGGGTTGTCCCTCCCCTCCTTTGCTCCAAGCTCCATCATAGGGCGGTGGCTCAGACACATTATCAATTTTGTGGTACACATAAATAATACAATCGCCATCTTTCTTGATTTCCTCTATCCAACCTTCTTTATGCAATGCCTCAGCAGTTTTGTACCAAGCCTCTGCCACATCCAGCAAGCCTTTATCACACAGAATTCTTCTCTGTTCCTTTATCAGCTTACGCCACTCCTCTGGCGGCAGTCTGGCAGCAGGGTCTTTCAATTCACATACCTTCGCTACTTTAGATAACTGTAACCGCTTCATTACCTTCTCTCCGTTTCACAATCTCACATGCTAGCATTCCCTTCTCTGGCTTGGTTATCTTCTGACCCATGTTCCCCTCCTCTCTCTAGGCCTCCCAACTCATATCCAAGCCCTCTCACTCTATTCTGTTCTTCCACCGCAGTCTCGGCTGATGGCTTCAGGGGGGAGTACGGGCAACTAATAGGTTAATATCCCTCCTCCGCTGCTTTCTGTTCTATCTCCTCGGGGGTCTGTACGTTTAATCTCAGAACATACAGATGGCAAACAGTAATCCATAAATACACTCAGAACAGGACATTGCCACTGCCAAGCCTCAGCAGCTGAGCTAACCCTCAGAGGTCTCAACACCAGAGTCACCGTCCGTAGACGCTTGTTGCAAGGTTCCGTCTTAGGGGCCAACAGCTCACCTGAGTCAGGACACTCAATTGCAACTATCCTTCCAGTCTGCTGAGTCACAATCCTTCAGGAGGACAGACACTGAACAAATGCACAGTCAGCAGAGATCCAGTGGCACGTTAGTTAAACAGCCCAGGCGAGGAATAAAGATTACCTGCCTCTAGACCAGTGGTTCTCAACTCCAGTCCTCGGAACCCACCAACAGGCCAGATTTTAAGTATTACCTTGGGGAGATGCAGACTAGAATACTGCAATCACCGAGCAGCAAATTATATCACTTGTGATGTATTTCAGTAATCTTGCAAACCTGGCCTGTTAGTGGGTCCCGAGCACAGGAGCTGAGAACCACTGCTCTAGACGACCTCTGGGAGACAGCAAGACAGGCGGCCAGACTGGACAGAAACAAGTTGTACAGTGGTAAGAGTAAATGTGCCTACGGTACTCTCAGGGTTGCGCAAGCCCCTTTGGTCTTTCCTGGTCAGCCACTCAGTCCCTTGGCCGCGGTCTCCCTTCAGTCGGAACCTTTGGCCCCACGTTTGGGTGCCAGCTGTAATGAATCAGAACCGCAATTGGGTTCAGGTTGGATGTCTGCTGCTGCTCCTAATTATGAAGTGTAGATGCGTGCATGCAGGGAGAAAGGGAGTAATCACACTGACGTCTGCACAGTTCAATCACTTCCTTATCTCTGTTTATTTTAGGGCGGTGCCCAACCGTTTATGCACAAGGAACAATAGAGTATACGTCTCTACTATGCAAATGTAGTCATATTCTTAAAGGCACGTCTTGATTAGCTGAAATGCAGAAACTTGATGCTTGAAGCTTGGTTGTCACTTGCTCTCTTTACTTCCTCATACCTCCAGTCTCTTCAGGGGCGCAGTCACCAGGATGTAGACTCCATCTTAATTCTGAAGCAAAGCTAAGCTGTATACTATACAGGTGATACTCAAAAAATTAGAATATCGTGCAAAAGCTCATTTAATTCAGTAATGCAACTTAAAAGGTGAAACTAATATATGAGACTCATTACATGCAAAGCAAGATAGTTCAAGCTGTGATTTGTCATAATTGTGATGATTATGGCTTACAGCTCATGAAAACCACAAATCCACAATCTCAGAAAATTAGAATATTGAGAAAAGGTGCAATATTCTAGGCTCAAAGTGTCCCACTCTAATCATCTAATTAAGCCATAACACCTGCAATGGGTTCCTGATAGTGTTGAGCGAACCCGGACTGTAACGTTCGGGTCCGTACCGAACTTTCGGGTGTCTGGGACCCGAACACGGACATTTCAAAAAACGTTCGGGTCCGGGGTTCTGGTATTTTACTCCACGTGTTGAGAAGCTGCAGGGCAGCCAATCAACAAGCGTTTCACTGGTTTGCCCTTAGAAGCCATCACAGCCATGCCTACTAATGGCATGGCTGTGATTGGCCAGTGCATCATGTGACCCAGCCTCTATAAGCTGGAGTCACTTGATGCTGCAGTCACATGCTCTTGGGTTAGCTGTAGGGAGAGGTAGCTGACGGCGTCAGGGAGAGATTAGAGACATTTTAACAACATCTGATCCTGCATTCTGAGATGGATTACTACTGCTGTGATGTTGCTCTGAGGACAGATAGCAGAAATTTGAGATTTCACATACCGCTGCTTTGAGTTGCAGATCAAACTCTGCATAAAACAACGATCGCTACGATCGTGCACAACGATCAGATTGTTGGACTAATTTGAGATTTCAAATACCGCTGATTTGAGTTGCAGATCGAACTGCATAAAACAATCGCTACGATCGTGCTCAACGATCAGATTGTTGGAGGAATTTGAGATTTCAAATACTGCTGCTTTGAGTTGCAGATTAAACTCTGCCTAACGTTACGATCGTACACAACGATCAGATTGTTGGAGTAATTTGAGATTTCACATACTGCTGCTTTGAGTGACACATTGCAGATCAAACCCTGCCTAACACAACGATCGTCAAAATACGTCAAGCTAGACGTTGAGTTTAGTCGCCATAAACTTTAGAGTTTAATCAGGTTGTTAGACTAGCAACACGTGCTAGCATCGCTAGCAACAAAATACGTCTCAAACTAGACGTTGAGTTTCGTCGCCA
>BLSH010060429.1:2375-12887 GCA_018402905.1 Glandirana rugosa
CTGGATATAGACCCAGAGGTCCGTGCTTGTAAAAGAGAACTTTCGTGGTTCCAGCCTAAACACTAGAGGGAAAACGTCCCACTTGGGGTTCGGACCCGGGAGACTGACACCCTCGTCTTACGGGGGCTTCAACGAAGGCGACGTCGGAAGAAGGACCGGTACCGCGTCGAAATACTGCTGGGGGTAGAACGGCGGTGACGCCTCCGGTGGGACATGTTGGAGGTCGTCCCGGCGGCGGGACACCTTCTAATGCGGCGGCTTAAGGCCGCGACCTCAAGTCTGTGGTGTACCCCGTCAAGCCGTGAGTACAAGGTCAAAGCGTACCCCGACAGTCTGAGGCACTTCCTACGGGGTCGTCATAAAGCTGCGCCATGGCCAGGAAGAAGGCTGCAGCGGAAGCAACTTCGGGGGCATTCTGCTCCCACAGTCAGAGGGCCCAGGCTTGGGGTTCACCCTGCAAAAGGGAGATCACAAATCCGACCTTGGTGCTTTCAAGAGAAAATGTTCGTGCCTGGAGACCCAGATATAGGTCGCAGGCACTTCGGAAGACCCGAAACTTGCGCCGGTCTCCGTAGAATCTTTCCGGCAGTGGGACCTTGGGCTCTGAAGGTAGGGCCACTATGGTACGTGCAGCTGCGGAACTGGGGGTCGGGGCAGTAGATAGTTCCTGCACCCGCTCTTCCAACCGGGTGTATCCCTCTTGGAGATTCTTGACGGCCTGGGTGAGGCCAGCCAGATGGGCGCATAAGTCGTCCATAGCCGAGCGTGTTCCCTGCGCAGACTCAGTCAGGGCTGCTCGTTTCTGTTACGTACCTGACGGTGGAGTCTGTCTTGTGCAGGGAACAACCGCTCTTGCGCACCCGATTCAAGGACCCCTGGTAGTGTAGACAGAGGCCCGAGAGTGCGGCATGGCACGAGGGCTGGATGGTCACAGATGTTTGGAGTGAGATTCCAGAGGGTTGTGCAAAGCAGGAGAATGGTCGTACAAGCAGAGTTGGCAACGTGCAGGCAGAGAGGTACAAAAGGGTTAGGCAAGCGGATCGTCAAGTTCAGGCAAAGGTTCGTTAACGGGCGGGCAGCGGAGGTACAGAGGAGTAGACAAGCGGATGGTCGTGGATAGCCGGGGTCGATGCAGGTAGCGGACAACAGGTCAAGGCAAGCCGGGTCAAATGGAAACAGGAAAAACACAGGAACAGGTAGGGAGCTGAGGCACACAGGTCTGGAACGCTGTAGAACGAGCAGCAGTTCAATGCAAGAGTCCCTGGGTTTAAATAGGCGCGGTGCGCACGGGAGCGCGCGGACGCGCACGGGAGTGCGCGCACCACCGCGGAAACGCCCAGAATGCTGGCAAAAGGGTCTTTTTCCTAACACTGCTGCTCCTGTAAGGGACAAATTATTGTTCTAAAATCATCGCCTACTGCTATAGGGACAGGTTCCTGCTGTTGCTGTAAGGGAAAGATTATTGTTCTAAAATCATCACCTAGTGCTATAGGGAGAGGTTCCTGCTTCTCCTGTAAGGGACAGATTATTGTTCTATTATCATCTCCTAGTTCTATAGGGAGAGGTTCCTGCTAGTGCTGTAAGGGACAGATTATTGTTCCAAAATCATCTCCTAGTTCTATAGGGAGAGGTTCCTGCTGCTCCTGTAAGGGACAGATTATTGTTCTATTATCATCTTCTAGTTCTATAGGGAGAGGTTTCTGCTGGTGCTGTAAGGGACAGATTATTGTTCTAAAATCATCGCCTACTGCTACAGGGTCAGGTTCCTGCTGTTGCTGTAATGGACAGATTATTGTTCCAAAATCGTCTCCTAGTGCTATAGGGAGAGTTTTCTGCTGCTCCTGTAAGGGACAGATTATTGTTCTATAATCATCTCCTAGTTCTATAGGGAGAGGTTCCTGCTGGTGCTGTAAGGGACAGATTATTGTTCTAAAATCGTCTCCTAGTTCTATAGGGAGAGGTTCCTGCTGCTCCTGTAAGGGACAGATTATTGTTCTAAAATCATCGCCTACTGCTACAGGGTCAGGTTCCTGCTGTTGCTGTAATGGACAGATTCTTGTTCCAAAATCGTCTCCTGGTGCTATAGGGAGAGTTTTCTGCTGCTCCTGTAAGGGACAGATTATTGTTCTATAATCATCTCCTAGTTCTATAGGGAGAGGTTCCTGCTGGTGCTGTAAGGGACAGATTATTGTTCTAAAATCGTCTCCTAGTGCTATAGGGAGAGGTTCCTGCTGCTCCTGCAAGAGACAGATTATTGTTCTATAATCATCTCCTAGTTCTATAGGGAGAGGTTCCTGCTGGTGATGTAAGGGACAGATTATTGTTTTAAAAATGTCTCCTAGTTCTATAGGGAGAGGTTCCTGCTGCTCCTGTAAGGGACAAATTATTGTTCTAAAATCATCGCCTACTGCTATAGGGACAGGTTCCTGCTGTTGCTGTAAGGGAAAGATTATTGTTCTAAAATCATCACCTAGTGCTATAGGGAGAGGTTCCTGCTGCTCCTGTAAGGGACAGATTATTGTTCTATTATCATCTCCTAGTTCTATAGGGAGAGGTTCCTGCTGGTGCTGTAGGGACAGATTATTGTTCCAAAATCATCTCCTAGTTCTATAGGGAGAGGTTGCTGCTGCTCCTGTAAGGGACAGATTATTGTTCTATTATCATGTTCTAGTTCTATAGGGAGAGGTTTCTGCTGGTGCTGTAAGGGACAGATTATTGTTCTAAAATCATCGCCTACTGCTACAGGGTCAGGTTCCTGCTGTTGCTGTAAGGGAAAGATTATTGTTCCAAAATCGTCTCCTAGTGCTATAGGGAGAGTTTTCTGCTGCTCCTGTAAGGGACAGACTATTGTTCTATAATCATCTCCTAGTTCTATAGGGAGAGGTTCCTGATGGTGCTGTAAGGGACAGATTATTGTTCTAAAATCGTCTCCTAGTGCTATAGGGAGAGGTTCCTGCTGCTCATGCAAGAGACAGATTATTGTTCTATAATCATCTCCTAGTTCTATAGGGAGAGGTTCCTGCTGGTGATGTAAGGGACAGATTATTGTTTTAAAAACGTCTCCTAGTTCTATAGGGAGAGGTTCCTGCTGCTCCTGTAAGGGACAAATTATTGTTCTAAAATCATCGCCTACTGCTATAGGGACAGGTTCCTGCTGTTGCTGTAAGGGAAAGATTATTGTTCTAAAATCATCACCTAGTGCTATAGGGAGAGGTTCCTGCTGCTCCTGTAAGGGACAGATTATTGTTCTATTATCATCTCCTAGTTCTATAGGGAGAGGTTCCTGCTGGTGCTGTAAGGGACAGATTATTGTTCTAAAATTGTCTCCTAGTTCTATAAGGAGAGGTTCCTGCTGCTCCTGTAAGGGGCAGATTATTGTTCTAAAATCATCTCCTAGTTATATAGGGAGAGGTTCCTGCTGCTCCTGTGAGGGACAGATTATTGTTCTTTTATCATCTCCTAGTTCTATAGGGAGAAGTTCCTGTTGTTGGTGTGAGCGGTGCATTTCTTGCACAAAAATAAAAAAGTGCGTCTACGTTGCTGTTTTCCAAAAAAAAAGAAGAATTTATTATTCTTTTTTTTGTATTAATAAATAGTGCTACATAGTACATTTGTGGGCAGAATGAGGAGAGCTTCAAATAAGGGACGTGGTCATGGTGCTGCTGGTGTTGGTGGTGTTGGTGAAGCTCCTGTTGGAAGGAGAGGACGTGGTCGATCTGTGCCAGCTACACGCACAAGTGAATCACCTTCCTCATGTGCGAGTAGCCGACAAAACCTTCAACGTTATATGGTAGGCCTGAATGCCGCTCAACGAATGGTGAGGCCAGAACAAGTACAGGCGATAGTAGATTGGATGGCTGACAATGCCTCCAGTTCCTTCACATTGTCTCCCTCCCGGTCCCTTGATGAAAGCTCATAGTTGGCACCTGAACCCCATGGCCATCTGTCTTTCACCTCAGCCCCTTGTAAATTAGCCAAGCAGTCTGAGCCCCAAGTCATGCAACAGACTCTTATGCTTTTTGATGACTCTCCTGGTGTGCTTTCCGTGGGCCATCTACATAGCTCTGCCCCAGAAGTGGAAGACATTGTGTGCACCGATGCCCAACCACTTCTGTTGCAGGATGAGGATATGGAAATACCAGCGCAGCACGTCTCTGATGATGACGAAACACAGGTGCCAACTGCTGCAGCTTTCCTCAGTGTGCAGACTGACAAGGAGGGCAGTGGTGAAAGGTGGGTGGAAGATGATGTGGAGGAGGATGATGAGGTCCTAGACCCCACATAGAATGAGAGTCATGCGAGTGAGCAGTTTGGAGGAAGAGGTGGTGGTCGCACAGAGGCACCAGCACAGCAAAAGAGAAAGCAGGTTGCAAAAGCGGAGCGAGCGTTCCCTAGACAGTTCCCCTGCTACTACCCACCGCACCCAGGGACCTAGCACACCAAAGGCAGCTCAAAGGCGTTCCCCCACATGGCAGTTCTTCAAATAATGTGCTGATGACAAGACACGAGTGATTTGCACGCTGTGCAATGATAGCCTGAAGTGAGGCATAAATGTTCTAAACCTGAGCACAACCTGCATGATCAGGCATTTAAATTCAAGGCACAAGCTGCATTGGAATAATTACCTCAAAATCCAAGAAAGGTCTCGGCCTCCCCCTGCTTCCTCTTCTGTTGCTGCCTCGGCCTCTTCCTCCACCTCTACAGTGACAGTGTCACCTGCCACCCAGCAAACAGACGATATGACAGCAATGCCACCATGTCCGCCACCGTCCCCAAGCATTTCCACATGGTCCCATGAAAGCTTACAGCTCCCCATCTCCCAAACACTGGAGAGAAAGAGGAAGTACCCCCCTACCCACCCGTGATCCCTGGCCCTGAATGCCAGCATTTCAAAATTCCTGGCCTTTGAAATGCTGTCATTCTGTCTGGTGGACATGGACAGTTTTAAAAACCTGATGGCGGTGGCTGTCCCACAGTATGTGGTTTTCAGCCGCCACTACTTTTCCAGGCGAGCCATCCCTTCCCTGCACAAACAAGTCAGGGACAAGATCAAGTGTGCACTGCGCAACGATATCTGTGGCAAGGTCCACATAACCACTGATACATGGACCGGTAAGCATGGGCAGGGACGCTATATCTCGCTAACTGCACATTGGGCAGATGTAGTGGCGGTTGGGCCTGAGGCGGCTAGCCATTTGGCGCATATCCTTCCACCACCGAGGATTGCAGGGCATTTCTCTTTGCCTCCTGTTGCCTCCTCCTCCTACTGCGATTCCTCCTCCTCTACCACCTCCTCAACCGCTCAGTGTAACACCTTCAGCTCATCCAGGGGGAAACTACAGCAGGCTGTTTTAAAACTGATATGTTTGGGGGATAAACCCCACACTGCGCAGGAGCTGTGGATGGGCATTGAACAACAGACCGACGAGTGGTTGTTGCCACTGAGCCTCAAGCCTGGCCTGGTGGTGTGCGACAATGGGCGAAATCTCGTAGCGGCTCTGGGCCTAGCCGGTTTGACGCACATCCCTTGCCTGGCGCATGTGCTGAATTTGGTGGTACAGAAATTTCTAAAAAACTACCCGGATATGTCAAAGTGCGGGCCGTCTGTGCGCGTTTTTGGCGTTCTCACCCAGCTGCTGCTTGCCTGTGTGCGCTGCAGCGGAACTTCCAATGAGTGGGCCTCCATGCGAGACCTGTGTACCGTATTGCGGTGTTTCGAGTACTCCACCAACATGGCCAGTGCCGATGACGCTGTTCTCAGCTATCCCACTACTATGTCTCCTTGAAAAAACACTTCGGACGATGATGGAAGAGGATGTGGCACAGGAGGATGGGGAGGAGGAGGAGGAAGAGGGGTCATTTCCACGGTTATCAGGCCAGTCATTCACAAGTGGCTCGGAGGGTGGGTTCCTGCACCAGCATAGGCCAGGTAAAAAATATTCAAGCCAGGGCACAGTTCTGGAGGATGAGGGGGATGAGGAAGATGATGAGGAGGAGGAACTGCAGCAGGGTGGCACCCAGCGCAGCTCATGGGCATCAGTGGAGCGTGGCTGGGGGGATACGGAGGACACAGATGGTACAACACCTCCCACAGAGGACAGCTTGTCTTTGCCTCTGGGCAGCCTGGCACACATGAGCGACCACATGCTGCAGTGCCTGCGTAATGATAGCCGAGTTGCCTACATTGTAACTTGTGCCGATTACTGGGTGGCCACCCTGCTTGATCCCCATTACAAGGACAACGTGCCGTCCTTAATTCCCTTACTGGAGCGTGAGAGGAAGATGCGCGACTACAAGCGCACACTGGTAGACACACTGCTGAGGGCATTCCCAAATGACATCGGGGGCTCAGTGGAAGCACAAGGCGAAGGCAGAGGAGGAGGAGGAGGAAGAGGCCGTCAACGCAGCTGTGGCACCGCCAGCACCACATGGCCTGAGCTTGCCCTTTATGCCTTGGAGGTGCTGGCCTGCCCTGCAGCCAGTGTATTGTCTGAACGTGTGTTTAGCACAGCAGGGGGCGTTATCTCAGACAAGCGCAGCCCTCTGTCCACAGCCAATGTGGACAAGCTAACGTTTATTAAAATGAACCAGGCATGGATCCCACAAGACTTGTCTGTACCATGTGCAGAATAAACATTTAGACCGGCCTCACACAGCCATTGGTATTCTTGTTTTTTTGAATATGCCTCAATATTTTGGGGGGCTACCCCAATTAGAAAAAAACCAAACAAACAACAAAAAGTGTTGGCTACCTCCTCCTCCTCCTCCTCCACCACCGCCGCTTCCACCTACACTGCCACAGTCATGGCCTAGTCAACCTCTAGGCTCCTGCTCCACATCCACCTCCCCTTCCCATTTTTATTTTTTTAAATTTGATTTTAAGTTATTTTCCCTATCCCCATTTTTTTGTAGGGCACTTGTCCTACTCTTACCCCCATTTTACTTCCTTTTGCAGCCCTCTAGCACTTTCTAGGACTTTTTTACAGCCATTTTTGTGCCGAAAAGTTCGGGTCCCCATTGACTTCATTGGGGTTCAGGGTCCGGGGTCAAGTTCGGGTCAAGTTCGGTACCGAATCCGAACTTTTCCGCGAAGTTTGACCGATCCCACCGAACCCGAACATCCAGGTGTCCGCTCAACTCTAGTGGCAAAGATAGGCAGCACTGATGGGCACTGGTAGGCGGCACTGATAGGTGACACTGATGAGGAGGCCCTGATGGGCATTGATTGGCAGCACTGATGGGCAATGATTGGCAGCACTGATGGGCACAGTTTGGCGGCACTCTTGGGACTGCGCTGATAATCAGGACATTGATAGTTAGTGCGCTGATTATCAGTGTACATGTCCCTTTTAGAGAAGCTGGTTATCGGCTCTCTTCTCCTCTCCTCATGCAGTCAGCATGAGGAAAGGAGTGCCGATAACCGGCTTCTGTTTACATCCATGATCAGCTGTGATTGGACACAGCTGATCACGTGGTAAGGAGCCACTGATTGGCGCTTTACTTCACTCTGCGATCAGCAGTGTCCTCCATCATATGACGGCATCCCAGAACTAGCCGGCCGCACTGTAGCAGCTATTCAGCTATAGCGCGGTCAGCAACTCGTTAACCTCCCTGGCGGTATGATTATGTCAGATTTTTGCGTCTAAAAGCGGTACATTGTTTCACATAGAAATTTGGCGTTTTATATTGTGGGTCTGTAATTTTTAGGAAAAACTGTCCAAACAAGAGTCTAGTAGACATCCCAGGTATGATAAAGTTTGAAACACAAAATCATAAATTATAATATAATAACTATAAATAATTTTCAAAAATAATAATATAATAATAATAAAATGTATTCAATAATGTAATCAAATAAAACACACTGAAACTTGCTCAGTTGCAGAATTGTCGCTGTCGTCACTTTCAGTGTCTGATGACAAATTTCCCCACTAATCAGTTTCACTCAATTCTGCAAATGATTCTTATTTAATATCACTGTTTTCTAGCTGGTCAAAAACTGCTTTTGACGTAAACGGACGCTTTTTGGATGCCATGGACATAATCAAGGTTCCAGGCAGAAAGAATGACATATATAATATAAAAGTGCATGCAGGGCACTGGACAAAGCACTAGGTACAAAAAGGATGTGAAATGATTTCATACAGTAATGTAATCTTACAGATTACAGTGTACTGTATGTGTTGAGTACGTTTCACTTTTTGAATTTGCCGCCGGACTCCGTCTCCATGCGACACGCCGCTCGCAGGGAACTGAGCCCGGTATCACAGTGAATCCGGCGGAAGATACAGCCCGCAGACACAGCGTTGGGACATCGCTGGATCCAGGGGACAAGGTAAGTAACACTGCCTGGATCCAGCGATGCAACCCTGAGTGTGGCTCGGGGTTATCGCTTTTGGCAGTGAAAATTAACCCCGAGCCACACTCGGGAATACCGCCCAGGAAGGTTAAATTGATTGTAAACAATCACCTTGTAAAACAACCCATTTAGTTTAAAATAGAAATGAAAGGCAAAACATTTGTATATAAACATAAAAAATATATAACTACCTTTTTTTTCCTTTTTTATACGTGATCACATTCCCTCTGTTCTCAGGTGCATAAGAGCTGGGGGAGGAGCAGCAACGGTACACTGAGCATCCCAGGGAATGGCTGTGCAGGGGGGGGGGGGGGAAGGGTGTCAAGACAAGTTTTATTGTTGGAGGAGAGCACACTGAGTTTACGGTACAGCTAGAGAACTGTGTGTTCTCCTGTTTAGTGTGGTCAGTTTTTAATAGTAATGCAGAGAGACTGGCAGGAACACCAGGGATTTCATACAAAGGAAGCAATACAAAGAGAACATGATCCTTTTATCATACAAGTACATGGTAAAGCAGGCACATACTGTATCAGGAATCTGAAACGATGGGGTAACAAACACTTTAAAGCATTGGGAATTGAGCGTATAGTATGCACTAGCAGATTAACAGCAACTTATGTGGTCAGGTTTTGCAGCCAATTGCTAGGCCTAAGCACTGTCACATAACATTAGTCATTTCAGTGCTGATTGCCAAGGAGAAGAAGCAGAGGGAACATTGGTAAGGTGAATACAGAGGGTTGGGGGAGCTTTGCAAAGACCCCATCTCTTTGTCCTGCATGGGCAAGTGACAGTGTATCTTTAAAAAGTGTATTTTAAAAATTATACTATTGATGTAATTTTTTTACCTGTCATGTTTACAGAATGGTTTATTTTGAACTTTTTGCGATTTGGCACTGCGTCGCTTTAACTGACAATTGCACGGTCGTACGATGTTGTACCCAAGCAAAATTTGCATCCTTTTTTCCACCAAATAGAACTTTCTTTTGGTGGTATTTGATCACCGCTGCATCATTTCTGATCACCGCTAAAAACAAAGAAAGAGCGACAATTTTGCAAAAAAAAAAACAATAATTCTTACTTTTTGCTAAAATTCAAATCCAGAAAAAATATATAAAAAACATTTTTTTTCATCAGTTTTGGCTGATTTATATTCTTCCTCATATTTTTGGTAAAAAAATCCTAATCAGCGTTTATTGATTGGTTTGCGTAAAAGTTTCCGCGTTTACAGATAATGAGAATTCATTTCTGGGGTTTTTATTATTTTTTACTAGTAATGGCGGCGATCTGCGATTTTTAGCGGTACTGCGGTATTGGGGCGGACATGTCGGACATTTTTGACACTTTTTTGGGAACCAGTGACATTTATACAGCTATCAGAAATTTAAATGTCCACTGATTACTGTATAAATGTCATTGGCAATGAAGGGGTTAACTTGCAGGGGGGATATAGGGGTTAACAGTGTTCCCTGGGTGTGTTCTAACTGTGGGGGGGGGGGGGGCTGGGCTAACATGGATATAGGAGAACTAACTGATCTCAGTGACAGGGATCAGTAGATCTCCTATGTCCCCATTGAAAGAGCCGGGAACTGCCGTGTTTACATCGGCGGTTCCCCGCTCTTTGGCTGTAGCCCTCCGGAGTGTTCGGGCACGAGAGCGCGCCGTTGGCGACGCGTGATTGCCCCCAGCTGCGCCTGCTCGAATCGCCGCCTTTTTACGGCGATTCGCGATCAGCGTCCACACCGCCACAGTAAATATACTGCGCGGTGTGGAACCAGTTAAATAAAAGCAAGATTTATATTTTTTGCTTTTCCATCAGCTACCTAGCATCTATTTGTTTTATTCTACTTTATGTCCATAACGCCCCAGACAGACCTCATTCTAGTAATCAAGTACTTAACTTTTTAAGACAAAATCATAGGATTTGCTGGTAGTGCTGGTCAGAAAACTATCGGTGGTGCTCAGCGGCGGCTGGTGTGGGAGGGGCGCTGGGGTGCCGCCTCCCCGCCGGCAAAAGACGAAAAAAAAAAGTCAACCCCGCCCACCTACAGGTGGCGCCGGTACATTGACTTTCTTTTTTTTTTTTTCTTTTCGGCTCCTTGGCTGTCACATGACAGCCAAGTAAGTGAGCCTATTGGTCGGCCATTCAGGCCTAT
>BLSH010060429.1:35391-47444 GCA_018402905.1 Glandirana rugosa
AAAGTGTAATAATAACTACTCAATTTTCCGGTCCATATAACAAATGACATACCTACACGTTACCCTCGGGTAATTTCTACAGGCCCTAATAGGGGTTTTGTGAATGTGTTGAGTACACAAATCACACATAACTGCGTATAATTTTTCGTGTCCGTATTGAAAGTTCAACCGGATTAACCAGAATTCACATGTGATAGTTATCTTTAAGTAATAAATTTTAACGTTGACTGACCAGTCATCTTCAGAAATTACGGACCGTGGAAACTGTGTTGAAAACCAAGTCATTACCTTTTTGCCAAGGAGGTGGTAGTGGTAAGTCGTGTTAGATTTACGTTTAGAGAACTCATTACTTTAAAGAAAAACTCCAGTTTATAGAGAGTTCACCAGAAGTGTGAGGGGTGTCAAATTTTGCATTTAGATTGTGCTGAATGGTGATGGTGGAGGAACCGTTTTTCCATTACTGAACCAAAAGTTGTGTCAAAGGTGCCAGGCATTAAAGACTTCTACTGACCAGTCAGTTGCAATTTTAAATAATGAATTTCTATTGATAGTGTACACTTAAGACCAATTAGGCCAACTTGAAAGTTATGCCTGTGCTTTTTAATATGCGTCAATACACACTAAACACATGAGTTGTGTAAGTGTTTTGGGGATAATCCCGGACATCTTTAATGGGCTCCCATTGCACATCCATACAGTAAACAATATACCTGGCCTTTTAACTCATCAATAATAATGTGAAAACACATGCATTGTGTTGCAATAAAATAGGGGGAAAAGGGTCAAGTATCTTTTTTTTTTTTTTTTGCATAGATGCTGGTTGGGAAAATGAACAAGCAAAGGTTCCACAACCTGTTTTGACACAACAAACATCGCAAGTCAACATGAATAGATGTAAATTCAGAACCAAAGAGAAATACAGAATGTATTGGATAATATATGAACTCCGTTATTTATGAAGACCTTTGTTTTATTCATACAGTATATCACATTTCTATGTAGCCATTATTAATATGTAAATTATACTGTACTTTCAGTCACTCCTTAGCAGTGGCAGTATTCATTGCATGGGTCCAGTTGTGGTCACTGTACCCATTACCGGTATGGTGACTGTTCTCTATGTCTAGTGGTTTTCACTATACTTGTTTTCATTCTGGCAGTCTGTTTCTGTGTCCAGTGGTGGCCCCCATTCTTAGTCCAGTGGTCACCTCTCTGTTTTTTCCCCACACTTCTTCCTGTGTCTGTAAGAGTGTACATGTGTTTGTATGTGTGTACACGTGTCTGTATATGTGTACATGTGTCTGTGTGGGTGTACATGTGGCTGTGTGTGTGTGTATGTGTGTACATGTGTTTGTATGTGTGTACATCTGTCTGTGTGTGTGTACATGTGGCTGTGTACATGTGTTTGTATGTGTATACGTGTGTACATGTGTCTGTGGGTATGTGTACATGTGTCTGTGTGCGTGTGCACGTGTCTGTTTGTGTACATATGTCTATTTATGTGTGTGTGTACATGTTTGTCTGTATGTGTGTGTGTGTGCCTGTGTGCGTTCGTGTGTGTGCATGTGCCTGTCTATATGTGTGAGCATGTGCCTGTATGTGTGCATGTGTACATGTGTGTCTATGTGCACATGTGTGTGTTTATATATCTGTTTGTACATGTGTTTGCATGTGTGATTATATGTATGTGTGTATATATGTTACTTTTAATCCTTACCCCTTATTCCTGTACTATTAGAACTGTTTTTATTAGGGCTTGTTCGTAATAGCAGCAAGGACTGCTGCTCCATACTCAGATAGCTTTTTAGGCCTCATACACACGGATGTTTTTTGACGCAGACGTTTTCTGGCGTTTTTTGCAGCTCTCCATGTTAATCAATGGCCCCATAAAAACGTCGGCGTTTTTGAGCTGTAGGTGGCGTCGGCGTTAGTGAGCAGAAAGTAGAACCCATGGCCATCGCGTTCTGAGGCTGTAACGTTTTGGCATTTTTTGACGCTGACGCCACAATATGCCAACAAACGCCAACAAACGCCACCTATTATTATACCGGCGTTTTCCGGCGTTTTTTGACGCCGACGTTTCTAGGTTGAAAAATAGCAGAGGGATGATTTTTTTAAAAAAAACGCCTACTGACGCCGACGCTCACTAACGCTCAAAAACGCCAATGCATAACGCCGAAAAACTACGACTTTTTTTCCTTGACGTCCGGCCCGACGTTTTGTTTATTTTTTTAGAAACGTCCGTGTGTATGAGGCCTTAGAGGCATTTGACAGGTGGTAAAGAGGCAATATGTTGACTCCTCACTACCTGTTTTAACCCCATAAATGCAGCATCACCACACTGCAACCGCGTGCAATACACACAGCTGTGGGGTGGGTGCAGTGCAGACTCTTTCACCCTGGGTATAGCTCCAGCTGCAGCCACAGCATATGTACACCCCCAGCTGCTACCTCTGCAGCTGAATGGGGAGCAGTTGGGTGGTAATAACAGCACAAACACATGGTTTTACCACCCCTCCAACCTCATATGTGAACAAACCCTTGGTTCAATTTAATGGGCTGCCCTACCTGCAGAAATGCAGGAAAAGAAGTCCACAAACTTTTTTTTAAAATTTTGCCACACCAAAAACACCCCACGTTTGCCAATGTGTAGGGTACCATTAAGAACTAAGAGAGTATTTGTCTGTGTGACAGGAATGAGCGTGCTTTTGCATGCGTTCCATGACACACAGTAGCGTGAGCCAAGTCTTGGACAGGGGTGCCTCAAGACTGAAAATCATTTTTTAAGGGCACCCCAACAGGAAGGAGGTTGAGAAACACTGATCTAATCTGAGCTCCTCCATGCCTTATATTAATTTTGGTTGCCCTTCTTTGCACTTTCTCCAGTTCTCCAATATCATTTTTGTGAATTGGTGCCCAGGGGCAAAATAATGTCTCTCTCTCTTTTGAAGTCCATACCTCTCTTAATACAAGACAGGATATTGCTCGTTTTGGAAACCAGCTTGGCATTGCATGATATTATTATTTATTTATTTATTTTAGGTACTTATATAGCGCCGTCAATTTACAGAGCTTTACATATACATTGTGCATTCGCATCAGTCCCTACCCTCAATTATTAAGCTTATGATTTACCAGAACTCCCAGATTCTTCTTCACCATTGATTCCCCAGTTATACACCTCCAGTATGTATGATGCATAAATATTTTAGCCCCCAAGTGCATACATTTACATTTAGTAATATTAAACCTCATTTGCCATATAGTTGCCTAATTAAACAGTGCATTGAGGTTGTCTTGTAAGTTGGAGACATCATGTAAGGATGTTATTCCACTGCATAGCTTGGTGTCATCTGTAAAGACTGAAATGGTACTTTTAATCCCAGACCCTGTATCATTTATAAATATGTTGAAAAGTAAGGGTCCTAACACTGAATCATGTGGTACACCACCAATAACCTTAGACCATTCAGAGTATGAATCATTAACCACTACTCTCTGCATTCGGTCTTTTAGCCAGTTTTCTATCCATTTACAAACTGTTTTTTCCAAGTCTGTAGACTTTACCTTACACATTAGCCATGTGTGGGGAACTGTGTCAACTGCTTTTGCAAAATCCAAGTATACTATATCCACAGCCACTTCTTTGTCTAAGGTTTTACTTACCTCTTCAAACAAAGAAATCAGATTTGTTTGACAACATCTATGTTTCATGAATCCATGCTGTCTGTTGCTTAAATTTTTTTTTTTCTAGCAAGAACTCATCTATGTGGTCTTTTATTAAATTCTCCAGTATGCTCCTGACTGTAGATGTTAAACTAATAGGTCTGTAGTTACTTACTAATGACTTTAATCCCCTTTTAAATATAGGCACCACATTGGCCTTAAGCCAGCCCAGTGGTACTATGCCAGTCATTAAAGAGTCTCTAAAAACTAGAAACAATGGTTTTGAAATGACAGGGCTCAGTTCCTTCAGGACACATGGGTGTAAACCATCTGGTCCAGGTGCATTATTCGCCTTTATTCTGTTCCATTTAATTTGAGCCATAGTGTTTCATTTGGGGATGTGTCAATATCATCCCCATTATGGACATGAGCTCCCCATGCTCATTTGTATACACAGAGCTGAAGAAGATATTTAATAAATTTGCCTTCTCTTTGTCCCCAGTTACCCACTCAAGATTATCTTGCAAAGGGACTACATTCTGACTTGACCTTTTTATTATTAATATACTTGAAACATTTTTGGGTGTTTGTCCTACTTTCTTTTGCAATCTGTCATTCGTTTTGAATTTTTGCTGCATTGATTTCCTTTTTTATATATTCTGATGCATTCTTTGTATTGTTTAACCGCTTGCCGACCGCTGATCGGCAATTGACGGTGACAGTGTGGCACTCCTGCGCAAATCGCCGTAATATGACGGCGGCTGCGAGATCGCGCCCAGTGAGCGCGCACGCGCCACCGGAAGCGCGCCCGCATGCTCACTGTGTCCGGGGAGGGCCAGGGAGCAGGTGTGGCGGATTCGATCTCCGCCGGCCACCCACGATGCCCCCCCCCGGAGTGAAAGAACGGAGGCCCGTGTAAGTAAACACGGACCTCCATTCTGTGAGAGGGGGAAGGGCTGTGATCACAGCCTTCCTCTACATGGAAGCTGTGATCGCTTCCCTTCCCCAGCCAGGGCAGCCCCCCCACAGTTAGAACACGCCCAGGGAACACAGTTAACCCTTAGAGCGCCCCCTGCAGGTTAACCCCTTCACTGCCAATGGCATTTACACAGTAATCAGTGCATTTTTATAGCCCTGATCGCTGTATAAATGCCAATGGTCCCAAAAAAGTGTCAAAATGTTCCGACATGCCCGCTGAAATATTGCAGTACCGCTAAAAATCGCAGATCGCCGCCATTACTAGTAAAAAATAAAAAAAAATAAAAACCCCAGAAATGAATATTCATCATCCGTAAACGCGACCACTTTTGCGCAAACCAATCAATGAATGCAGATTGCATTTTTTTTATCACAAATATGAGGATGAATATAAATCGGCCAAAACCGATGAAAAAAATGTTTTTTATATATTTTTTTTGGATTTGTATTTTAGCAAAAAGTAAGAAATTTGGGTTTTTTTTCAAAATTGTCGCTCTTCTTTTGTTTATAGCGGCGATCAGAAATGACGCAGCGGTGATCAAATACCACCAAAAGAAAGCTCTATTTGTGGGAAAAAAGGACGCAAATTTCGTTTGGGTACAACGCCGCACGGCCGCGCAATTTTCAGTTAAAGCGATGCAGTGCCCAATCGCAAAAAGGGCTCTGGTCCTAAAGGGGGAAATCCTTCCGGGGCTGAAGTGGTTAAATGATGATAGTATTCCTTCATTTTTATATATTTTAAAAGCTCCTCTTATTATTTATAGCTTTTTTTTTAACTTTGGCCGTGAGCCACATAGGTTTACTTTTAGCCCTTTAAACGTATTGGCCATGGGAATATATTTTCCGGTGTTTTCACATACAGTCGTTTTGGAAATTTCCCATTTCTGTGTTTATCACTCTAGTAACCCTGACCCAATTACAGACTCACAAGCTAAACATAAGTCAGAGTACAGTTTGCCTACTCTCACTACTAGTAGCACACACTAGAGGGCACTACACATGTTATGGTCACTGCTACCCAGATGCTCTTTTATATGAATCATTTAGTAATAATTAAGGATGGGTCGAACACCGCAAACAGCGAACCCCTTTGAAGTCTATGGGAGCCGAAGAGGCAAAATCAAAAGTGCTCATTTTGAAGGCTTATATGCAAGTAATTGGCAATAAAGAGGTTACTTCCCTGGGGGACATGTATCAATAAATACAAATTTAAAAAAAGATTGTTTTTTCAGGAGAAGTACATTTAATGATGCTTAAAGTGAAACAATAAAAATGAAATATTCCTTTAAATATCATGCCTGAAGGGTCCCCTTAGTCTGCCTGTAAAGTGGTGCATCTGTGGGATGTGGGTGCTTTGGGGCAGGGGGGCTTATTGGAATCTGGAAGCCCCCTTTAACAAGGGGGCCCCCAGATCCTGCCCCCCCCATGTGAATGGGTATCAGGTACATCATATCCCTACCCATTCACCATAAAAGTGTCAAAAAATAAAAACCACAAGAGACAGTTTTTGACAAACGCTGGTTTTTTCATTTTTTTAATCTATATTGCCGGGAATCGGCAATACATTACAGCCGCAAGCAAGTTTAAATGACATTTTTTCATTTAGAAATGTCAATATTGCTGCGGCATGACAGAAACCGCCACCTTTCTATTTAACCTTGTCTCTCCGAAAGAGAACATAGCCAGGAGTATTAATAGCCCAATCATGCAAAGAATGAGGCCAAGATTCAGCAACACCAATTAAATCATAGATCTCTTCATGCATCAAAGCTTCCAACTCACCTATTTTGCTTGGCAGACTTCTGGCATGGGTGAACAAGAATTTTAATTCATTGTCACATTTTGGACATGTATTTTGCATTTTTTTTGTAGTACATATAGTACCATTTCCAGTGTTTTTTTGTAACATGGGGACCTTCTTCTCACCTGCCATGGCCCTTCCCCCATCTTTCCCCATTCCACCCACCATTAGAGACTGACCCCTGTCTGACCTGTCTGCCTCACTATATTCTAATTCACCCTCCCCACTCAATCCTAGTTTAAATACTCCTCCAGCCTTCCCATAAACCTTCCCCCTGCACAGCAGACACCCCCTCGTCACTGTGACAGCGGGCAGGGAGCCTCTCCACACACCTGCTGTCACATTTTGAAACAAAAACAGCATTTATGTACGGGGCTGCGCTCACATAGTTGCGTCATTTCTGTGAATGAGAGACTACAAGTCCAGTCTGAAACTGCAGCAGACTGCTTGTAGTTATTAATGAACTGTGAGCATACTGATCAACGTGCTCATAGTTCATTCACACTGCCTACAGCTCCATGACAGAGAACCTGTACAGGGGTATGGGAAACAGAGCTGCTGGCAGTGTGTGCAGGAGCCTGACATTGAACCCACAATCTACTGATCACAGGTGTAATGCTCTGTATGCTCCTGTGAAAAAAATAATTAATGCACATTTTTTTGCCTGCAAAAATATCTGCATTTATTTTTTTTTTCAAAAAGATGAATTTTTCCTTTAATTGTTGGGCTGCATGATTAAATAAAATGCTTGTTGTTCATCAGGAACAGCCTCTGGAACACCCACACATTAATAAAGGATGCCTTTTATTTATTTTACTGTTTATTGTATTCAAATGAGATATTTCTGAGCTTAAACATCATTAAAGAGCATGATATTGCTATGCTGAGTTGATGGCATGCAATGGATCAGTTAACTCTGACAATTGAGTATATAAATTCTTTGCAATAAAAACAATGATTCATTTAAAAGTGCTTGGATTAGATCCAATACTGCTGAACACTGTAGCACATAACCCTTTTGATTCATGTTTCACTGCATTCTAACAATGCATTTATACTGCTATTGAATCCACACCAACCAGACTTCAGTTAGACAATGTATCACTCAAGCACCGCTCACTAGATAAATTAAGTTTATAGCTACAAGAAAAACTTTTATCTTTTGCTGCAAAATATTAAAACTATGTTTGTTACTTAGAAAAGAAGATTAAAAAGGTTAAAAAGTTGTATATCCAGGGCACTGAATGCGTATACAGGCGGTACCCTAGTTACAAACATCCGACGTTCAAACGACTCCTACTGACAAACGGAGGGAGACAACAGGAAGTGAGAGGGAATCTACCCCTAGGAATGGAAATTCACTCCCGTAACAGTTATTATGGGGAAAAGGTGTCTCTACTGATGCTTTATCACCAATCCTTGTTTCCACAACAACCCAAAATCCAATTGTCATTGGGACAGAAAGCGAGGTGACATCTTCTGAACAGGGACATAGACAGCAAAACAAACATTACAGGGGTGTTAATCCTTCCCTATGCTATCCAAAAAGCTTAAAAATAGTTTTTTTGGCTGGAGCTACACTTAAAAAATGTACCTGTTCCAACTTAAAAACAAACCTAGAGACCCTATCTTGTTTGTAACCCGGGGACCGCCTGTAATGGCAATGGGTGCTTGGATGTTCTGGAGGGTCTATTGATTCTGGCTGCTGCGAGATCCTTTTTTCACCGAGGAGTGTCTATTGTTGCTGGGGTGGTGTTGCAGGGAGTCTTATGTTGCTGGGGTGGGGGTCAAATGTTGCTGAGAGGGATCTACTGTTGATGGCAAGGTCTATTTTTTTTGGCTGCTGGATGGTTTTGTGATGCTGGCTGCTGGGAGATCTACTGGTCCTGGCAGGGGTCTATTGTTGCTGGCAGGGGTATATTCTTGCTGGGGGAATCTATTTTTGCTGGGGGGGGGGGGTTGTTTTTGCTGAAGGGCTATATTGATGATGGGGGGGATCTATTGTTGCTGGCTGCAGGGGATCTATTTTGCAGCTTTTCTTGTTATCATTAACAAATTTTGCTTTAATGCAGCAGCTGGTGTGAATGGACCCTTAAAGTGATTGCAAACCTCAGACATGGAAAATTAACAAATTACATCCTTCTATAGTGCACACAAGTGTGCACAAGCCCGAATCCAAAGCACCAAGTCTGGTTCTTCTCTGATCTCCCCTCTCTCTGCTATCTGAATGAGTCACAATTAGATCTCTAAACGGAAACCTCTTGCAGGTGAGTTTTTCTCTATGAGCCTGGAGGGGGTGTCTTCATTCCCTCCAATCAGCAATCAGATTTCACAGAGCTCTGTTTTCTAGCTCTGCAGTGTGTGTGAAATCAGATCCCTGCCCCCTGCTTCCTTAAGGCTGTGAAAAATCCTTTGATCTGTGTGTTTTAAGCCTCGTACACACGGGACGACGATCGTGTTCAACACGTCGTACTCACGACCGTTGCATGCAGAATCGATCGTCTGTGGCGGCGCTTTCAACAGTTGAACGTACGACGGTCGTTCGTGGGAGTTGTATGTGCAGACTAGAAAACTTGGTCGTGTCAACAAGCTCGCATACGACCGTTGAGTCGTGTGTAGAGCAGCTGTGTTCAACAAAGTTGTATTGTGCTAAACACGCATGCGCCAAGTCCACTTTCAACTAACATGAAATTAGAAAGGAGCCCAAAAGGTGACGCTACTTCCTCATTATACGCTCGTTCGCGTCATCACGTTCGGCCGGCCGCAAGTTGTATGTACGACCGTCGTGTGCATGTCAGTGGGCTACATACGACCGTCAACGTACGATTCAACACGGTCGTGTGCACGATCGTCGTCCCGTGTGTACGAGCCATTAGAACCATCTACAGGAAAATTAGCTGAAAATAAACAGGTACAACTTATAAAGGAGGATTTGTTTAATATCTGTGTATCCCCCGAGGCTAGTTACCTCACTGGGTATATGTAATGGTTTACAACCACTTTAGGTTTTGCACAATTTTAATGTTGAGGTGAATTGTACAGGATTTTCCAATTGTACAGTGTCCCCTTTGTTTTTGCTGTCTTGTCCCATCCTCAGTTAGCAGGGGGTTGTATCATCATGTATAACCACCATACAAATACGCACACAAACCTAGACAGCTCTGTTAGTTCTGCAGCTTCTCATTCAGATGTATTCCTTTTGCTTGTGCACATCTTGAGACAACATCTTAGCTGTTTTAGAGAGGCTATATTTTTTGGTTGTGTTGGGCAAGAAAACAAGTTATTTTTACATGAATCCTTTTAATGTCCAGAATTAAAGTCTGCAGTTAGGGGGAGATTTACTAAAACTGGTGCACACAGAATATGGTGCAGCTGTGGATAATAACCATTCACCTTCTAGTTTTATTGTCAAAGCTTAATTGAACAAGTTGAAGTAAATCCCCCTTAGTGTCTACTATGAATGCATTATGCCTTATGCCATACTCCTGTTCTCCAGGGGATAGAGTGAGACGTCAGAAAGCTATGGGTTATTAATATATATTTTCTCCCTGGCCAACCACTGGAGGTTTATGCCAGTGATGTGCTCTGGGGAAGGGGATAAATATTTAGAAAGACCTTCTATAAGGTTCCTTCTCTCCCAGGCTTTGTCTTGGGGACTTAGGGGTACATTTTTTTAAGGCAGTGAACATGGGGACATGACCTCAAACCTAGCAGGAGGAAAGTTCAAAACCAATCTTAGAAAGTGGTATTTTACTGAAAGAGAAGAGGTTGTGAGTCAGTCAACAGTGAGTGGATTCAAAATTCTAACATGCTTAGTACAAACATAGATCTATACTCAGACAAAAAATAAAGTTAACCCCCCAAAAAAAATTAAAATGAAAATGTATAAATATATATATATATACACTGTATATATATAACCCTTTGATTGAAAAAACAAAAAACAATATCTAACGACTGGAGATGGGGACCCAGTGCACAGGTATGTCCAATGTATTTTAGCTTGGATGGGGTGGATTTAGTGTTAACTTGTATAAAGGTACCTTTGGCTTTTAAAGACTTAAATACGTTTTGGACCTGTGAGTGTTTATGTTGAGCTCCCTTTTTTATAGTATTTTTCCCTTGCACATTATAAATAACAGCCATAAGGAAGCCTATGGAAAAATTAAATATTTATTTATTTCAGGTACTTATATAGTGATGTCAATTTACACAACGCTTTACACATATATATTGTACATTCACATCAGTACCTACCCTCAAGGAGCTTACAATCTAAGGTCCCTAACTCACATTCATTCATATACTAGGGCCAATTTAGACAGGATCTAATTTACCTAGCAGCATGTCTTTGGAGTGTGGGAGGAAACATGAGTACCCGGAGGAAACCCACGCAGGCAAATCATAGAGCCGGAGTTCACAGCCCCGGAAGGAAGATGGACGCTTCCTACTGCGGGGACAGCGCAGGCTTCCAATGCAGGTAAGTGTCACATAATAGGCTAGTATGCAATGCATACTTGCCTATTATGCTTTTACATTGCAGGGTAATGCAGAGCAATGAAGAGGAAGTAAAACCCGTCAGGGTTTACTTCCTCTTTAACAAAATGAAGGCAGACATTACAGTTACATTACAATTTGGTGCAAGAGGAATCAGAGGGCCCTGCTCTTAGATATATAAGGGGTTCTACCAGAAGACCAGGAACAAAAAAGTTCCATTGTGTAAAGGAGGGGCACAAACTAAGGGAATAAGGTAACCCCTTCCTACATAGCTCTCCAGCAACCCTCAGATAGCAGCTGTAAAGAAGTGTTATGCAAAAATTGACTTTGCCTTCAGAATTTGGATTTTGTGAATTGCAGAGTTTGCTTGTCTGCTCTGATACCATGACATCAAACCTTTTTAGATTCTCTGTATTTTTAGCATTTGCTGCCTGTTCGCTGTTATAACATATCACAGTTAACTATTAGCCAATAGAAAAAAAAATAATAATTAGACAGTCAGGAAAAGGGAATGGTGTCATTGTATTCAGGCAGACTTAGAAACATAGGAACATAGAAAAGTGACGGCAGAAAAAGACTGAGTAGTCCATCGAGTCTGCCCCTTTTTATTTATTTATTTATTTTTTTTATATATATATTTTTTTACATTAACCTTGTTGTCTGACTATGGATTTATGTTTATCCCAAGCATGTTTGAAGCCATTTACTGTTGACTGTCTCACAACCTCTTTTGTAGTTTATTCCAATCATCAACCACCCTTTCAGTAAAATAATACTTTCTAAGATTAGTTTTGAACTTCCCCCCAGTTAGTTTGAGGTCATGTCCCCGTGTTCTTGATTTTGGTTTCATATTGAAAAGACTGCCCTCCTGAACCTTATTCACCCCCTTGATGTATTTAAAGGTTTCAATCATGTCTCCCCTCTCCCTTCTTTCCTCCAGACTGTACATATTAAGTTCCTGAAGTCGCTCTTGATATGTTTTATCCCCCAGACCTTTCACCATTTTTGTTACCCATCTCTGAACTCGTTCTGTCTTATCAATATCTTTTTGTAAGTGTGGTCTCCAGAACTGGACACAGTATTCTAAGTGAGATCTCACTAAAGATCTATA
>BLSH010060429.1:48783-67265 GCA_018402905.1 Glandirana rugosa
TAAATTTGACTCTATACCCCTGTCTCTATATTCACAACTCCTCTCAAAGACAGGGGTCGTCCAACTTTGTTTACACTCCTAAGTACAACCATTACTGACCCGACTACTCCACTAGTGAAGTCAACTTCAAAGACAATTATTTTTCTTTCGTAAACTTTCATCACAAACAGTACAGTACACGTGATTACGGGCATTAAATCCGTTCTTCGAAACACTTGACTGTCGAGAATACAGATCCCTATTGAACCTGGAACAACGTTAATGTCTCTGTACCAAGTTCCTAAGTTTATGGACCCTTTATTGATGAATTAATGTTAGTTTTATGTCATTTTTTACATATATGGCAACTCCACTTCCCCTCTTCCCTACTCTGTCATTCCTGTATAGTGTGTACCCTGGTATAGTTATTTCCCAGGTATTTGAATCCTTGAACCATGTCTCTGTAATTGCAACAAGGTCCAAGTTATCCCTAGACATAAGAGCTGTCAGTTCACAAAGCTTCTTGCCTAAATTACGGGCATTAGTGCACATGACATGACAAACACTACTTTCAAATGCTTTCTTTTTATTAACAGAAACTTCAACTGAAGTGATCACCTCATCAGCCCAGTCATTACCAACATGAATCCTCACATTTGTTTCAACCTGCTGGGGACAGAAACTCTCCTCAACACTTATATCTCTGTCCCCATATCTCAGTTTAAATGCATGTCCAAAAAGTTGCTAAATTCCATACCAAGAAGCTCTGTGCCCTTGTGTGAGGGATGCAGGCCATCTCTCTTGTAAAGTTCAATGTCCGACCACCGGGTAGCATCATGACTAACATAACCAAAACCTTCAGCTTTGCACCAATTCTTTAACCAAACATTGAACTCTGCTATACGAAGCACTTTCTTGTGTTGTCCATTATGCACAGGTAAGACCTCTGAAAATGTAAAAATACACCCTAACTGTTGAAGATCCTGGCCCAAATTCTGAAAATCCTTCTGCACAGAATGCACATCATTCTGGGACAAGCCAAGGTGCACAACCACATCAACATTGCACTCTTCGCTAGCTTTTTTGACAATTCTTACAATGCGCCCCTTATCTCTCCTAACAGTAGCACCAGGCAAACGCCTAACTTCCTTTGACACTTCCACATGATTTCCTATAGCAACACCTCTTACAATTGAATCACCAACAAGAAGATGACTTCTCCTTTTAGGAGCCTTATCCAAAACTCTTGCCTGGTGAGCAGCCTCAGATAAAACAATTACCTTTGGAATTGCATTTTTTTTCTCAAGCTCCTCCATGTGCAGAGAAGGGTTGCCAATCTCACAAACAGCTATGTTTGCAGCCTTTGTATCTGCTTCTAGAAAGCAGAAAGTTGATTTTTAAACAGAGTTTTAAAATATATGTAAGTCTATATGCTCAGATACAGGTGGTCCCCTAGTTACAAACATCCGACTTACAAAGGACTCCTACTTACAAACTAAGGGAGACAAGAGGAAGTGAAAGGAAATCTACCCCTAGGAAGGGAAATTCACTCCTGTAAGAGTTATTATGGGAAAAAAAGGGGTCTCCACTGATGCTTTATTACCAAGGTTTGTTTCCACATCAACCCAAAATTTTCTACATCTAATTTTCATTGGGACAGCAAGTGAGGTGAAATCTTCTGAACAGAAACATAGACAGCAAAACAAACATTACAGGGGTGTTAACCCTTCCCTATGCTATCCAAAAAGCTTAAAAATATTTTTTTGGCTGAAGCTACACTTAAAAAATGTACCTGTTCCAACTTACAAACAAATTAAACTTAAGAACAAACCTACAGACCCTAATAATTCAAAACCACACTAAAATGATGTCATCACATAAGTATTGGTGAATGAAAGCGGCGCTGATTATTAAAACATAAGTCCATATAAATGACAGTCCGTATACACAAAAAAGTGCATCTATGGATAAGCTAATTCAATCCGTGTTATCCACCATCACCACACATTGTGATAAGGAAGCCAAGGGGTTCCCCCCTATGTGGAAAGACTCACCAGCAGGCAGCCAATTAGAGGCACAGCTGTCAACTACAATCTAGGTGCTAACGTCCACCACTCTTTCCCTCGGTATGTTGCCAATGAGAGAACTAAAATGCGTCCTATATACATAGGATAATTCCTTAAAAGAACAGAGTGCATTACCTTGAGGATAATTTCTTGGATACAATGTTAAAAACCCCCCTCTTAGGAAATACACTTACAAGATAAACACATAAATCCAGCATATAATCATACTGTAACTCTCGAACATGACATAAAATTAAGCACAGCTTCGGACGAATCCGTCCCACCACTCGAAACAACTGTTGCGGTGCTCCCGGGTACGGAGCGTCCCAGCTGGCTCTGACTGACAACCGCGTGGTCACTGACTGACGCGTTTCGTCATCACTTCGTCTGAGGGCATCCCTATCTTGTTTGTAATCCGGGGACTGCCTGTACTGGTAAATGGATTAATAAGGGTCACAGTCCAGTGGACTCGGTGCATACTCTTTTACATACAGTACAGGATCAAGGTTGTTGTATATATAGGTCAGCTCCTTAACCCCCTTTAGAGGATTAAATCTGTTGTCAATGTTTGCATCTGTAATAAGTGCGTAATAATGTCTTATAGCCATTTTTGCTGGGGAATCGGTAATCTGGCAATAAGGTAGTAAATTACCATACAGTAATTACTAGTTTTATTAAAAACAAAATAGACATGCTAAGCAAATTTATTGACAACATGTTTTTCCAATATTCTGTAGAAGTGAAAGGGTGAATTTTACAATTAATACTGGCAGAGTATAAATCACATCTGAATGCAAAAATAACTATACAAGTAACCCTGGTGATTTAGTTAATTTAATTTTTACATCTTGAGGAATGTGTAATTCAAATTAATTTAAAACTTTGTTACCCTGTCTATTTTAGCAGAGAGGAAGCAACATTCTTTTAAAGGTCCCTGCCGTGCTTGGAATTGGCAATTTGCACAGTTTGTATTGCCTGCCATATTACATGTCTGTAGAACTTTGAAGAAAAAAACTGATGACCTATCTCAGAATAAAAAAGACTGGAATAAAGTCTGTAGATAAAACTTTTATTAATTATGTCCCTTTTGAAACTAGATATCACTGTCAGTATGATATTATTGTGTACAGAATGTGTTCATTTATTTTGATATATAGCCTTCTTCTTTGTTCAGGTAATCTCATGTAGATGATTTAGTATAATTTTTAAATCAGATTTGATTTTGTAATCTTCTGAGGTATTGATTTTGTTTTTAGAATTTTCAGAACATTAATAGTTTTGTTCCAGGTCCTGGATCCTGGAAGCTTTTGTGGGGTTCAGCTTCATGTGAAGAGTTCTCACAGAAGTATTCTAAGCATCGAGTAGGTTTAAGAACTTCCTGCCTGTTTTTATTGGCCAGCGTTTACAGCAAAAACAAGAATCACAGTCCAAAACAAAAGTCCAGCAGAAACAGTTATCAAAGTGAAGCTCCGCTTGTTTGCTCCCTCCACTACCACATTTGGCACTTTTTTGGGGGGGGGGGAGCGGGTTCCTGGTTTTTACAGGTACCCGCTCTCACTTCCTGCTCAGATCGCCGTGGTGATTTACAACAATGTCTGGCCCCTCCTTCTATCTCCCGCAGCCTTCTTGGACACACACAGGTCTCAGAAGACCGTGGGACCATCCAGAAAGCACAGCATGACTCATGCATGGGCAGTAAAAAAAATGGCTGTAAAACCTAAGATACCCAGGGATTGCACCCAAAGCCGATTGAAGAATAGACTACTGGATGTTCTGCTCCACCTCCCACTAGGGACAAGATTGTCCCCAGACCGACACTTGAGGCATCAGTCTGGGCAACAAATTTTTCACTAAAGACTGGGGCTACCAGCACAGGCTGCTTACCCAAGGCTTGCTTCAGACTTTGAAAAGCTTCTTCAGCCTTGGGATTCAACTTGATCACTACAGAAAAGCTTTTGCCCCGATAAGGTCAATTAAGGTTACTGCCATCATAGCATTGTGGAATGAACCTCCAATAATACCCGACCATGCCTAGAAAGGTTCTCACTTGTTTCTAAGGGGTAGAAGCAGGCCAGTATCTAATGGCTTCTACCTTGTGAATTTGGAGTTTGTTTAGACCCTGCCCAATGGTGTATCCCACATACCGGGCCTCTTCTCTGTCACACTTCTTTGGGTTTGCTGTTAAACCTGTGCTTCTAATGGAATTTTGACAGCCTGCACTTTGTGCTTCAAATAACCACATCATCTAAATAGGCTGGTGAATAGCGTTGATGTGGGCTATGTCAGCTGGAATGTAATGGGAGCCCCATTTAACCATAAGGGCCTAGTGCCACATACTGCCACAAGCCTTCTGGAGTCACAGTTTTTTCTTTTGGTTCATCCATCAGGTCACCTTGTTAATACCCTCTAGGAAGATCAAGGGTGGTTATGTACCTTGGCAGGACCCAATTTCTGAACTAGTTCATCAACCCGTGGCGTGGGGTAGGTGTCAAACTTTGACACTTCATTTAATTTCCATAAGTTGTTTAAAAATCTTAAGGACACATCTGGTTTGGGAGCCAACGCTATAGGACTAACACATTCACTTTTGGACTTCTCTATAACCCCAATGTTTACCATCCTCTGTACCTTTTCACCTACTGTCTGTCTGTTGGCCTCTGGAATACATTAAGGCTTAGCTGCACCCGAACCTTGGAGTTAGTGACAATGTCATGACATTTCTGCAACCTGGTAACTCTGAGAAGAAATCTTTATTTGGCTGTAGAAACTCTACCTCCTACTATTGTGTCACTGACATGGACTTGGGTATTTGAACCTCACTTATGCCTTCCTCTTTCTTCAGTGGCTGATAGATCTGCTCCTTTTTTGCTTGTCTGGTTGGTACACCTTATAGTTTACTTTCCCAACCTCTTCCAGTATTTCATAGGGCCCTTGCCACTTAGGGAGGAACATACTTTTCACCGTGGAAACCACAATGAGTACACAATACCCTGGGTGGAATGTTCGAACTTTCGCCGATCTGTTATACACTCAACTCTGTGCTTCCTACACATGTTCCCAGACCAGAGGCATTAACGAGGTAATTCTGTCCTGCGTGAATGAGATATGCTCTTTGACACTCCAGTAGGAAGTAGTTTCAGTCTCCAGAGTTTCTTTCATACTGTCTAGCAACCCTCTGGGATGCCTCCCAGATAAACGTTCAAGGGGTGAAAACCCTGTGTAAAACTGTGAATCCTCTCTAATTGCAAACAACAAATAATGCAGAAGACATTCCCAGTATCTCCCACCTTTATCCACCACCTTCTTTAGTATACCTTTGAGGGTTTTGTTAAACTGTTCTACCAAACCATCTGTCTGAGGGTGGTAAACTGAAGTATGCAATTGCCTAATATTGAACAATTTGCACAAATCTTTCATGACCTTCGACATGAAGGGAGTCCCTTGGTTGGGTAAGATTTCTTTTGGTATCCCAGTACGGGTAAACATGTGGTAAAACTTTCTGTTGGTCATCTTAGAGGAAGTGTATCTTAAGGGTACAACCTTGGGATATAGGGTGGCATAGTCCATGACCACTAGGATGTACTGATGGCCTCTAGCCGACTTAACTACTCATCCTATCAGGTCCATGTCGATTTGGTCAAAGGGACCTTGATCACAAGCAAGGGCACCAGTGGATTATGGTAATGGAGCATAGGGGCTGACTTTTGACACTCAGGATAAGATTCACAATAGTTTTTCACATTTGCATGTATCCTGGGCCAAAAAAAACGCTGTAAAATTTGTTCCATGGTCTTTCTATACACCAGGTTAGCCCCCAGGGGATGTGTATGTGCCAAGTTCAACACTATTGTCCTATAAGGGCCAGGCAGCACACGTTGTTTCACAATCCCACCCTAATTTTCTCAACTTGATCCAACGTGTCATGGTTAACTGCCATATGAGGAAACACATTCTCAAACCCCAGAGCTACCGGGCTCCCATTGTTTATCTTCACATTTCTCCAGGCTTGTGCAAGAGCAGGGTCCTGTAACTGGGTGGTCCCGAAATTGTCTGGGAGACTTCTTGCTCCGGCATACTGGGCCCCTTGAGGGTCTCAGGGGCCAACCCCACAGCATTTTCATCAACCTTTGGTTCAAAGGGGATGCAGATACCCCCTATAGTCCCCTTAAAAAGTCCAGGCTCTGGACTCATTTCCTTTATACTGAAAAGTTACTGGAACAGTTAAAAGTCTGTCTCCAGTATTAAACTGTGCAGCAGGATTGGGAACACAGCCACTTACTTCATGGCATATAAATCCTTAGCTGGTTTCAAAGGTCAGCAACGCTTTGGCGTACTTTTTTACAGTCACCGTGCACACATACCACTCATACCTGATGCTGGGTCAACTGTCCAGGGTCTACTAGCCAAGTATGAACCAGGATAACCAGGCTTCCAGAGTTGAGGAGGGTGTGCACACTTTTACCCCTTATCTTTACAACAGAGCTTGGCATATTTAGATCTGCAACTATCCTTGGGCAAGCAAACAAGGACATGCATCAGACTATGTCACACTCCACAGGCTCGGGAATCTAGGGACCAACACTGGGGAGGCCCTCAGGTTCTGTCAGGGCTTCCCAGACTGGGTTTCTCATATGGGGGCCTTTCAACGGGGGGCAACCCTTCCATAACTCTTGCCAGACTCTTGGGACTTCCCTTTTTTGGCTTTACCAACTGTGCTACTGGGTTTGACCTAGTGACTACTGGGGTCTTTTGGCAGTTAGTGACCTTGAACCTGTAGACCTAGCAACAAGGTCCTCTGCAGCAGTAGTGTTCCACCAGCTCAACCAGATCATCCTTTGAATTTGGATCAACTTGCCTCACCCACCTCAACTCGGGAGGTAGAACTCTCAGAAAGTGGTCCATTGCAACTCTCTCCACGATTTGAGGACCTGTGAGCTCTTTAGGCTGCAGCCACCCATTGACTAGGTTGACTGTGTGATAAATGTGGGAGCAGGGGGATCCATCTGCCTTAGGACTCCAGCTATGTACTCGCCGCAAGATCATAGCTTTTTGTTTGTCATAATTCCAGGCAACCTCAGTGGTTAAGTTGAAGTATGCCTTTTGTGAGTCCCCTGTTAACAGTGGCGCAACAAAAGCAGCCCATTGGTCCTTAGGCCAGGCCTGCCCCTCTGCAGTTCTCGTATAGTATAATACAGACTAATGCGCCATACACACGGTACGAATGTCGTACAAAAACGGTCGTACAACAGCTTGTTGTACGATAATCTGACCGTACGCGTGATTACAACAGCCGACGTTCGACAATCATACAACAGAAGTTGGCTGAGAAAACTAGAAAACTTTTATTGGCCAACAAGGCGTCGTACGACTGTTGACTGGTGTGTACAGAAGTTGGCCCAACAAAAGTTGAAAGTGTAAACACGCATGCTCGGAATCCTGGAAGTGTTCGGTTGTGTAAACCTGTGTTCCTAATTCACAAATCACATTCACCTGAACTTCCTCGTTATACGCATGTAACATGTCACTATGTTCAGCTTTGTTGGCCAATTACTTGACTCATGTCAGTACGCTAGACACAACTGGCAACAGCCGATTTTGGAAAAAGTTGCGGTCCTACGACAGTCGCACCATGTGTACGAGGCTTTACACTAGGATGGTGTGGGATGTAGCCCATGCTGTTTTTTGGAGGATAGGAAAAAAAAGAAGTGCAGCTTGCAGCATTTTTGTCTGGTCCAGGATTTATAAAGCAGTTAAAGTATAACTAAAAAGAAAAAAGAAAAACACTGCGCTAGACCACAAAATGAAAGGCTAAAAAACAATAGCAGCAACCAGAAAGTACTAACCATGTACCTTTACCGAGCAATATTCACAAACAACTGGTGGCACTAGTAGTATTAACAACTAGATATAAAAATTATCATAAATAAACAGTGTATGAATAACAATGACAATGAAAAACTCCACAAAAAATCATGACAGATCAGATGGAACGAAGGCAGGGTTAGTTCTTCATAGGCATAGATAACCACGTGATAAATCAAAGTCAGTAGTGACACCTCCACCTCTAATCTAGTAGCAGCTTACCAGATGTAAGCACAATGCAGCGCTTTGGCTGTACCCCAGCCCGGGTCCCCACCTGGGGATATTCGTCACTCACGGGATCCCAGCAGGGCAGATGTAACTTGACTGTACCAGAGGAGTGGAGGAATAGGACGTCCAGGTCAACCTCAGGGCAAACTTGGGATGACAACTAAATGACTCGCTAGTCCCCAAGACAAATCTCACCACAAGCACCGAGAGGGAAAGGATAACACCAATAGTATAATACCGTTTGAGAGGTTTATTTAAATATAAAATATTGCACTTACATCAATATAAAAGCATTCAGGCATCCGAACAGAGAAAGCCGGCCGGCTTCTGAAAACAAACTTTCGGGGAAGATGCGCTGACGTCACTGCCGAAAGTTGCCTGTACGATGTCACCAGATCATTGCTGCCAGTCAGTGTCCCTAATCACCGCCACCCACTCACAGTGTCCCTAATCCCTGCCACCCACTCACACTGTGCCTTATCACTGTTGCACCAATCATACTGTCCCTAATCACTATCACACCAGTTACAGCGTCCCTGATCACCGTTACACTATTTATTGTGCCCTGATCACTGCCACACTAGTTGCAGTGTCTATGATCACTGCCACACCAGTGCCTTGTTAAAGCTTATATGAAATTTTAGTTAACTGCCCTCTTGTTACTGGGATAGGTCTTATGTTGCTGTGGGAGTCAATTTTTTCTGGGATGGATTTACTGTTCAGGAAGGGGTCTATTGTTGCTGGATGGTCTATTGTTGCTGGCTGTTGGCAGATCTCTGGTTGCTGGGGGGTATTTTTTCTGGGGTGGATCTATTGTTGCTGGGGGGTATTTTGTTGCAGGGGGTCTGTTATTGCTGGGGGATCTACTCTCCAATCCCATATTTAGCCTTTTACAGGGAAATGCGTTGGAAGGAGGTAGGAGCCGAGACGTTATTGTGTTCAGCACTTGACAGTGCAAGCGGGAGTCTGACCCCTCTCTCTACCGCTCATTTTATATTTCATTGCTGTAAGTACATTTATTTTGTTAAACGATATACCCTTGAGGACGTGTTGCACGATGAGTTTTCTTTTTTTCCATACATAATTTGCCCCAATACTGAGAAGAGCTGGCTGCAGGCTTGTAACGAGATCTGGTGTGGAGGTTGAGGTGTCTGTGGCTGAGTATGCGATCCATTCCCACAGAGAACAGATGTACAGCTGGACCTAGGAGGTGGAAGGAGACTCTGCAATCCCATGCTGTTCATGATCTCTTATAATTTGGAGGTCATGGGGATCTGGTAAGAGGCCAAAAAGGTTTTTTTTTAATCTTTGAGCACCGGTGTCATACAGAACCACTTTATTGGATGTCAATGTTTTCTTTTCAAAAGTTTTATTGTAGAGTACAAGTACAAACAGTGGTACAGGGATATAAAAGCATAAAAAACAGACTCAACTTAGAAAAGGCATTGACAGTGGAGCAGAAGCGTGGTCACACACACATTTCCGGGTATATTGAGAAGGGGTTTCCACTCAATGGCTGGGGGTGTGGGAACAAACCGTGGGTAAGCTACTACTAGTGAGCTAGCAGTGAACAGACCCGCCTGAGGACAATCCGCCCATCTCGGCGCCCCAGTGGGGACAATCTGCGCCCAGACAGGGGGGTAGCCCCGCTTCACCCTAGATTAGGGTGAGGGGTCTGACAGGTGAAGAGTCTTATGCGGAATTGTTCTGAATCTCCGGAGCTGAGAGGCTGTGGTAATAAAAGTAGGGGTATAGTCTGTTCTATGAAGGCGAAGTTGTTGGGGTGAGACCTGTACTAGTGGGGATGGATGGAAATGGATTTGAGGGGCAAAGGGGCAAAGGGGAGCAGGTGTGGAGGAGAGAAAGAAAGAGAGGGAAAAGAGAGAGGGATAGGGCGAGGGGGAAGGAGAGAGGAGAGGAGGGGGAGAAGAGGGGGGAAGAGAGGGTGGTGGGTAACCCGCGCCTTCTAGTAGTAAGAGTTCAAGGGTCTTGCACAAAGGGTTTTGAACTCCTTCTGGAGAGACGATGGATGTCAATGTTTAGACAATTGAGATCAGTGCACTTTAAGGGCACTTTCACACTGAAGTCGTCCGAGCGCTAGCGGTAAAGCGCACCTCGTTTTACTGCTGTTATAGGGGCGCTTTGACACTGCTTTTCTGACAGTAGCGGGGCACTTTTAACCCCCAAGGAGGGGTTAAAAGTGATCGCGCTGCAGCGCTTCCGAACCGCTTGTCAAGCGCTTCCGAAACGGTACCCATGCATACCAATGGGCAGGGAGTTTTAGGAGCGGTGTATACACCGCTCCCACACTGCCCCAAAGATCCTGCTTGCAGGACTTTTTTTCCCATCCTGCAAGTGCACCACCCAGTGTGAAAGCACTCGGGCTTTCACACTGGGATGGATTGAAAGGCGGTTTTCAGGCGTTTTACAGGTGCTATTTTTAGCGCTAAAACGCCTGAACACTGCCTCAGTGTGAAAGTGCCCTGAATCCACCGGCGGCTCTCTAAATGGTCAAATTAGGCGGTCGCCTAAGGCCTCGCACTTTTTTTCCCATCCTGCAAGCGCACCACCCAGTGTGAAAGCACTCGGGCTTTCACACTGTGATGGATTGAAAGGCGGTTTTCAGGCGTTTTACAGGTGCTATTTTTAGCGCTAAAACGCCTGAACACTGCCTCAGTGTGAAAGTGCCCTGAATCCACAGGCGGCTCTCTAAATGGTCAAATTAGGCGGTCGCCTAAGGCCTCGCACTCACAGGGGCCTTGTGACCACCTAATTTGCATTTGATGAGCCGCCTCTGCTGACAACAATGCCGATGCGGCGGCGCTGCGATCTGGCCAGCAGAGGGATAATGCTGCCTGTGAGCTCCATGGTCAGGCAGTGGAGAGAGAGGACGGAGCCGTAGCTGTGTCTTGGGGAGGAGGCGGGGCCAGTGCTGTGTTGTCCAGGGGAGGAGAAGGGGTGGAGATTCATTCCAACAGCCTGAGCAAAATGATAATACAAATAAATATTTCCGCTGCTCTGGAGATGCCCCCCGTCACCCCCCCCCACTGGAGTGCTCTGCTGAGCGATCCCCACACACCTGGAGGAGGCATCCGGCATCTGGTAAGCAGAGGGGAAGAGGAGGGTCCCGCTGGGGAGGAAGCCTCGCCAGTACTGTATGGAGCTGATGGAAGGGAGAGATAGGAGAGAAGAGGTGTCTGGGTGGCCCCCCTTTGGGGCTGTCAATCAGGGTGGAGTGGGTCCAGCTGCAGGGAGAGTCACAACTACCATGCCACAAACCCTTTCTGCAGCCAGCTACAACCAGCATGAGAGAGAGCTAGGCCCCTCCTCCCTGCTCTGCCAGCACACTCAGCCACAGCCACTGGCCTTTATATCCACCCCTGCCCCATCCCCTCCTGGTTATCAGTGCCACAGTCAGGGCAGCTTAGTCCTGTATCAGTGTCCTAGTGTGCCAACCTGTGATTGACAGCCCCTGACCCCTCCCTCCGCCCTGCCCTCATCCCCACGTATGCAGGGCTCCACTGCAGGGTCGGGAGGTCCCAGCCCAGTCCAGCACTGATCCTCAGCCATGGTGGGCTGGGCACTCTGCATCCTGTGCTGGCACTGCCTGCTGATTGGCTTCTCCACTGCTATCTCCCTCACTGACACCAGCATTGAGATAGAGCACTGATACCAGCACTGAGATAGAGAGCAATGACACCAGCACTGAGATAGAGAGCATTGACACCAGCACTGACATAGAGAGTACTGACACCAGCACTGAGATAGAGAGCACTGACACCAGCATTGAGATACAGAGCACTGACACCAGCATTGAGACAGAGAGCACTGACACCAGCACCGAGATAGAGAGAGCACTGACACCAGCACCGAGATAGAGAGCACTGACATCAGCACTGAGATAGAGAGCACTGACACCAGAACTGAGATAGAGAACACTGACACCAGCACTAAGATAGAGAGCACTGATACGAGCATAGAGATATAGAGCACTGAGATAGAGAGCAATGACACCAGCACTGAGATAGAGAGCTCTGACACCAGCACTGAGATAGAGAGCACTGACACCAGCAATGAGATAGAGAGTGAAATAGAATAAAGTGCAGTGCTAGAAAGTAACCAGCTAGTGTGCCTGGTGCGGGTGATCGGGAGGAGCAGCCCCGCTGGAATCGGTGTGGTCAGGAGAGCTTCTATTTCTTTGAGTGACTGATGCATTCTGGTACTGTTTGGGAGAGTCTACCAAGTTACACAAGTAGTATGTCTTTGGTCAAGACCGTGTCCACAGAAGCTTTTGTGAGGATTTGAAGTTTCACACTACCAACAGTGACAGTTCACTCTGTGTTTTTTTACCAAGTTCTGGTAAGCACAAATTGACCTAAGGTGATGGATATTCATGTTTAAGATGGTCATGGTCACAAAGTAATTTTGTGGAAAAATATATGAGCACTGAACACTTTATTTATATCCACCCCAACATTTTGAGCATAAGACACTTTTCTGCCACGTCAATACCATTGGACTTGGACTTAAATATAGGACATCATATCCCCATTGGTTTACTTTTGAAGAATTGTTACACTTAAGTTGGTTCTTATTTTGAAAGTTACTTTCTAGCGCTGCACTTTATTCTATTTCACTTGTTTACAATTTGTCAATTGGTGTGCTGGCAGCTGTTCTGTTTGATACTCTTGGGAGCATGATATTTCTCTCTTTCTTCTATTGAGATAGGGAGCACTGACACCAGCACTGAGATAGAGAGCACTGACACCAGCACCGAGATACAGGACACTGACACCAGCACTGAGATATAGGACGCTGACACCAGCACCAAGATAGAGGACACTGACACCAGCACTGGGATAGAGAGCACTAACACCAGCACTGAGATAGAGGACACTGACATCAGCACCGAGATAGAGGACACTGACACCAGCACTGAGATAGAGAGCACTAACACCAGCACCGAGATAGAGGACACTGACACCAGCACTGAGATAGAGGACACTGACACCAGCACCAAGATAGAGAGCACTGACACCAGCACCGAAATGGAGAGCACTGACACCAGCACCAAGATAGAGGACACTGGCACCAGCACCAAGATAGAGGACACTGGCACCAGCACCGAGATAGAGGACACTAACACCAGCACTGAGATAGAGGACACTGACACCAGCACTGATATAGAGAGTACTGACACCAGCACTGAGATAAAGAGCACTGACACCAGTATTGAGATAGAGTGCACTGACACCAGCACTTTAAAGCTCTTAATATATGCAATTTATACAGTTAATTTTTTTTATCGCTTGAATTATTTTTCCTATTATGGACGTGAGTGGGGCCTCATGTTTAGGATTTGCCTAAGGCCTCACAAAACCTAGAGCCGCCTTTGCCTGAATCATCTGCTTTCTTTCCAGCCAATTACTTGGACGCATATCTTTAGGATTTGGACATTGTTATATTGATACATTGCACAGTTGATTTTGAGGAATGATTAATATGGACACTAAGGCCTCCTTCTCACTGGGGCGTTATTACAGTGTTATAGCGGTAAAATTACCGCTAAAATAACACTATAAAAAAACTTTTCATGCATCTCAATGGATGCTTTCTCACTAAGGCGTTGCGCTAGCGCAGCGTTAAAGAAAATCATGCAAGCATGATTTTTCAGGAATGTGGGGAGCGGTGTACACGCCACTCCTCCACCGCCGCTGCCATTGGAATGAATGGGCAGCGCTCCCGTAGCGGCTGCACACCGCTCCGGGAGCGCCGAGCGCTATCACTTTTAACCCCCGTTTAACCCCTTGTGGGGGGGTTAAAAGTGCCGTGCTGCCGACCGAATATCGGCGGTTTACCGCTGAAGCTCGGGCGGTCCCAGTGTGAAAGGAGCCTTAGTGATACATTATATGTGGGTGACATATGTTTGTTTGATTTAAATGCTTTTTGTTTACATATAATATTATTATGTGCTGGTTTGGGCAAGATATTTTATCATGTTCAGTTGATTTTCATTGTGGTCTCTACTGATTGATTTTTGGTGTTTTTAAACTGACAGCGCACTTTTTGGTATAGCTGTGAGAATAGCAGAAACAGTCCCAAAAAGTCCAGAACTAGACAGGAGGACAGCCGTCCATGATGATCCTGCAGGAAACAGAAGAAAATACATTGTCACACTAAACTATCTGTACACTCTGTCAGGAGGGGGTTATAGGCTTGCTAGTAGAAACAAAAAAAGCAACAATTGTTTTTTTTTCCCAAAGAGTCTCTGGTAGCAGGAGCCCCTCCATAATATCAACATCATGACACTAGGCCTCACCCAAAGTTCTTCAATGGAACAGGACATTCCCTGCTGGAGATGAAACAGGGTGTTGGACCGGCCTAGTCGCTGAAACCTGGAGAATCTTGGCAGGTCCTTTGGCTTTCCTTTCCCAGGGAGGACACAGGCCTTGGGTGACCACACTACCTACTACCTGTATTCACCATGGCTGGTCTGGGTCATGGATGGTTGGTTCTGGAACTGCTGCCACACACAGATAGAGGTCTGCAGGGATCCTTCGGCCCTCTCAGCTGACTCTGGCACCGCTAGCACTTCTGGCAGTACTTCCACATCTCCCATTCCGCCTCAGAACTGCTATGAGATGTCCACACTTCCCAGTCATTATCTAAGGGCCTGAATTCTGCTTGCAGTCTGTGTGATCCCTGTGTTGCTCCTCTCTGGCTCACCTGAAGAAAAGCTGTATTCCTGCACTGGCTCCTTCCAGGTGGGGCTGACAGGGTGGATGGGTGCAGCCAACCTTCCAGGTTACAGCTTATGATTTCTGCTGGGCTCTGATCGGGTTGCAGACTGAGGCAGATTTCAAGCTTTCTTCCCAGGTGTCACTTGTCTTTGCAGGGGAGTACCCATTCTCAGATGCAACCCCACCTTTTGCAGGCACTTCTAGGCCTGCTCCAGCCTTCTGGGACATCCGCGGCTGTTATGTGCAGAGATATGACCGCAGATCTACGCTGTAGGTGAGCCGATTAGTAAGAGGCTTGTCGCAGTGCCCACACTGGATCCAGGCACTGACCTCGATTCTCCAGCTGCACACCAGTGTCCACCTATTTAACCTCCTGCAGTTCAGGCAACCAAGTAAATGCTAGGTACACACATGCACCATCCAGGGTTGCCAACCTCCTGCAGCTTTTTTTACTGGCAAAACATGAAAAATTTACTGGCGGAGCACATCTTTTACTGACAACCTGAAAAATAACTGAACTCTTATTAAAAACTAAGACAATTGATATTTAAACATAACATGGAAACACTGACAATACCCATATCAAGTAATTTGCCTGGTTTACACTTAAAAAGTCAGCACAGCGTGACAAATTATCAGACCCTGATATTTATAGACAGTTGTAAAAATCACTGATTTTTACAAACGGTCAGTAAATTTACTGGCGGTTGGCAACCCTGGCACCATCTGCCATCTTGCTTCTCTCTTTCTCCGCAAGCAAGGCACGCTGGGTCTCATCTGGGGCGTGGCTCCACCCCCAAGCTTCCAGACTGGCTGTCACCTGCAGTTCTGATAGTCAGGCCTGTTCCTGCATGCTCTGCAGTAACTTAGCATGAACTGTGCCTGAGCAACTATAGGCAGGTAGCAATAAGCATTCACTGTGGTTGCCATGAGCAGCAGCAACGTCTGTAATACACCCCACACTGTTTGAAGCAGGATCAGGATAGTCTCTAACTTCAGCCATGGTTTAAGCAGGACACTAAAGCATACAGTCACTTTCCCCAGCTGTATGCAGACCGCTGGGCATTTTGTAATCCATGGGCGCGATTGCCAACTGTGGTTGCCATGGGTGACAGCACATAACACAGTTCTCACTGAATGGCATGTTTTTAGCACAAGCATCCGTCCAAGCCAGGGTTTGGGCAACTGGGTATACAATGTAATACTGGCTCGGCAGCAACTACAGTAGGTTGCTATGGACAGCCTACTTGACTCACACAGCACAGTCACAGTTTGGCAGAGCACATAACAAAACAAAAGTTTTCCCATTTTAACCCCTTTAGTGGTCCTGGTAGCAAAGCACAGTCCTCTGGCTCGATGAATTCCGGTTGCTAGGAGCAACGACCATTCAGCTTACCATAGGCAATATCCCAGACAAACCCCAGATGTAGCACACCCCGTAGGAACTGCTGATGAACTTAGATCCCCCCACTCCTGCACAGCCAGGCGCACCACATTTTCACAAGCACCCAGAATCAGTGAGCAGTCTGTGACTTTATTTTTGTTATTATTATATATATTATAGGGTTAATATCTTGGATAGGGATGGGAGGTTATAGGATGCCCACTTGACTTCAGCAAAACTTCAGCAAACATGAGGGACATCTTCCTATATACAGTCTGTATACAGTATCCTTCACTTTCCTCCTGCACACACTTGATTGCTCCAGCTGAATCACTTGATTGATTTATCTGACAGGCTCCCTGTCAGATTAACAATAGCTCTTTACAGGCAGGAACTCGTAGCCCCTTATTGTGTAGCACTGATGCAGTGAAACAGCTCGTAACATTTCCTCTTAGGACATTAATCCCAGCGACACCTCTTCAGGCCTTGCCAACCTACCTGGAGACAACTGCCCTTTTACTACCCCTCCAGGCTAACACTCCACACCAGTACTCTGGACTGACTCTTCACCAACCCACCCGGCTGGCTCTTCACCAGCCCATCCGGCTGACTCCTAGGAGATCTCTCAGGAAAGGATTAAGACTTAAGCACACCGCTGTCTTCAGGGAAACTGGCTACATGTGGCAGTCTCCCCCCTTGTTAGTCTCCAACAGGGTTGCCACTCACTCAGTCATATCTTGCTCCTGTGCCTCCAGAAAAGACTCCTTCTGTGGGACAGGATCCTTCCAGCACCTGAGCCCCTGCCCAAGGCAGGACACCCCCCAGACTAGGGGGCATCCCTGAGATCCGCCGACAGCCTCCTCAACACTGTACCTGTATCTTACACCTGACTGCCCTGCTGGTATGGCCCGTGCCTATTTATGGAGTGGTTTCAGCCCCCTGCCAGCCTACCTCTAAGGAATTGGCTGAGGCTAAATATGTATTCAAGGCAGCTCCTCCTAACCCCCACCCACTAATTCTAGAAGATTCTCCAACCTTTTAGATCAGGGGGAGGCACCAGAGAGCTGCCAGGATGAGTCACCCAGCCTTGAACCTTAGTAAACCCTGACCCAGATTCCATAGCTAAGGCTTAACCTTGAGCTAAACTAAATTTTCTTACACTAACTTCTAGCACACACTAGAGGGTGCTACACAGGTTTGCAGGTTTACAATTGCAGACTTGCTAATGGTGCCATTATATGGAGATCAAAGGACAACAGTTTGATGAGCACATAACATTTATGAATGAAGGCTGTAATCACAGCCATCATTAATACTGTAAATAAATGAAGAGCAGGGCCTGGCAGTATCACTGGAAGTCCAACTCTACACATTACACTGGTAGAGTGATTTACGTGTGTAATCAGTGGGGCTTTAAAAGCTAATCTGTTGCACTCTGTGTATCAGGAGCTGCTGTTACACTTGACAGCCACAGACCCTATAAAGTTTACTGCTGTGGTTGTCCCCATTTTCCCTCCCTCCACACAGGGCCAAAGGAGGGTGCCTTTCCTGACTTTGTGCCAGTCAAGTCCTTCATCAATGTAACCCTTAACCTGCAAACAGCAATGCACTTAAAAATAAAAAAAGTTGTAATAGGCATAGCTACCAATTTGCTGAAAAAGTTTTTTATTAGAGTTGAGCGAACACCTGGAAGTTCGGGTTCTGCTGGTCCGTCCGAACTTCGGGACAAAGTCCGGGTCCGGGTCCGGACGGAACCCGAACGATCGCACGGACAACGAACCCCATTGAAATCAATGGGGACCCGAACTTTTAGGCACAAACATGGCTGTAGGAAAGTCCTGGAAAGCCCCAGAGGGCTGCAAAAGGAAGTAAAATGGGGGTAAGGGTAGGGCAAGTGCCCTACAAAAAATGGGGACAGGGAAATAACTGTAAATATTTTTAAAAAAATAAAAACATAAAAAAAGCAAAAATGGAGGTGAATGTGGATCATCTTCAAACTGTGTCTGAAAAGTATTAATTAACGGTAGAAGCCATATAACTGTTCTAAAATCATCTTCAAACTAGGGCAAGTGCCCTACAAATAAATGGGGATAGGGAAAATAAATTAAAATCAAGTAAAATAACGGGAAGGGGGGTGGATGTGGAGTAGGAGCCTAGAGGTTGACTAGGCCGTGACCGTGGCAGTGTAGGTGGAAGTGGCGGTGGTAGAGGAGTAGGAGGAGG
>BLSH010060429.1:76722-89714 GCA_018402905.1 Glandirana rugosa
GTCTTTAAGTGGCTTTGTGTCTCTACGGCCAAATAATTCGTCACTATTTAATAGTGACGAGTGATTTGCCTGTAAGAGCCTCCTCTGGCGGGTGGAGCAATTATTTTACTAATCGGGGGGATGTGATATATACGTATATATTTGTGTGTGTTTGTAATATATATGTGTATATGTGCGTATGTAATATATATGCATGTCATAGAGTGTTTTCACCCATGTGTGGAGTATATAAACATTTATAAAATAAGATAGAAAAGTACAGACAGCAAATTTACACTGTTATACAAGCTGTACACTCACTACTTTACAATGTAGCAAAGTGTAATTTCTTCAGTGTTGTCACATGAAAAGATAGAATAAAATATTTACAAATATATGAGGTGTGTACCCACTTTTGTGAGATACTGTACGTATATATAATGTATGCGTGTATATGTGTATATATAATGTTTGTGTGTGTTTATATATGCATATATAGTGTAGGGGGGCTAATCATTTTATTAACGAGGTGGGCGGTCTCCTCCGAGAATGTCCGTTTAGTGAGCAGTGATAATTTATCACTGCTTAATAAACCGGCATCTCTGTGTTTCGGTGAATTTCTGGTACCGAAATCTCGTTAGGTCTCACAAGATTCCAGTATCAGGGGGCGTTCTCCACTGTTTGAACTTTTTGTAGATTGCTTCACTTCACAAGAGGTGAAGCGATCTACACCGCTTCATAAACTGGCACACAGAGGAGAATGATCTCTTCTGTGAAAGCCGGAGAACGGAGCAGTGGATTTTTTCCACTGCTTTATAAACGGACACCTTTATGTTATGTAGTGGGTTGTACCAATAATTTGTTTGGATGTAGGGATTGTGTATTTAGGAGCGCTGCACTTTATTTATTTGTTGATTTGGTATTTAGATGTGAATCATTATTAACGCTTAGCTGCTCTTAGGTGTTAGATTGAAATTTTGTTTGCTGTGCGTAGTTTGGGAGGTGGCTCGTAGTTCTAACATTGGGGAAGGAACAGATTATAGGCATATGTGAGTGATTTAATTTACATTAGAAGTGCAACTGAACAGAATTTCATTATCAAAGTCAACAGACCAGAGGAGCTAATTGGTTCAGTGCCAAAACTAATACATTGTAGGTTTCTCATAAAAAAGCGTACTGTATATGTATATGTATATGCTCATAATTTTATGTGTATGCTCAATTATAAACAATGCAATAGTTATAGGAGGTATGAATATGAGACCATCTATGTGCATCATACAAGTATATACACACTTGATTCTATAGTTATATTGAATGAAGAAGACATTAATTAAAATTGCATTTCAGTTCCCCCTTTCAGGTTGAACTAGAGATGTGTTATTCAAAATAATTCATGGAGGTTTATATAGGTAAATACTTGTATTGTATGTGAATGGAATAATGTGGCTTTGAAATTAAAATAAGTGAAGTTTAAATTTTACCCCTGGACAGCTACATGATGGCCATAACATTCCATACTAATTGTGGTGTGGGCAGGCTGTGTCACAGGTAATGCAGTGTAGGGCGATCGTCAGGAAAAGATAAAGCAATTTGGCAATGTGAAGATCCTCACTTCCAGAGGAGGGTAACACAAAGATGCTGGCAATATGGTGTTGTAAGCGGGCTGTGGCAGACACACTTATTTGCATGGGTGGTAACAAATTAAGTTGGCACTATGACAGAAGTAACTCATGCATGCACAGCAGCAAGTGGCCCTACACCAGGGATAAGCAATTAGCGGACCTCCAGCTGTTGCAAAACTACAAGTCCCATCGTGCCTTTGCCTCTGGGTGTCATGCTTGTAGCTGTCAGTCTTGCTATGCCTCATGGGATTTGTAGTTCTGCAACATCTGGAGGTCCGCTAATTGCATATCCCTGCCCTACAAGTTGCTGTCACCATGCTCAGCGTAATGGCCTTTTACATGGTCAGCTACATCAGTCTACCCCAATATGGCACCCCATTTGGACATGTCCTTTAGCATTAGTCCTGAAGAAGGGGGAACCACAATACCCCAAAACATGTTGGATATGTTTTATGTCACACACACAAAAGGGACCTTCAATGTCATAGGGTCATACAACTGCAACCCCAGTAATGTGGTGTGCCTCATCCAGTGCAAAATATGTGGCAAAGGATCTTATGTTGGTGATAGAAGTTACAAGCAAGGATGCATTTGCACAGACACACCATCAAGGAACATAAAGAAGATGAGTTCTGCACACCTGTGGGACATCATTTCTCACAACCAGACCGCACCATGGCAGATGTCAACGTCTTAATTAGGGGTTGACCGATATATCGGTTGGCCGATATATCGGGCCGATATTTGCCTTTTTTGGATGAATCGGCATCGGCTGATTATCATGCAAATTAGGCCGATATCCGCCCCCTCCCGTCGGCGCCGGGAGCTCGCATTAGACTGCGGGCTCCCGGACACTCAGGAGCGCCGCTGTGTCATTCAGACACTGTGAGAAGGCAGAGCAGCCCCAGTGGCCAAATGGAGTAGTGCGGCCGCTCAGGCTGCTCTGCCTTCTGATTGACAGGCGCACGTGTGATGACATCATCACAGCGCAACGGGGGGCGGGAAATTTGAATCTCCATGTGTCCTGTATTTCCTGGCACTGGTATGTGGCTGTATTTTATGGCACTGGTATATGCTGTATTTCCTGGCACTGGTATGTGGCTTTATTTTATGGCACTGGTATATGCTGTATTTCCTGGCACTGGTATGTGGCTGTATTTTATGGCACTGGTATATGGCTGTATTTCCTGGCTCTGGTATTTGGCTGTATTTTATGGCACTGGTATATGGCTGTATTTTGTGGCACTGGTATATGCTGTATTTTGTGGCACTGGTATATGCTGTATTTCCTGGCTCTGGTATGTGGCTGTATTTTGTGGCACTGGTATATGCTGTATTTTGTGGCACTGGTATATGGCTGTATTTCCTGGCTCTGGTATTTGGCTGTATTTTATGGCACTGGTATATGCTGTATTTTATGGCACTGGTATATGCTGTATTTCCTGGCTCTGGTATATGGCTGTATTTTGTGGCACTGGTATATGGCTGTATTGAAAGGGCTCTTAAGTGAACCATATACATACAAGAATAAGCACAATTAACTTATATTTTATGAGATGAAGCCGAAAAAAAAAAAAATCGGCCTAACATATCGGCCCCAAAAAATCGGCATCCAATATCGGCCATCGGCCACTCCGATTTCTAAATATCGGCATCGGTATCGGCCAGAGAAAAACCCATATCGGTCGACCTCTAGTCTTAATTATTAAAGGGAATTTCAAAACTATTCAGGAAAGGAAAACTTTTGAACTAAGAAGGAGAGTTCTATTTGGCACAAACGATAATGGCCTAAATTTAGATGAGTTTTCTTACTCATTATCCAACAGTTTTATGACCTCCTCTGTGACTGTCACCCCCCCCCTCCCCAATTTATAACTCTCCCTCTGTCTTATCTCACTAACTATGCTAGTTTTATAGTTTTATTACCATTGCCATGCACACTGGTTTGTGTGTGTTTGTTTTTTCTTTTTTTTTCTCTAAGCCCTCATACACACGGGCGTTTGTAACGCCACGTTTTTGGGCGTTTTTTACAGCCTTCCATGTTATTCAATGCGCCCATAAAAACACCAAAGTTTTTGAGTTGTAGAGGGCATCGGCGTTAGTGAGCTGTATTTAGAACATGGGACCAGCACGTTCTGAGGCTGTATCGTTTTGGCGTTTTTGCTGCTAATGCGGCAAAACGCTCGCTAATGCCGTAGTGGCGTTAACTGGCGTTTTTTACGCCAGCTTCTTTAAGTTAAAAAATAGCAGAGGCATTAAAAAAACAAAAACGCTGATTGACGCCGACTCTCATTAACGCTCACTAACGCTGATGCAAAACGCAGGGAAAAACGCTGGTTTTTCAAAAACGTCGGACCCGAAGTTTTGCTTATATTTCCTCATACGCCCGTGTGTATGAGGCCTTACCCTCAGAGATTGTCTTTTTTTTTAACACTCTGCTAAAGCTTTCCTGAATTAGTAGTGCGATGCTGGGACTTAACCACTTAACCACTTTAGCACCAGAAGAATTTACCCCCTTCCTGACCAGGACACTTTTTGCGATTCGGCACTGCATCTCTTTAATTGACAATTGCACGGTCATGCCATGTTGTATCCAAACCAAATTGACGTTCTTTTTTTCCCACAAATAGAGCTTTCTTTTGGTGGTATTTGATGACCTATGTGTCACTTCTGATCACCGCTATAAACAAAAAAAGAGCAACAATTTAAAAAAAAAAAACAATATTTTTTATTTTTTACTATAATACATTTCCAGAAAAAAACAAACAAACAAATGTATTCATCAGTTTAGGCCAAAATGTATTCTTCTACATATTTTCGCAATTGGCGTATATTGATTGTTTTGCGCAAAAGTTGCCACGCTTACAAACGACGAGAATTCGTTTATGGTGTTTTCACAATTTTTTTTTTTTTTTTTACTGGTAAAGATTTTTATGGGGACTGCGACATTGCGGCGGACATGTCGGACATTTTTGATACTTTTTTGGGACCACTTACGTTTATACAGGGAACAGATCTAAAAAAAACACTGATTAATGTCACTGGCAGGTGTCGGGTTAACCTGTAGGGGGCGATCAAGGGGTTAACTGTGTTTCTTTACTGTGTTCTAACTGTATGGGGCCTGGGCTGGCAGGGGCATAACAGATCTAACTGACCCCGATCACAGGGATCAGCAGATCAGTGTCATGCCGCCTGTCAGAACGGGAAACCGCCGTGTTTACCTCGGCGGTTCCCCGTTCTTCCTCTCTCACAGGCAATCGCAAGTCACCGGCAGACACCGAGTCCGCCCGACGCGCGGGCATGCTCAAGTAGAGCACAGCGGGTGTGCACGCCACCGCCGGCGCACGCTCGCCCGCAATTCGCTCATGCGTCGACTGCCAATTATCTGCACAGCGGTGCCACTTTGCCGCCGCATATATACTATATGCGATCGGCAAGTGGTTAACCACTTCAGACCCAGAAGGATTTATCCCCTTCCTTACCAGGGCACGTTTTTCCTACAAATAAAGCTATCTTTTTGTGGTATTTGATCACCTCTGCGGTTTTTATTTTTTGCATTGTAAACAAAAAAAGAGTGACGATTTTGAAAAAAAAGCAATATTTTTTACTTTTTGCTATAATACATATCCGAAAAAAACAAAACAAATGTATACCATCAATTTAGGCCAAATTTACATTTTTTTATTGATTGGTTTGCGCAAAAGTTATTGTGTCTACAAACTTGAATTGATTTATTGCGTTTTTATTTATTAATTCTTTTTACTGGCAATGGCGGCGATCTGCATTTTTTATCGAGACTGCGATATTGTGGCGGACAGATCGGCATTTTTGACACTTTTTTGGGACCATTGACACTTATACAGCGATCAGAGCTAAAAATAGCCACTGATTACTGTGTAAATGTCACTGGCAGGGAAGGGGTTAACACTAAGAGGGTGATCAAGGGGTTAAATATGTTCCATCACTGTGTTCTAACTGTGTGGGGGCTGGCCTGACAGGGGCATGACAGATCTAACTGATCCCGATGACAGGGATCAGTAGATCACTGTCATGCCGCCTGACAGACAGTGTTTACATTGGCGGTTCCCGTTCTTCCTCTGTCGCGGGTCGCTGGCAGACATCGAGTCCGCCAATTCAAGGCCACACGCACGCAGCGTGTGGCGGGCATGAGAGTGAGAGTTTATATACGGCGATTCGTGCTACGCTGCCACTTTGCAGCAGTAAAAGTACGGAAGACCGTCAGGAAGCGGTTAAAGAAGGGGATATACCCCGAAATCTTGTCCTGAAAAATTGTATGTTAGTGCAAATAAAAAAAGTAATATGGACAGCACTCAATTGTTTCTATCACAGGTGCACTAATACCACTACAATCCCCTCATGTCAAACCTAAAAAGTTATCAATATTCTTCAACCAATTGGTGTTTTCAAGCCTTTTTAATCAATCACAGTGCTTATCTTCCACCTCCACAATTTCCTCAGTATGAAAGTCATACCTTTTGACCATGGGTCCAATGCTGCCTCCTGATAATTTTCCTATGCTTATGACCGGAAAGTGGGTAAGCAAGTCAGATATTGCCTTTAGATTGCATGTCTGAGGTATAAGCTTGCTGCAGGTGTTTTTTAGTGAAAACAGTTCTGATGTGCAAGTATTTAAAACAGTTTTGGGTTACATGCTTGTATGCAGCGGCACTGCAGTTGGAGAGGAAGTCAAGAGGAATATTGTTCCTGTATGGTTTCCTAAGTCACTAGGGAAGCATTCAGTTGGCTGCTACTCCATGTGACTTTGGTAGCCATCTTGGGTCAGGCAGAGCCTAGTTAAGGCTCTGTCTCCCAGGTTTGGTATGCATTTGTGAGATGGTAGAGTGGGGACAGGTACATCACCTGATAGGGACAGTACTAGTGGCAGGGAAAGGTTCCTGATGAGGAGGAAAAGAGTAGGGCTCACAACTACACTGGACACCTGCCTGTGGGGCACAAGATGGCCAGGCCGCATTCTTCCCCTCTCTACAGACACTGACAGTTCGGCGGCACTCTGCTCTCTACATGTTGTTGGAACTGTGAGTGTTCCTGGTTGGACTGCCTTCCCATTTGTGAACTGTTTCTGCATTATTTCAATAGAAGTTCTTTCATTGCACTGGGACTGAGTGTGTTATACACTTTGCGCTGCAACCCACCTACATGCTTCATTCGGAAGCCCCTACAAGCTGATTCCAAAGGATTGACTGTCACAATATTTCTTCAAAGAACATTGGAAAAATGTACAACAAAAAAAGTTTGTATCTTTATTATTGATCTGTTGTTTTAAGAACATAGTACAATAAATTATTACCACAGTAACCTGTAGTGGATTTTAACTGGCTCAGGGTTGCCTTTTGAATGGAAGTTATCGCCAGTAGCACTAAGTATGCCATCAGCAATGACCAGTAATATGTATGGTGTAGTGCTGTTGGATGTCCTGACTTCATTCTTATTTGCATCTTTGCAGAAATCTCAGTGTGAAAGGAAACCATAAAATAACTATTACTTCCTCAAGCTCATAAGGGTCATACAGGAAACAATCAAGGATGAATGTGAGCGCTTGGATGCCAGCTGAGCTTCACAAGCTTAGAGCAATGCTGTTGTTGCCATTTATGTCCATAGAAGATACGTGTAGCTAGAAGGAAAACAGGATGTTTCAAATGATTGGCAGCTATCTACAGATAGCTGTAGATATAACAGATATAACCACCTATACCTTTGATTACATTTATTGCAGTGGTAACATATTTAAGCCATTATATGGCACTTTTACAGTGTGTCTATAGAGGTGACATAAAGGGAAGCTTCCATAGCATGGTGGTGAACCATTTTAATTAGTCAAACTTGTTCAGTTATGACATGCTGTACAGGTTTGGCTGCTTAAACCCAAGGTTTATGGTTACAAATAGGGATGGGCCGAACCCACCGGTTTGGTTCACACCAGAACGCCTTGAACAGGCAAAAAGTTCTAGCGAGCATGCAAACCCTATTAAAGTCTATGGGACACGAACATGAAAAATCAAAAGTGCTAATTTTAAAGGCTTATATGAAAGTTATTGCAATGAAAGTGTATGGGGACCCAGGTACTGTCCTAGGGGACATGTATCAATGCATAAAAAACGTTTTTAAAACAATCCTTTTTAAAGGAGCAGTGATTTTAATGATGCTTAAAGTGAAACAATAAAAATGAAATATTCCTTTAAATATCATGCCTGGGGGGTCCCCTTAGTCTGCCTGTCAAGTGACGCATCTATGCAAGGCCTAGAACATGCCACAGCAATAATAACAATTAATGTTCCTCACGGCTGTAATGTATTGCCAGCTCCCGGCAATATAGATTAAAAAGAAATGAAAAAAAAAAACTGTGTAGGGTCCCCCCCCAATCCATACCAGGCCCTTCTGGTCTGGTATGGCTATTAAGGGGAACTCCATGCCAAAATTGAAAAAAAAAATTACCTAGCCCCCCCCCCAAAATGCATATCAGATTCTTATCCGAGCATGCAACCTGGCAGGTCAGGATGGGGGGGACGAGTGAGCAGCCCCCCTCCTGAACCTTCCCAGGCCACGTGCCCTCAACATGGGGAAGGTGTTTTGGGGTGCCCCCAAAGCACCTTGTCCCCATGTTGATAAGTACAAGGGCCTCTTCTGTCGGGGTTTGCGGGCGGGGGGCTTATCCGAGCCTGGAAGCCCCCTTTAACAAGGGTGCCCCCAGATCTTGCCCATGTGAATGGGTATTGGGTATATTGTACCCCTACTCATTTACCAAAAAAGTGTCCAAAAAGTAAAAACCACAAGAGACAGTTTTGACAATTCCTTTATTAAAAAAAAATAGAAAGAAAAAAAGTGTCCCACGATGTACATCCGCCATTAATCACGCTGCCTGACAGACCCGAAAAATAGAAAAAAATGGAAAAAGCTCCGCCTCGATGGGAGGGCTCCCAAAATAGTCTACTTCATGGATCACCTTAGTATTTGTGTTCTACGCGATACATAATGAACCACTTATATGGGATTTATTTAGTAAAAAGAAAGATATACAGCAACTGATCCCAAATATCAGCAGTTAAAAGGTTTGCTTTTTTAAAATAAAAATTGATGCTTGTTTGAGCATAGATAATGTCACCTTTAGAGTCTAATTTACTACTGAGGTGAATCAATCCGAACCTGGGTTGGAGCTACTAAAGCTGAGAGTGGGTGAAATGAACTTTTCTTTTCAGACAACCAAAAGTGCAAGGAAATTAGAAAAAATAGAGCTTGTGCACCTGAATGTTTGAGGTAAATGCACATCAAATTTACTTGACTTCACATTTCGGCAAAACGGGTGTAGGGGCCCTGTCTTAAAAGAGAAGTTTTGCCACAGCTTTTTTGGCTATACTTCTATTGTGGGTCACAGGAGTACACTTATGGGTGCTCTCCTGTGACCCAGAATAAATTGATATACAATTTTGCCCGTCTGTCAACTGACATGGCAGACACACTGCAGGCTCTGGAAGGATCCTGACTAATTGCCAGCTGGCTCCATCTGTAGGCATGTGCCTACAAATGGGTAAGTCCTATAGTAGCCAGCAAGAGTAGACTGCCTAGGTCAGGGATGGGTTAAGCTATCACCACCGGTTTCCCAGGCTTTTTGGGTTCTGCCTTCCTGGTCTATATAAACAGAGGGAAGGCCAGGCTCAGGAAGTCTTGGGGTACACGTTCGGGACCACGTGGGAGCCAGAAGGTCTAGGTCAGCCAGAAAAATATAGCCTTCACCTGCTTCCGCAAGAACTCTACCAGCTACGGGCGCTGCCATCTATGCGATACACACCCTTGTAGATACATCTTGGCAGTTATAGGGCAATTAGACAGGAACTGCACCAAGTTGCACTAATTGCTGTAATGTTCTTTGAGCGTCCTCTAAGTAAAGTTCCTGAACTGTTCGTGAGCCTTGTCTCAAGTTATTTAAGGGGTATGGTGGTGCATGGCGTATTAAGGAACTAGGCCTGTAAAGTACATATGATATGAGGTATGAAATAAGGCCACCACAAAAGGCTAACTTGGCAGGAGACTTGGATTTGGAGCTGGAGAGCAGTTGCCACGGGTAACCATAAACTGTCTGAAAGTGAGTAGCAGCCAGTCATGAAGCGTCATACCCGGTGTAGGCTTGTACTAGGAGCAAACCCATGGTATGGAGACCCCATATACCTTGCCGCATGGTACAGAAGAGGAAGAATTAACTAGAGAACGTATGAGGTCCGTTCTAGTGCTTGGTGGGACCCCATTCTGTCACTGGGCGTGAGGTGGACTGGTGGAGTGGGCATAGGCTAAGCAAGGTGTGTAGTGACATAGGAAAAGACAATTTACAGAGGAACTCTGTACACCTGTTACTGAACACAGTATATGGCTCATCCCTAAGCCTGGGTTCTGCCATAATGTTGACCTTTACATGAATACGGCCTGGTCCCGATCATCAAAGAGCGTATACACAGGAACAGGTATCCCTATGTGCACAGGCATTGTAGGCCTGCCTGTTGGGGGGGTCCACTCGCCCTGCATGTGAGGGTAAACTTTTGGCATCGATGCATGGGATCAGGTGGAGACTGCGGTCATATGAAAGTCTAACAATAAGGCAGTTCCCTGACTTAGAGATGAGCCATAACACTGCGTGCAGCAATAATAATACAGAGTTCCACTGTAAATGTCACTACAGACTGTTGCCTGATGTATGTTGCATTTAGGAGGGATGCTGCAGAGCCCGTGCCCTCTCCACCAATCCAGCGAACCTCTGTTACCTCATTCCCAGTAACAGAATGGGGTGCTGCCGTGCACATAGAGTGAATCACAGAGTGTGAATCTCATGCATGCACTTGTTAACTCCATCCTTACCAGACCATGTGACCGGGTAATGGATCTCCATAACGTGGGTTTGGTTCTGGTTGCTACTTGAAACCAACCACTAGGGAGGAAGCCAGATCCCCAACCCCCTAACTTGCTAATGGAGAACCCATCACCTATACCAGGTACCATGCTTTGACTTTGGCTACTGTGACAGTAGGAGATGCTGTCACTGGAAAAGTGGTTGTTTAAAGGATACAGGGTGTGCACATTAGCTTGGTGCAGGACTACAGAGCATAGCTGTGGACTGGAGAAAACTGCTTTTGCAGCTTTCTCTGGGTTTTGGTATTCCTGCATGGGGCTCTGTAGTTTGGAGATTCCATAGTGTCTTGATCTCCAACCCTGTGTCCAGGTTTTGTGGAGGACCAACAGGGTGTGTGCTCAGGTGAGCACAGTCCTTATAATGAAGCTATGGGAATACCTCATGGCTCCCAGTTAGAGACTGCTCCACCCCAAGAGAGGCAGGAGGTCTCTAGGAGTCAGAGTGAGAAGCTGCAGGTGGCAGCCAGAGCACGTGTGTGACTGCAATGGGCAGAAAAAGGCCTGAGGACTAAGGCCAGAGCGGAGCAGTGGGCACTAGAGTAAAGCGGCTGGCACAGAAGTACCTATGGTCGGGATGACCAGCATAAAGAGCAGAGGAACTGCAAATAAAGCTGAGTGAGAGCTTAAGAGCCAGGTAGGCTAGCATGTTCTGTTTATGTGAATTTACTGGAGAAGAACCCCTGTGTAGGAAACCTTTATGTTACAGGCTTTTTATTTGCCTTTTAATAAAAATGGGCTACCACGCCCTTAAAATATAGTTCCTGACTAACGCGAATCACTAAAAAATGCATCTACCACGCGAGCTAATGGTCCTCCATGTTACACTACCTATAGTAACTGTATTACTCTTCTTGCTTGTCTTGCTGAGTAGTCCTATCTAGTAGGTGAGCTTCATATCCCACATGTACCTTACTGACCCCAGTTCTTTAAATACACCAGAACCAACATGCACCCCTTTGAATAACTTCAGACTAGGCTTAGAACAGTTCATGCACATTTACTTAAAATGCTTTACTTAAAAAGCAGTACACTTCAGCATGAACAGTAACATTACAATGTCCCTGGCTTTCTCTAATTGGCTGCCCAGGCATACCTCCAAAAGGTAGTAGCCCATTTCTGGCATTCTCCAAGTCCTGGCTGATCTCTGGATTCTTGGTGCCTCCGACATACTGCAAGGCTCAGCAGTCCTCATCCACAGAAGTCACAGCATGTTTTGCTAGTGCAGCTGTACCTAAAAGCCCCAAACCTAGCCTTCCCCCAAATTTATACCACCAGTGTGTAGGCTGGATCCAAAAAGCCTGGGAACCACAGCACACACAGGGGGGGAAGATATCCAACTTGAGGCTTGTGAAATCTAGAACGGCCCAAAGATATCAATAGCTGCTTCAATGACTACATAGGAGCTAAAAAATAAATGTACCTAGCATCCTATACTAGGAGGGTGCTACATCAACCTAGAGAGGAAATTGTCCTTATCTTTTCTTCCTTTTTTAAAAAAAATAAGTGATCACATAATCTCTGTTCTAAGCTGCATAAAGGGCTTAGAGAGATAGGAGTGGAGAGTAATACACTGATCAGCTATATATGGTTGAAATGACAATAAAAAGCTTCTTGACTTGACTTGATCTTCCAAGTGAATGGCCGCTTGGGGGGGGGGGGGCATGCCAGCACAAGTCTTGGCCTTTGGAGGACAGGTACGCTGTGCTCCAGCACAGCGATAAAACTGACCATTCTGTGATGGACATGCTTTCATGCCTAGCGTGGTCAGTTTGAAATAGGAAAGCAGGGGAACTTGCAGGATCACTAGGTATTTCACACAAAGGGACAAATACAAAAATAAAAGGATAGTTTTTAATGCAAGTACATGCTACAACAGACATCAGGGGTGTTGCTAGGTCTACAAAAGATCTGGGGCTAGAGCCCATAGCAGCAAAGTAGAGTCATACGCTTGAGCGGGCATACACATGTATATAATATACATGTTTGCGTATGTGTGTGTGTGTGTGTATATATATATATACATTGTTACATTTCTGAGTGCGGATCCCCCTTACATCAGTGTCCCCAGAGTCCCTTCCTTACAACAGGGTCCCCAGAGAGGGCCTTCCTTACATCAGGGTCCACAGAGAGGCCCTTCCTTACATCAGGGTCCCCAGAGAACCCCCCTATACATCAGGGTCCCCAGAGAACCTCCCCATATATCAGGGTCCCCAGAGTTCCTCCCCATACATCAGGGTACCCAGAGAGCCTCCCCATACATCAGGTGGAGACGAGGGCCGAGCCGGAGCCCGTGCTACCACGGCTCAGTCTGCTCCTGCCTCCTGCATCCCGGACCGAGACATACCTGCAAATTGCAGAACTGCACCCACCCGGTAAGAGACTCAGGGCTATAGGCCCCAGACTTGGGGCTGTAGCCCCAATAGCCACCCCCTAGCAACGCCCCTGCTTATAATA
>BLSH010060429.1:89724-107665 GCA_018402905.1 Glandirana rugosa
AGACGTTAAACGTCCATACAGAGTCAGGCCTTACGTCCCCGTCTGACTCGGTGCCATCGTACCCGAGGTGGGAGCGGAGGTGGACTACATACCCTTCCGAGAGATCCATGGGACTACATTCCACCCCGAGAGACACCTGGGACTGTATTCCTTCCCAGAGAGACACCTGGGACTACATTCCTTCCCAGAGAGACCCTGGGACAACATTCCTTCCCTGAGAGACCTCTGGGTCTACATTCCTTCTGGGGCTAGAGCCCATAGCAGCAAAGTAGAGTCATACGCTTGAGCGGGCATACACATGTATATAATATACATGTTTGCGTGTGTGTGTGTGTGTATATATATATATATATAAACATCATTACATTTCTGAGTGCGGGTCCCCAGAGAGCCCCCCCATTTACATCAGTGTCCCCAGAGAGCCCCTTCCTTACATCTGGGTCTCCAGAGAGTCCCTTCCTTACAACAGGGTCCCAGAGAGACCCTTCCTTACATCAGGGTCCACAGAGAGACCCTTCCTTATGTCAGGGTCCACAGAGAGCCCCACCTTACATCAGGGTACCTAGAGAGCCTTCCCATACATCAGGTGGAGGCGAGGGTGGAGCCCATGCTACCGTGGCTCAGTCTGCCCCTGCATTCCGGACTGAGACATACCTGCAAATTGCAGAACTGCACCCACCCGGTAAGAGACTCGGGGCTATAGGCCCCTGACTCGGGCTGTAGCCCCAATAGCCACCCCCTAGCAACGCCCCTAACAGACACATATCAGGAATATGAAATGGTGGGATGACATATTCTTTAAAAATGTCATTACAAAAGTCTCAACATTTCAATAAAACTAGCATGGATTACCTTACAACAGTTTAGTGTGATGATAACCCATATTCAGCTAAACGATGCGTTCTTGAGAAAAGTGCCATGTACAGTAGCTGGATATGTCTCATGGGTGATTTGCCCATTTTGTGGAGTTAATTACTTAGATAAGTTGTTTAAATTTTTTGACCCATTAAGTTAAACTGCCTGCCTCATGACTTTTATGAGACCGACCTTTTAAATATTCTTCACATCTCCCTCTACAATCAAGTTATCTGTAACTTGCAGTTAAATGCCAGTACTATATGACATTTAAATACTAAATACATTAATAGACAAAATCCATCTGCCTTCCGTGTGCTCTTTCCATGCATGATGTTCATATTTTATGTTTCTGAACTAGATCTATGGGGATTTTCTAAAACAGTGGAAAACACTTTGTCAGATCAGGTGAGAATAAAAAAAAAAGAATTGGAAAGCAGCCATAAAGGAAATCCCAGCTCACATTCTGATTTACATTTTGAGGTCATGCACCTGCAATGATGTTTCCCTGTTATCTTCAGCATTGTCTTAAGTTCAGTATCCTTCATAGACATAGCATGTACTGTCAGCACTCCCTTAACAAGAAATAATAATCAGAATTGGGGCCAGGCAAATAACTGTCCCTCGCTGTAGCCAGGGGACTCTATTTTGTCAGCTGCAGGAAGAAGCTTTTGGTTTTTACTGAATATATGGAAAGATTCCAAAGTGCTAGGGAAACTAGGAAAACAATAGGATATATCCGTAATGTGAGCCAGATGGGAAAAGAGGTGCCTTCAGGGGACAAGGTTATAATGAAACATATTTTATTGATCTATGCTGAGATGCCAGCAGCTGGGAGATTGCTGCCCATGCCCTGCAGAAAAAAATACATAAAAACACACAAAGAATATTGATCTCTAGATTAATATGGCGATCTGCAAAATACTTTGCAAACAGAACATTGTGAGACCTAGAATCTAAATTCCAAAGTGTCTGGATGTTTTACCTGTTATCAGAGTACAGCTTGTGTTTAACATTTATCTTCCATTCAGCTGAGACATTTTCAAAGATCATCATCTAGAATTTGTTCAGGCTGGACGCAGCATTTCTGATAAAGGTGATATAATTAGATGTTTGAAAATAAAAACAGCTTTATGTCTATACTTACATAGCTAGGTTGAAAAAGACACTAGTTCAACCAGTAGAAATAAAATAAACAAATTGGAAACCTCCATTTACCTCCATATACACAATTCTATACACACAGTTGATCCAGAGGAAGGCATAAAAAAAAACAAATTAAGCATGGTCCAATTTGGTCCAGTGGGATGGGGTTTATTCCTTCCTGATCCCCCAGGAGGCAATTGGATATTCCCTGGTTCAACAATCTCTGGTATGATTACCTATAAATGTTAATATTCAGTTATATTGTGTTTATATAGAAATGCATCCAGCCTTTTTTTTTTCTTTACACTGCACTAGGGGGGTGGAGATCCGGCAGGTTCAGCCCCCATCTCCCCAAGGCCGAGTTCTATGTCATGTAGTGGTGTCACTTGGGGCGGGTGGGGGGTGTGGCCTGCACCCAGGTGGCACCATCCCGAGAGTGGCAGATGGTCCTGGAGGCAGGGCTCTTCAGCCGGAATGGGCTGCTGTCTCCTCACTCACATTGCTGCTGTGGCCTTCTTTCACTGTACACAAGCCCACCGCCCAGAGAGTGACAGTCTGAGCAAGCAACTCTTCAGACGGCTGCACACTGAATCCTCCTTCCACCCGCCGCCCAGGTGCATGAAGTGAAGAGGGGTCTGTACCGATGGAGGGGGGTTTATCTTGAGGGGGGTCTGTATTGATGGAGGGGGGTTATCCCAAGGGGGAGGTCTGTACTGATGGAGGAGGAGGGTTTATCCTGAGGGGGTCTGTACTGATGGAGGGGCGTTATCCCGAGGGGGGTTCTGTACTGATGGAGAGGGGGGGTTTATCCTGAAGGGGGGTCTGTACTGATGGAGGAGGGGGTAGTTTATCCTGAGGGGGGGTGTGTACTGATGGAGGAGGAGAGTTTATCCTGGGGGGGTCTGTACTGATGGAGGGGGGTTTATTAGTGTATATAGTATACTATAGTGTATGGTATAGTGTATTTAGTATTGTATATAGTATACTTTAGTGGATGGTATAGTGTGTAGTATTGCACTGTACTATACACTATGACTATAATATATATACTATGGGTGGAAGCAAGTGGAATACAGTTAGTGGAGTCTATAAGGGCTGGGGCTTATGAGAAGTAGGAGGGGTCAAAAAGGAAGGGTGGGGTCTGACACCGCACCATCTTAAAATGTCACCGGCCACCACTGTACTGTATGTGTCACCATCAAATTCTACATTACTTAATCTTTATGAAAATTGTATGGTATAGGCTTGTTATCTACACACATTCTATTTTTGCATCCCGCAGTGGTACATTGACATCACTGATTTACTAGTGTTTAAGCACTTTGGTCAACATTTTACGCTCGTACAGGCACAATCACATACCTATACATTGCAACTTTCTTCTGTATCCGCTCCCGCATTTGCTCGCACCCAGAAGCTTGAGCTGCCATTCGCTGCAGCACAAGCCAATCAGTGGGTCCCAGTCAATGATTTATGGCTGGCACCCATTCATCAGCTGAGCGAATAAAAGAAGAGAGCCTTGTGTTGGTAAACAACACAGGGCTCTCTACAGACAGCAGCAATGTGACGTTTTTTTCTCCTTAAAAAGCGGGAAATAAAAACTGGCACATTGCTTAGTAAAAGCAGCACAAAGTACACGCATTAACACTTGTTAAGCAGACAGTTAACGCTTTCATCGACCTAGATGGCAATCCCTTGCTTTGCTTACATTTATCTAGTAAGGTTACTTTGTGGTATAAGCAGGGAAGCTCAGACCTCTGCACTGTATAAATGTGCTTTTACTATACAAAAATGCTGTACATACAAAACTATGACAATATTAGGAATACAATTCTGAGAGATATACAGGTAAGATGCTTCCTACTTCGTAGCAAATAAGCAGCCTATGGTCTGTAAACAGTAGAAATACGCTTAAAAGTTACTTAACTCAGGTTACTGTGTGTTCATGATCTGCATAGCAATGAGGATCCAGGCTTCTTAAGCAGTTGCTGGAAATCTGGCAAAAGCGTCTTCAGGTCTTATGGCTGGTACAGACCCTCTACCTTCTATGGTATTAATGCATCATGGAATCCTCCCTATCAGTCTCTGCTGTTGGCTTTTATTTGGGAAGTTTCAGGTTGCCAAGTTTTTGTTGACAACGGTTTAAAACTTGTTTACCTGCACAACAGAGTACTCCAACTGTAGTTTTCAATTAGAGAGGTATTCTCAAATTCTACCTCAGGATGGCCCTCTGGTATCATACATGCCATAGGATATATATGTCAGGTTGTCAATCTATTGTTTATGACAGTTACACAACAATAGACTGAACAGTCAACTAAAATGCAACAATGGTATCTAAGTTCCCATAGTTTGAGGACAGTCTGTGTAATTGTTACCAAGGCATTTGTTTGCCAAGTATCCTCAAAAAAACTCAACCGTGACCTGATTTCTGTTTCTACCTAAACAGATTGTATTTAAAACAGTCTGATGGAGAAAATCATTATTAATATTAAACGCAACACACCCCTTCCCAACCAATGTCATTTGTCCAGTGACAGTGTATAGTATTAGCCCTGATCACTGTATTAGTGTCACTGGAGATGTCAGTGGCAGCTAGTCAGTTTCCACAAAGTGTCAGTTAGTGTCAGATGGATTGATCACCACCACCAGTGGTGATTAAATAGCACCAAAAGAAAGCTCTATTTGTGTGAAAAAAAAATTATATCAATTTAGTCTGGGTACAGCTTTGTATGACTGCACAATTATAAGTTACATTATGGCCGTGGCGAACTGCAAAAAATGGCCTGGTCATGAAGAGGGTAAAATCTTCCAGAGCTCAAGTGGTTAAGTCTAAAGTATTAGTGTTGACTAAACACTATACAATCTGATTGTACAATCTCCATTAGATTTACCATCAACATTATAGCACAAGAATGCCTAATAGGATAAAAATGTAATGGTTTAGTTTTGTTCTCACATTACATACATTTTGGTAATTCTAAGGGCTCTTACAGAAGGATAGTGCTGTCCTTTGTGCAGAACCACTGGAAGATGTGTCTACATCCACCTCAGAGATGTGTGAAGGCAACACACAGAAGTGGATGGCTAAGCTCCGAGGTCGGAGTGAAACGCGTTGGAAAGTCCAGGCTGAAGTCGCCAATCTATTCATCTTTCTAAGACATCTTGGATGTGTGACTTCCAGGGGCTACCCATTTCTTCTGTGCACCTTTGTGGGAGCTAGGACGGGCTCTATTCCCTGTCAGCACTCCAAACAGCAGCTGTGGATGCACCGTTCACATACCCCCTCTTTGCCAAGCCTGAGCGGCACACACATGCCTTTCAGTTCACACAGAAGTGGATGCACATGCAGCACCAGCATGGACCCAATTGCGTGTGAACGTTTGACATGTGGGCAGAACCTTTGCGATGGATCTGTGCACCCCCTTCTGCTCACTTGCCAAAGGATTATGCTCATGCTGGTGCTGCATGTGCATCCATTTCTATGGGCTGCCTGCACGCGCATCTACCACCAGCTCTGTATTAAGGATGGCGCTAATCTGCAATCTGAATGAGCCCTAACGAAGATTGTATAGAATAAGGCCTGCTTTAGAGCAGTCAGTAGTGCCTACAACATGTAACTACTTTGATGATCCATAGAGATAAATCACAGCCTCTGACACATTTCAGCTGGTTAGGTCTCAATCAAAGCAGCACTGCTAGTGACTGCTCTGATGTGCTGATGGTTGTTTTATAGAGGAAGTAACCTTGCCATTCATTTTGGGTAGTGGACTTTGATTTGCTATATTCTTGTGAACTGTCTTATCATTTTCTGTTGTGTGTTATGAGTATCAAATGAATTATTTGGCATTGGTATATATTATGACTTTTGGAAAATATTTAGAACTAAAATACAGAGGCTACCCATTAACGTAATTATAGCTATTTGACTGTTTCATGAAATAGGGACTAATACTACTTAAATTGCACAGCCACTGAGAATGCGTCTGATTAAACTGTCTACCATTGTAGTGAAATGAGTAATGAATCTTTAGTGTGTCTTGCATGATGTGATAAGCGGGCAGAGTGGACATAAAAAGATGCACATATTAAGAAAACAATAAGCAGGCAATAGATCCAAGTTACATACAGATTGTAGAAAGTGCTTTCCAAGTCCCAGCCAGCTGCACTGTAATAACGTATATTAGGTGAAATTATCTTCTGTTGATGAGTCCCCACTGGTAATTGAGCTGCCACAAAATGTCATGTTCCATACGGTAATACGCCAATGTGTGCTATAACCAACCTCATTGTGCTACCTTGGGACTCGTGAATATCATAACACAATACCAGCAAAGTATTTATTTTTGTTTCATTAATATTCCCTGCTGTCTTACGACGGGATGCAAACACTTTACTTATAAAAAATATCAAAGGCTGGAAACTGCTAGTTCCTTGGTTCACATAGCATTAGGGCTTGGATTACTGAAAACATATTGTTTCTATGAATGGCTTAATTGGGACATCCATCCCAAGTCAATATAACTAATTTGATTCCACTGAATAGAATGGTTGGTGGATTTAACACAGAATAAGTTGTATTAGGTCTTATACAGACACAGCTATTATAGGGAGGAAATTGCACTGCTGAGATAAGTCTTGGTGTTTGATCATGTGTCAGTGGAGATTATATGTATAGCAACACTTGACAGTTCAACTTCCTATTTAAATAGAGTCTGGTTTTGCTTTCATTAACTAATGTAGAAATTACTAAAATAAAAGAAATGAGAAACAGGTAAAATCTAAATTCAATATCATTACTATATGCCATTAATACGCTTCTTTAAAGTATGTCTGTTGGTTATTATCTACACATATTATATGGCTAAAGATTTCTGAATAAACTTTTGGATATTATAAGATTAGCATTATTTGACCAAAATGTTTTTTTCTGTTATCCTTACCCTTTCTAGGTCCCAAAAATCATAGCAACCACGTGCAAATTATGAGTTTGAGAATATGCCTGCAGGAGGAAGTTTGTGTGTTAATGGAACCAAGGTCTAGCCCAATTACTCCCTAGGAAGCCTTATGCATGATGACAAACATGTCTCTGAGTGCCTATTTTTCTCTTGATCTGTTCACTCTTCTGTAGTTTGTTCTGCTGTGTACAGTTGGCAGTATAAAGAAAGACAAATTTGACATCACTATGTTGAATTTCCAGTTTGCATAAGGGCAGGACAAAAATGATTTGTACAGGCTTAGTACCAAGGTTAGGGTCTGGAAACAACCAGGGCTTATCAAGGCAAAAGCAATTATGAAGCATATCTATTTTACAGCATGGCACACTTCCCTTTAAGTTCTGGGTCCTGGATTTGTATCTTACAAAGAAAGCTATCTGCATGGGGTTTATTATTTTGATTTTTGGGGGTCTTACCATCTCCAAAATAATTTACTGATAGGTTAGGTATCTTCTTTCCAAATTGACCCTTGTGTGACCCTTGGGGCAACACAGTGGCTAAGTGGTTAGCACTTCTGCCTAGCAGAACTAGGGTTGTTGGTTTGAATGCCAGTCATAGCAATTAATACCTGCTCAGAGTTTGCATGTTCTCCCTTTGCTTGCGTGGGTTTCCTCCGGGTACTCCGGTTTCCTCCCACGCGCAAGGACGTGGTAGGTTAATTAGCTCCTGTTCAAACTTGCCCCTAGTATGTGTATGTATAAATGTAAGTTAGGGACCTTAGATTGCAAGCTCCTTGAGGGCAGGGACTGATGTGAATGTACAATATATACAGGGGAAAAATAATTATTTAATCCCCTGCAGATTTTGTAAGTTTGCCCACTTACAAAGAAATGAAGGGTCTATCATTTTTTTTATCATAGGTGTATTTTAAATGACAGGGACAGCATATCAACCAAAAAAACATAAAAACAAAAAAAACCACATGATTCAAATGTTATCAATTGAGTTGCAGTTCACTGAGTAAAATAAATATTTGATCCCCAAGCAAAACATTACTTTGTACTTGGTAGAGAAACCCTTGTTGGCAAGCACAAAGGTAAGACCTTTCTTGTAGTTAATTACCAGGTTTGCACACATTTCAGGAGGGATTTTTGTCCACTCTTCCTACATGTCTTCTTTAACCACTTCAGCCCCGGAAGGATTTACCCCCTTCCTGACCAGGCCATTTTTTGCGATACAGCATTGCATTACTTTAACCACTTCAGCCCCGGAAGGATTTCCAGCTTTAGGACCGGAGCACTTTTTTCAATTTGGCACTCTGCTGCTTTAACTGGTAATTGCGTGGTCATGCAATGCAGTACCCAAACGAAATTTGTGTCCTTTTTTTCCCATAAATAGAGCTTTCTTTTGGTGGTATTTGTTCACCACTGCACTTTTTATTTTTTGCGATACAAACAAAAAAAGAACGAAAATTTTGAAAAAAAAATTATATTTTCAACTTTATGTTATTACAAAAATACAATAAACTAAATTTTAGTCATAAATTTTTGCCAAAATGCATTTAGCCACATATCTTGGGTAAAAAAAGTAAATTAGCATATATTTATTGCTGTGCGCAAAAGTTATAGCGTCTACAACTTAGGGTACATTTTCTGGAATTTCCGCAGCTTTTATTTTATGACTGCCTATCTCATTTCCTGAGGTGCTAAAATGGAGGAACAGTACAAACCCGCCCCCCCCCCCCCCAAAATGACCGCATTTTGGAAAGTAGACACCCCAAGGAATTTGCTGAGAGGCATGTTGAGCACAGTGAATATTTTATTTTTTTGTCATAGGTGATTGAAAAATGACCAAAAAAAAAAAAAATGTAAACAAAGTTGTTACTGAAATGATATATTTCTCACACATGGCATGGGTATATGTGGAATTACACCCCAAAATACATTCTGCTGCTTCTCCTGAGTATGGGGATACCCCATGTGTGAGTCTTTTTGGGAGCCTATCCGTGTACCGGACCCTGAAAACCAATCACCGTCTTCAGGATTTCTAAGGGCAAAAATGTATGCCTTCACCCGACACTACCTATCTCAGTTGCGGAGGCCATGAAATGCCCAGATAGCAAAAGAAAACCTCCAAATGACCCCGTTTTGGAAAGTAGACACCCCTAGGAATTTGCTGAGAGGCATGTTGAGTCTATGGAATATTTTATTTTTTTGTCATAAGTGATTGAAAAATGACAAAAAAAAAATTACACAAAGTTGTCACTGAAATTATATATTGCTCACACATGGCATGGGTATATGTGGCATTACACCCCAAAATACATTCTGCTGCTTCTCCTGAGTATGGGGATACCCCATGTGTGAGACTTTTTGGGAGCCTATCGGCGTATGGGACCCCAAAAACCAATCACCACCTTCAGGATTTCTAAGGGCAAAAATGAATGCCTTCATCCCATACTACCTATTTCAGTTTTGGAGGCCATGAAATGCCCACATAGCACAAACCACCCCCCCCCCCCCGACCCCATTTTGGAAAGCAGACACCCCAAGCTATCTGCTGAGAGGCATGTTGAGTCCATGGAATATTTTATATTTTGCCACAAGTTTCGGGGACATTACAATTTTTTTTTTCACAAAGTTGTCACTAAATGATATGTTGCTTGATCATGCCATGGGTATATGGGAAATTACACCCCAAAATACATTCTGTTGCTTCTTCCGAATACTGGGATACGATACGATATATGAGACTTTCTGGCAGTCTAGCCGTGTACGGGACTCCAAAACCAATCAACCAGGATTTTACTCCTCACTCCCTATCACAATTTCGTAGGCCATGGAATGCCCAGAGAGCACAAACCCGCCCAAATGACCCCATTTTGGAAAAGTAGACACTCCAAGCTATTTGCTGAGAAGCAGTTTGAGTATTTTGCAGATCTCACATTTTGTCACAAAGTTTGGAAATTTGAAAAAGGTAAAAAACTGTTTATTTCTTCATTTTCCAAAACAAATGAGAGCTGCAAAATACGCACCAGGCCTCTTAGCAATTACCTTGGGGTGTCTACTTTTCAAAATGGGGTCATTTGGGGGGGGGGGGGGGTTGTGCTACCTTGACATCTCAGGGCCTCCAAAAACGTGATGGGTACTGAGGAGTAAAATCACCATTTTATGCCCTTAGAAAGCCTTAAGGCGGTGATTGATTTTTGGGGTTCTGTACGCGGCTAGGTTCCCAAAAAGTCTCACACATGGAATATCCCTGTACTGAGGAGAAGCAGCAGAATGTATTTTAGTCTGCAATTTCACATATACCATGGCATGTGTGAGCAATATATAATTTCAGTGACAACTTTATGTAAAAAAAATAAAATAAATAAAAATTGTCATTTCCCCGAAACTTGTAGCAAAATATAAAATATTCCATGGACTCAACATGCCTCTCAGCAGATAGCTTGGGGTGTCTACTTTCCAAAATGGGGACAATTGTTTTTTTTTTGTTATCTGGGCATTTCATGGCCTCCGAAACCTGGATAGGTAGTGAGGAGTGAAGGCATAAATTTTCGCCCTTAGAAATGCTGATGGGGGTATATTTTTTTAAAGGCCCTACAGATTAAAATAGTGGGTGTTACAATTTTTTTTTCACAAAGTATTTGCGCAGCGATTTTTCAAACGCAATTTTTGGGAAAAAAAACACTTCTTTGTATTTTAATGCACAAAAACACACTATTTTGCCCATTTTTTTTGTAAAATATAAAAGTTGATCTAATGCCGAATGCATAGACACCAAACATGACATGCTTTAAAAATGACGCACACCCGCAAAGCGGTGACAAACTATATACATTTTTAAAAACCTTTAAAAGCCTTTACAGGTTATAACTTTAGATCTGCAGAGGAGGTCTACTGCTAGAATTACTGCCCTTGATCTGACGTTCGCGTTGATACCTCACATGCATGGTAAAATTGTTGTTTACATACGACACGAGACTGACGCTTGCGCCCACCTTTGCGTGCATGCACGGTGGGGGAGGGGTGCATTTTTTTTTTTAATTATTCATTTTGCTTTTTAATTTTATTTTTCTTTTTTTATCATTTTTATTTTTATTACAGGGATTTTAAATATCCCCTATGATAAAAATAGGTATTGCCGCATATTTTTTTTTTTTAAATTTGGGGTCACAAAATGCTTGTAGCCTCCGGTTTCTCAGGCCATGGAGATGATTGGAGCCATTCTAGTCTTCAATCAGCTCTATGGCCAGCTGGCGGAACCACCAGCTGCATTCTCCCGTTCCCCAGTGGGATAGGAGAGCCTGAGAAGACCAGCAACATACTAGTATGTCCCTGGTCCTTGTTGGGCATATATTGTAATGTTCTTTTTTTCATGCAGCCTGTGGGTTAAATGAAAAAAAAAAGAATCAATCGGTGGGTATGCCCACCATTAGAAAACCTCCCTTCATCCTCCCACTTCTAATGGTGGGCATAGCCACTTTTTAAAAAAACTATACCGGAGCATAGGGACAATCCGCCCCAATTTCCACCCACTGCCCCTATGCTCCGGTATATTTGCTCTTTTTTAACTGTGGTGGTGAAATCACCGCCAACAGCGCTGGAGTCGCTGCTTTATGAATGGTGGGAGCAAACGCTTTTGCTGTCACCATTGATAAATCAGTGCTGCAGCTGAATGGCCTACCTGAAAAGAATAAACAATTAATAAAACACAGTAACATAAAAAAATGACCTACCTGCTAAAAAGAAAAAGTTATAAAACACATTAACAATATAACATTACAGGTAAGCATTAACATAAAAAATGACATACCTGCAAAGAAAACATGATAAAAACAGTAACAAACGGGTATGCATACAAAATATTAACAACAGAGAGAGAATAGAGGGAGAGATTAGAGAGAAAACAAGAGAGAGAGAGAAAAAAAAAAGAAACGTACAACTGTTTTTGTTTTTTTTGTTTTATATTTTTTTGTTTTTTTTTAACATTTTTTTTTGTTGTTTTAATTTTTTTTTTTTTTTGGTACACATTTTTTTGTAACTAAAAGCTAACTGGTTCCAGCTTTGGGTTTCTCAAAATGCACTGGCATCTTTGGAGACCCTATGTCAGTGTGCCTAATCACTGTGTCTGCTGTACCCTCCGCTAATAATTCACTAATGTGTGATAGCGTTCAAAACATTCATCGATACAGAGACCAGGCTGGTCAGGACAGGTGGGGCAATAAGTGCGGGTGTCACGCCTGTATCCGCGTCGTCTGCAGACACGACATCTCTTTTGGGGTGTTCTGTGGCCTGGGGTACCACGGAGGACACATGGAAAGTGCCTCCCTGCAGCCGGCTAACTGCATTCACATTCTGGAGTGGGGGTGCAGCACCATCTGGAAACAGAAGGGCTGTGACCATCTCTTCCATGAATTTAAGGAAGGATCCCATCATTCCTGACGCTCTGTATAAGACATGAGCGTTCAGCAAAGCCAATTGAAAAAGGTATATAGACACTTTTTTGTACCAGCATCTAGCCTTGCGGGTGATTAGGTACGGTGCCAGTAACTGGTAATTGAGATCCACCCCTCCCATATTTAGCCTATAATTGTGGACACAGAGGGGTTTTTCCACAACACCAGTCGCGGTAGAAATTTGGACAGTCGTATCTGCATGAAGGGAGGTTAGAAAGAAAACATTCTGATGGTCTCTCCACTTCATCGCGAGCAAATTATTACACTTCTAGCAGGCTCTCTCCCCCTGGCTAAGAAGGGAATCTACAAGCCGTTGGGGGAAGCCCCGGCGATTAGGTCGCACAGTGCCACATGCGCCAATCTGATGATCAAACAAGTGACTAAAAAGTGGCACGCTTGTGTAATAATTGTCCACGTACAAGTGTTACCCCTTTCCGAATAAGGGTGACACCAAGCTCCACACAATCTTGCCAGCGCTCCCTATGTAGTCTGGGCAGCCTTCCGGCTCTATGTGACTATCTTTACCCTCATAAACCATGAAGCTACATGTATAGCCTGTGGCCCTGTCACAGAGCTTATACAGTTTGATCCCGTATCTGGCACGCTTGCTGGGGATGTACTGCTTGAAAGCAAGATGGCCAGAAAATTTAACCAGGGACTAGTCTATGCACACAACTTGGTTGGGAATAAAAAGTGCGGCGAACTTGGTGTTAAAGTGGTTTATGAGGGGCCGAATTTTGTGGAGCCGGTCAAATTCAGAGTCACCCCGTGGACAACTGAGTTCATTGTCACTGAAGTGCATGAACTGCAAAATCTGCTCGTATCGTGTTCTGGCCATGCAAGCAGAGAACACGGGCATATGGTGAATTGGGTCAGTGGACCAATATGACCGCAACTCAGTTTTTTTAGTTATGCCCATGAGGAAGGAAAGGCCCAGAAAGGTCTTAAATTCTGGAACCGTGATTTGTTTCCAGTCTCTGTCAAGTGTCAAATGGGGATTAGCGGCAATGAATTGACCAGCATATAAATTGCTTTGGTCCACTATAGATCTATAGAGATCTTCTGTGAAAAACAGCGAATAAAAATCAATGGCGGTAAAATCATCTGTATTCATCGTGATTCTGGGTTGGGCAGTGAATGGGGGAAGTACGGGTGCTGCATCAGTGGTGGGTTGCCAATCAGGGTTGGAAAGCACGTCAGGAAGGGCACTATGGGTTCTGCAGGCCTGTGTTCATCTTCTTTGTGGTTGCGGGGCATTACTCATGTTAGCCACACCAGCTTGAACTGCACTTATGGGACTCGCCACGTCACCATGTGAATCTTCAGTGCTGGTTCATCTATGACCAGGATGTACTAGGCCGCTGGTGCTTGCCAGGTCACCAGGAGGAGTAGCGGCACTAGTACTGGCTCTCTGCTCCATACGAGAGTGCTGTGGTTTATGCACATCAGTGACAGCAGAACGGGGTCTGGTACCCCTGACCTTAGGAGGGACCACAACTCCGTCGTCAGAGCTATCTGACAGGGTGCCGCTGCTCTCTACAGGTTCATATGCTGAGCCTGGTTCTGACAGTGAGGCTTCCCCATCGCTCTTATCTGTCATACTCAGCATAGTGTAGGCCTCTTCGGTAGTGTACCTCGGATTGGACATTTTGGACTTTCTAAATTTATAGGTACACTACCATGACTCACAGGCAAAAAAGCGCACCTGGTTGTCAGAGCCTGTTTCAAACACTACCAAATTCACTGTCAAATTTTGCAGGGATTGGGCGTGATCTCTGTGAACACTGCAGATATGTGTTCTGTGTTTTGTAAGTGACAGCCATCTATTGATCGTGCACTTGGGTGGGCTGGGCTGGGCGGATGGGGCTAAACGCAGGTGCTAGCAGTTATCTGGGCTGATCCTGCTAACACAGCATTTTTTACAATACTAAACTAGTGGGGACGCTAATATATATCTGATCAGATCGCAGATATTGATCTGATCGGATACTACAATAATATCTAACACCTATCTAATGTTTGTGTGTGCGTGTCAGAGTACCTCGCTAACTGGCACTTCCTGGCGTTTATGCTGACCCTAAAGCACACTAAAACCTAACTGGGGTCACTGCCGCGCGATCCGGGGTTAAAAACTATAAAAGGTATATAAAATAATATACGGCGGGTAATCTTATTAAAAAAAAAAACTAGCTAGCTAGCTAGCGTCACCTGTGACACCTATATGGTGATCACAGGTGACAGGGGGCAATCAAGGGGTTAAAAACTTTATTGGGGGGGAAGGGGGTATTTACACCTAACTAGGCCTAATACTACCTACCCTAACACTGATTTGGTGTCACAAGGGTCACAAATACAGCGATCGGTAAAAATCAGATCACTGCACTATATGACACTGTGACAGGGGGTGACAGGGACTGAAGGGGTTAACTGGGGGGCGATCAGGGGGCAATCAAGGGGTTAAATGTGCCTAACTGTCCTGGTGTCAGTGTGGTGTTGGTGCAAGCTCCTTCTTCCTCGCTGAAACCGAAAAGGGCTTCAGGGAGGAAGTTGAGCTCACTTCCTCTGCCTCTGTTTACATTACAGAGGCAGAGGAGCAATGTCATTCGTCAGGACCGATCGGAGGGGCCAAAAATCATTGGCCTGGCCGTGTAGAGTGATCGGTCCTCTGACGAGTCCTGTGGCGCTCACGGCGCGCGATCGCGGCTGCTGTCCCCTGTCGCCGTTTTGTGATAACGAACCACCTTGCCGTCGGTCGGCAAGTGGTTAACCAACAATTGTGCAGGTGTGCGACGCTGTACCCAAATAAAATTGATGTGCTTTTATTCCCACAAATAGATCTTTCTTTTGATGGTGTTGATGACCTCTGTGGTTTTTATTTTTTGACAATTTGAAAAACTGACAATTTTGAAAAAAAACAAACAATATTTTTTACTTTTTGCTATAATACATATTCAAAAAATAATTATAAAAAAACTAATTTATTCATCAGTATAGGCCAATATGTATTCTTCTACATATTTTTGGTAATAAATCCCAATAAGCGAATGTTGATTGGTTTGCGCAAAAGTTATAGCATCTACAAACTATGGGATAGATTTATGGACTTTTTATTTTTTTATTGCTTTTACTGGTAATGGCAGCAATCTGTGATTTTTAGCGGGACTATGACATTGCGGCAGACAAATCTGACCCTAACTTTTTGGGGACCAGTGACACCAATACAGTGATCAGTGCTATAAAAATGCACTGATCACTGTATAAATGACACTGGCAGGGAAGGGGTTAACACTAGGGTGATCAAATTGTTAAGTGTGTCCTAGGGAGGTGCTTTCTAACTGTAGGGGGAGTGGACTGACTGGGAGTACAGAGAGATCACTGTTCCTGATCACTAGGAACAGACAATCTCTCTCTACTCCTCTGTCAGAATGGGGATCCGTCTTGCTTACATAGGCAGATCCCCGTTCTTCCTCTCTGTACCTTGATCGCAGGTGGCCGGCGGACATGGCGGCCGTCGGCCACATGCATCGGCTCCGGTGCCGCGCTGCTGTATCTATTACACGAAGTGCCGTACCGGTATGGCGATTAGTGCAAAAGTGCCGCCTTGCCGCAGTGTATCTGCAGCGGCGGTCTTAAATTGGTTAAATCGTTAAGATTTCTTGGCTGTCGCTTGGCAACTCAAAGTTTCAGCTCCCTCCATGCATATTTTATAGGATTAGGGTCTGAAGACTGCTAGGTCACTCCATGACCTTAATGTGCTTCTTCTTGAGCCACTCCTTTGTTGCCTTGGTGGCATGTTTTGGGTCATTGTCATGCTGGAAGGTTGATCTGCGGCCCATCTTCAGTGTTCTGGCTGTTGGAAGAAGGTTCTCATCCAAGATTTTACAATACATGTCCCTGTCCATTGGCCCCTCAATGTGGAAAAGTCGGCCTGTACCGTTAGTAGAGAAACAGCCCCAAAGCATAACATTTCCACCTTGACTGTAGGGATGGTGTTCTTAGGGTCACAGTCAGCATTTTTGTAAATATTTTATTATATCTTTTCATGTGACAACACTGAAGAAATGACTCTAGAGCGGTTTAACAGGACAGGCTCCACTCAGAACATGCCTCACCATGGTCAACCAAAGAAGTTGAGTGCATGTGCTCAGCGTCATATCCAGAGGTTGTCTTTGGGAAATAGACATATGAGTGCTGCAAGCATTGCTGTAGAGGTTGAAGGGGTGAAGGGTCAGCCTGTCAGTTCTCAGACCATACACTGCACGCATCAAACTAGTCTGCATGGCTGTCGTCCCTCTTCTAAAGATGATGCACAAGAAAGCCCACAAACAGTTTGCTGAAGACAAGCAGACTAAGGACATGGATTATTGGAACCATGTCCTGTGGTCTGATGAGACCAAGATGAGCTTTGGTGTCTTTGGGAAATAGACGTATGAGTGCTGCCAGCATTGCTACAGTGGATGAAGGGGTCAGCCTGTCAGTGCTCAGACCATACGCCACAGACTGCATCAAATTGGTCTTCATGGCTGTCGTCCCAGAAGGAAGCCTCTTTTAAATCTGATGCACAAGAAAGCCTGCAAACAGTTTGCTAATGACAAGCAGACTAAAGGCATGGATTACTGGAAACATGTCCTGTGGTCTGATGAGACCAAGATAAACTTATTTGGTTCAGATAGTGTCAAGCGTGTGTGGCGGAAACCAGGTGAGGAGTACAAAGACAAGTGTGTCTTGCCTACAGTCAAGCATGGTGGTGGGAGTGTCATGGTCTGGGGCTGCATGAGTGCTGCTGGCACTGTAGAGCTACAGTTCATTGAGGGAACCATGAATGCCAACATGTACTGTGACATACTAAAGCAGAGCATGATCCCCTCCCTTCCAATATGATAACAACCCTAAACACACCTCCAAGACGACCACTGTCTTGCTAAAAAAGCTGAGGGTAAAGGTGATGGACTGGCCAAGCATGTCTCTAGACCTGAACCCTATTGAGCATCTGTGGGGCATCCTCAAACCGAAGATGGAGATGCGCAAGGTCTCTAACATCCACCAGCTTCGTGACATCGTCATGAAGGAGTGGAAGAGGACTCCAGTGGCAACCTGTGAATTTCTGGTGAACTCCATGCCCAAGAGGGTTAAGGCAGTGCTGGAAAATAATGATGGCCACACAAAATATTAACACTGGATCCAATTTGGACATTTTCACTTAGGGGTGTACTCACTTTTGCTGAAGGCGGTTTAGACATTAATGGCTGTGTGTTGAGTTATTTTGAGGGGACAGCAAATTTACACAATTATATAAGCTGTACGCTCACTACTTTACATTGTAGCAAAGTGTCATTTCTTCAGTGTTGTCACTGAAAGGATAGAATAAAATATTTACAAAAATGTGAGGGTGTACTCACTTTTGTGAGATACTCTATGTATATATATATATATATATATATATATATATATATATATATATATGTATATATATATATATATATATATATATATATATATATATATATTTATATATATATATATATATATATATATATATATA
>BLSH010060429.1:107675-122460 GCA_018402905.1 Glandirana rugosa
GTAGGTTGTGATGGTCCAACGTGGAGTCAGACAAGTCATCGAGTCACTACGGGACCAGGTCTAGACCCTCCATTATGGGGTCCTGTGGTAGGCAACAGAGTAATCCTCGTACGGGACTGAAACAGACTAAAAGTCCCACAGAAACTTAAGTCGGGAGATATGCAACTATTAAAAGTAAAGGTAGTTTGCTACACCGTAGGAAATCAAGGATTGTGTAATGAGTCAGGTATAGTCATATCTATAGGTGGTACTATAAAAAGGGGTAAATCTTGTCTACACAAAAGTTTCACAAGGATTGTGAGATACGCTATGTATATATATATATACACTGCTCAAAAGAATTAAAGGAACACTTTGAAAACACATCAGTTCTAAATGGGGAAAAATACCATGGTGGATATCTATACTGATATGGACTGAGTAATGTGTTAGGAACTAAAGGATGCCACATCATTTGATGGAAATGAAAATTATCAACGTATAGAGGGCTGAATTCAAAAACACCCTGAAAATCAGACAAAGTCAGGGCATGCTCCTAATGAGACAATGGATGGTGTCCTGGGGTATTTCCTCCCAGATCTGGACCAGGGCATCACTGAGCTACTGAACAGACTGAGGTGCAACCTGGTAGTGTTGGATGAACTGAAACATAATTTCCCAGGCAGCATAACGTTCTCAATGGCCAGGACCTTCTATGGCCCTGTCCAGCTCTCCTAGAGTAACTGAATGTCTCCTGGGATCTCCTCCATGCTCTTGAGACTGTGCTGACACAGCAAACCTTCTGTCAATGGCACGTACTGATGTGCCATCCTGGAGGAGTTAGACTGCCTGTGCATCCTCTATAGGGTCCAGACATCACCTCATGCTACCAGAAGTGACACTGACCCTAGCCAAATGCAAAACTGGTGAAAAACAGTCAGAAAAGATGAGTAGGAAAAAAAAGTCAGTGGCCTCCACCTGTAAAACCATTCCTGTTTTGGAGGTCATCTTATTGTTGCCCATCTTGTGCACCTGTTGTTAATTTCATTAACACCAATGCAGCTGAAACTGATTGACAACCCCCTCTGCTACTTAACTGACCAGATCAACATCCTAGGAGTTTAGTTGACATGATGCTATACTCTGATTAAAAAGTGTTCCTTTAATTTTTTTGAGCAGTGTATATGCAAAGGCGCTGTATAAATTGACGGTGCCATATAGGTACCTGTAATTAACCACTTCCCAACCTTTGAGAAGTGATATCTCTCCCCTCCCGCCGCTTTCCGGTCATCTCCGCCGCTTACCGGACCCGCCGGCGGAGATGATCCGATCTGTCCCCCCCAGTGTCCGAGAGCTCCATAGTACGGCAGGGCAGAAATGACGTCAGAAGTCACGTCCGCCCAACGGTCTTAAAGGGCCCATTTTTTTTTTTTGGGCTGTCATTTTTTCAGATTTTTTTTTCATTTTAGGGTAAATATGAGATCTGTGGACTTTTTGGCCCCAGATCTCATATTTAATAGGACCTGTCATGCTTTTTTCTATTACAAGGAATGTTTACATTTCTTGTAATAGGAATAAAAGTGATCAATTTTTTTTTTAAAAGAAGAGTGTAAAAATAAAATGTAAAATAAATAATTAAAAAAAAAAAAAAAAATTGAAAGCGCCCCGACCTTGCGAGCTCGCGTGCAGAAGCGAACGCATACGTAAGTCCCGCCCACATATGAAAACGGTATTCAAACCACAAATGTGAGGTATCGCCGCGATCGTTAGAGCGAGAGTAACAATTCTATCACTAAACCTCCTCTGTAGCTCAAAACTGCTAACCTGTATAATTTTTTAAACGTCGCCAATGGAGATTTTTAAGCTGCAAAGTTTGTCGCCATTCCGCGAGCGGACGCAATTTTGAAGCATGACATGTTGGGTATCATTTTACTCGGCGTAACATTACCTTTCTCAATATGGAAAAAAAATTGGCCTAACTTTACTGTTTTCTTATTTTTTAACTAAAAAAACTGAATTTATTAAAAAAAAAAAGCACGCTTGGAAGACCGCTGCACAAATACGGTGTGACATAAAGTTTTGCAATAACTGCCATTTTATTCTCTAGGGTGTTAGAAAAAAATATATAATGTTTGTGGGTTCTAAGTCATTTTATAGCAAAAAAAACCTGATTTTAACTTGTAAACAACAAACCCAAAAAACAGGCCCCTTACTGAGGTGGTTAATGAATAAGTATGATAGGGACATTAGACTGTGAGTTCCATCAGGGAGCATGGCCTGATATGAATGGTTCTATGTAGTCTGTATAGTGCAGCATAATATGTTGGCATTATAAAATAAAAATAAAATAGTTCTCCAAGAATGGAAATCTAAAATGACTGTACACATGCTGTATGTATGACTAACACTTAAATAGTTAAATAGATAAATAGCCATCACAATATGGAAAACATAAAGAAAACTGTAACATTACAGTATTGGAATTATTTGAACTCCAATAAAAATTTGACCCCAATAAAAATTATACGTCAGTTGTTCAAAATTCAGAGAAAACAAATTCCTTTGGTCCTCAAAAACATTCTCAAGTGCTGTTGACCCTTTTAGGTAAAAAAAATGCTGCACGTTGCATGCCATGAACAAGTGTACGCTTTATAGGGGACAGTATTTCACATTCTCCAAAGCACTGTATCCTGTATACTGTGGATTACGTATACTGAATTGCTACATCTTGGATGCCACTCTTTATATTACATACTGTGCGTGGTTCATTCTGTACCATAAGCTGTATGTTGCATACTCCCAACTCAGATCACTGCACTCTGTATGCTGCACTGTGTATTATATATTCCAAACTACTACATCTGTACATCATATACTTCATACTGCTCCACTTTGGGTAATATGTTGTACGGTATGTGTAGCACTACTCCCGCAGGAGCCACTTGTGAATGTTGGTATCTCCTACTCCGCACAGCCAGGCACACAGAATTTTCCAACACATGCTGGAGACAAGAATCAGTTCTTGCAGCTTTGTTTTTGTGTTTGAATTGAACTTGGATAGGGTTGAGGGTATTATGGGATGCCCACTTGATCAAACTAAGAGAAGCAGGAAGATTAATTCGCTATTGTCACACAACTGTGTGGGTTTAGGTTGAAGTGCTCTGTGTCCCTAGCCCAGCCTGTTTTTAAGCCAATTAGAGCCTCCGGCTCTAATCACGTGCTTAAAAAAAACCCCCCATTGGAATCTATGCATCCGGCGCCCGCATGTAGATTAGGGGCCAGGCATATAGATCGGGGGGGACGCGGTGCCCCTGTGCCGTTAATGGAGTGGCTGCCTCTGAAAGCCGTTATATACACTTCTCCTTCTATCTCCAGCACAATCTTGCTAGTAGAACAACCTACTCCCAGGACCAGCTGGTCATCCTATAAACTATAAAGTGATCTTTATATAAGTGTAGAGGGTGTCTCCAAGGCCTGCCCCCCACTATGGGCAATTTCCTATGAAAACATCAACAAGAAAAACACCGCTCAGAACAGCACAGCTGCTGGTGAATTCAAAATAGACTGGATGCTCCTTGTCCAGGTGCTCTGACTCATGAGAGCCTCCCCACTCTCGTATTCAGCAATAACAGCAATCCAATAGTGATTGAGTCGGCACTCCAGAATTTCTTCCAATGATTTTATTGACTGTAGACCATGCACATACAGTAATACAGCACACGCGTTTCGGCAGTTACGCCTTGTTCACCGCTTCCTATGAAAACAGGAAAGGGGTTGCCCCTAACTTTTGGGTGGGCCTTTCCCTCCTAAACGCCGACTGCCACATGATGGCCAAAATGGTGTGGGCTGAGGTTCACTGTGCCTATCTGGAAGTGATGTACCAAACAGCATGGTGCCCAGGTAACCAATCGCGCATGGCCGAAACTGACATCATTGGCCAGCATCACATTCGCACCGCGCACATGTCCGCACAGTTAGCAACATGATCAGTATTTAAGTAAATAAATTGGTGCATGTAGATACAATTAGGCCGAGACCAACTCAATATATACAAATGCACAAGAAATAATGACAGGGGCCAAACAGGATGTTCGCTGGTGAGGTGGGTTGCCCCTGTTGTTATTTCTTGTACATCTGTATATTGAGTTGGTCTCAGCCTAATTGTGTCTATATCCACCCAATTATTTACTTATATGCCAATTATGTTGCTAACAGCATGGTAGAGTACCACTGAGAGCCTCCGGCATGCATTATTCCATGCATTTATGGCTTTTGTGTGCCCCTGGCACTGGTATGCTGGTGACGTGGTGCTGCTTCCGGACATGTGCACAGTGCTTATGCAGACATACCACTAATATACAACGTATTATTTGTATCATCTGATTCACTTCCTACATTTTTGTTTGGGTAAGAGCAGGTGCTCATCCTATGTTCCCCAATCCCTTCCTTTTTTCCCCTCCTTTCCACTCACCCCTCCTCCTTCCTTTCCCCTATACCCTTTCCCTGTCTCCCAACCCCCCCCCCCCCCCCATCGCTTTCTTTCTAGTTACACATAATTACTAGGCTTGATGAAGGAGATATTAAGTAGTAAATACTTACTTTATTAGTCTGTCCAGCACAGTCTCTGCCGGTCCCCCGGATTTCCTCAGTGAGCTGCGACTAGCTTCGGTTGTACACCGAAACCGAACACCTTCTGGGGCTAATTGAATGCAGATAAGGCATTTAATTACCACATTAATCAGCCACAGAACCTGTGTAATTAATATGTGTTTGGTTTTAAAGGGATGAGATGGCAACCCTAGTTGTACCCCAGCCTCCAAAATGTACATTAAAGGCTTAATGACCCTGTATTGTAGATGATTCTGCCCACAGACTGGAGATTCGGGTGGAGGAGGAGCGGGCTAGAGCTGGCTGCAGCGGAGTAATGGTAAGTGGTACAGCCTGTTCTGAAGGCACCTAGACATAATGAGCAATTAACCTGTAAACATCCCACAGGCTGAACAAAAGAAATCTGTTGATTCTCCCATCTTCCCTACCGGCTATTGAATTCTGACACCCATTACTGGCAATTAGATATAAACAGTCAGCACTCAAGTGGTGAAAAGGGTACAATCTTGCTGCAGGGAAATGTTGAAATATGTCCTTTCCAGCTCAAAGTTTTCTTTTGTAATTGTGATTATAATAGACAATATCCCCCTAATACACAGTCTCCACAGCTTTGCTGCTTTCTCCAGACTGGGTATCTTTTAAAAACAATATAGGACAAACAGAAAGAGCACAAGCATCGTGTAGCACACCTTCAGGTTACATGAAGTGTCAAACAATGCTTGTGCTCTGTTTGTTCTTTAGTGTTTCACAAAGTTACCCAGCACCTAAAACTGTTAGAATACTTGAACAGTGGCTGCATTTAGATAGTATGTTGATAGGCCACATCCCAATAATAATGTACCCAATTCTTTAAAAAGAATACATCAAACATACGTTGACCTTTGCCCAGATATCTGGGCTTAGTATTCAAGATAGATCGTGCACAATTCTGTTCATTGTTGAATTCAGCAATACATCTATTAAGTGGCTCCTCCACACACTCAATGCATTTCTTGGATAAAAATCCACTTAATCAAGAGTTCATTGGTGGAGCATTTATATATCAACTGAGCACGTAAATGCACTCAAAAGGAGTATAAGCATTCCTTAAATCATATCTATCAAGTTCATAAGGTAGCTTATGTTTATGTTGATTTCATTTGACCTTCAGATGTTAAAGATCCATGTAGAGAGTCATAGTTGCTACCGTCTTTCTTTTCAAACAGCAGTGATGTGGTTCCCCAAGCGTTTTTCCTAAAAGGGTGTTTGGTTTTCTTCCCCCTCTTTACATTCACATGCTCAGTTGATATATAGAGCATACATTCCACATGAATAATTATGCTATCAAAATTAGTGTGCGATAAATTGCCTCCTGCATTGCTCTGGTTTCATCTTGCTGGAAGCTGCCATTTTGGTGAAGCCCAGAGCCCATGAGCAGCAGTACATTTTTAGGCTGTCAACAGATTGGCCTCTACCTTCTTGGCACAGTGCCTAAAATAGAGAGCATCTGAGCATGTGCAGAGCAGGGTAAGACAGTGTTTTACTGGATATTAAATGGTATAAACACTATTCATAAAAAAACATGTTTTTGACAGTTAAGTGTCCTCTGATATTTATTCCAGAGATTTTAGATTGAGACTTTTATAGTTTTCAAGGATAGCTGTTCTTCAGAAACATTAGACTTTGTGTAATTAAATGCGTGCCCAATGGGATATGTCTGATCATACATGTGTAGTCTACTACAACCATAAACCACTAATTATATGATCTGGAAAGATTAACAGTAGTTACAAAATGAGAGAAAGTCATGCAGAGAACCACTTGTCTTTTTTTTAAGATAGAGCACAGTATTCATTTTACCACCACTCTATATAATAAAACACCATAATTAAATATTCCAGGAGATGTACTTGCCATGTCTGAACAGTCACAAACAGAATACAGTAGAATATATTATACACACTTCAGTTATTTTTTAATAGTTTCATACCTGAAATATAAGGGGGCTTCTAATTGGCAGGTGCTATCAGCTGCAAGTCCCCCCCTGCTTCTTCTAAAATAGGACAACCCACCTACTCTACCTCTGCCATATTGTGCTCATCTCCTTGCCAGAGGCCTTCCCATGACTTCCCTGGCTATTATGTTTTTATATTCAAAGAAAGGAATGTCCACACAAAAGATATTGTTTCCGCACTTTACTGGTGATCTTTAGAAGATGACATTGACACATCACACCACACAGATATAGTATCCGAGGTCGCTTGACATTACTTTGCAAATCACACATATGGTGGGCGTACTGCAGTCATTATGTGAGCACATTACACGAGACTCTTAAGCAATCTTCCCTTTTACCAGTCTCTCTCTCCTTGGTAGAACCATAGTGTTGGCACCCATCTTCTTGTATACTATATCTGCAGAATTCTGCTCTATTAAACAGAGTTTTGAAGAAGCTAGCGTAGATTGACTAACGAAACGTATCATCGTGGCATCACCGAGCCTCTGACACTTCTCTCGGGACTACAGCGGCAGACATGCACAGTTGGTTAGGTGGCTTCTGATTCTGTGATGGATGAATGGTCAATTGGAAGCCTGCACTGAACGGAAGTTAGTGGACCCAGTCATACGGAATACGGCATGGAGAAGTGGGCAATAGCATGGGCGATAGAGGCGGTGAGAGATCTCCCAATACCTACAGCCCCTTGTTATTTGAACAGATACTCCTATATCAGGAACAGGACCTTATCCCATATTAAGACTGCACTCAGGCTTTATTTAAATAGATAGTGTCGCGCTAATTAAGCAAGGTATAAATATATCAAGTGAGAAACAAATATTTTATATGACAACATATAAATTGTGAATGAAACACAATAATGATTAATAATTAAAGTGATAGCACAAAGTCCATTTCATAATCCATGAATGAAAAAAAGGTTCATTAAGCTTTGGTGATAAATCAGCAACCACATATATGACATCCAAAATTCTCATATAGCTGTCACCGTGAGCATGCAGTAAGACGTGTGTGTGATGCATCAACCGCCACCGGACAAGATGTACGCTTACCCCTAGAAATTGACACCCCTATTATGGGTGGTCAAAAACAGCATGTGAGTAAGACTCTTCTATAACTTTTCCTAAGTCCTGGAAACCGTCAGTATGCCACGTTATCCCCCTCTTTAAAGATCGTACAGCATACCTTGATTACAAGTAAATCAATTACTCTTGGGTCTGTGACATGTGCATTCTTCTGAAACAGTTCTCTCTCCTTGTCCTGTCCTTGCTTCACACTGATATCCAGCTGATAAACATGTACTGTATTGGGCACCTCCCAGTACCAGGCTCGGTACAGTTCCCGCACCCTCCGTTTTGGTTTCTCCCAGGTCATTTATTAATCATTCAATTATTAGTCAATTATTAATCATTACTGTGTTTCATTCACAATGTATATGTTTTCATATGAAATATTTGTTTTTCACTTGATATATTTATGCCTTTCTTAATTAGCGCGACACTATCTATTTAAATATTCACCCATTTGTGTATATCCCACAGTCAAGTGTTGCTAAGGATTTAATTTTGTCTCTGGTTTTGACCACTAGCGCGATATACACTTCCTTACATTTATCATGCACTCTGGCTTTGCCAGGCTGGTCATCAGCCCTAATCCACCTTCCCAACCATGGTAGTTACAGCCTCACACTCTGTCAGCATAATCACTTCATTTATCACCTATTCATGTAGTGGTTAACTACACACATGCTGTGAGAGGACTGTCCTGGCGAATTACATACCTGCCAACTTGGTTTTCTACCTAAGTGAAATTCTGGACAGGTTTTCTCATTTGCCCGAGGGATAACCAAGTTTGATTTTTTGCACATGTTTGTAATTATGTCTGTAAGCTTGTTTTTTACTATAAATTTGCCCTGTGGGCATGAGTTTGTTATATTGGTTTTGACAAAGCACGTTTGATAGTGTGAAACATGTCAACCTCTGTTTCCCCCCCCCCGCCTGTACCCCCATTTTTGCTCTATTTTTGTACAATAAATAATTTTGCTTTATTTTGGTGGGTGTACTGCCATTCTGGATTTCTCTTCTCTGAACATGCTGTGCAGTAACAGGGCGTGCATCCCAGCCTAACAAGCATCTATGCAGGTGGGAACTTCAGTCTACTACACACCTAGAGCTGCAGTTTGTCTCTACAGTCTCTCCTAGATTTCATTGTTTTGCATGCTCGGTGAGTTCATCAAACTTTATACATTGTATCCCACCACTTAAGAGCAACATGTCCAATGGGGAGTCTGTAATGGCGGGGGTGAGATATAGCAGGACCCTTTCACTGCACAAGAAAACCCATTGCGGTCGGTGGCCAGCCAGGGTCTACATGCTACTATGGATAAATGGACTGGTTCTCTGAAATTTTTGTTCCGAAAAATTGTGAAACTTATGATCACAGAAATGAAGTGTTTCTGGGACAGAAAGACACTTAATGAGTACCTATCTCTGGAGCAGGTACCAAGGGGGCTGATGATTAAAAAATTCCCTACATTTGAATTGAACACGCCCTTACTACCTACTCACTTTAATTAATGAGGATAATAGTTTTATTCAAGTCTAAGGAAATAGGGAAGATTCAAGACATCCAAAAGGAAAGTATACCTTTTAAGGATTCTGAGCTTTTCAAAGATTTGGATTCCAAATTGGAAGACAAATTTGATTGATTAGAACGGGGCATCATTGATAACAAAAAGAAAAACTTTTAAGAGATAGATTAGACTATGAGTCAAATGTGGTATATATTTGGAAGCAACTGGCTTATTTCCAAAGAAATAGGAGGAAATCCAACACCGGAGACCAGGAGAGGCATGTCAGCTTTTCAGATGTGGAAACAGAGATCTTTGAACGGTCTGTGAGTTGGTTTTCATCTGATTGATCGCTGGAAGGAGCGGTTGGACGAGATTTAGAACCCACTGGAAACCCTCACAACAGTGCCTCAGCAAAGGAAAAGAAGGGGGGCAGGAAACACCCACCAAAAAAACAAGAAGAGGAGGCAGAAGAAAGAAAAAACGGCTACCATCTCAGAGGCCAACCACGGAAGACCACAGCAATGTCCTAGATTTATGCAGCAGGGACCTGTCTGCGTCTGAGATTTCTCTGCTATCCAAGGGATTAAACTTCTGCCCAAATAGGCACTTCAATTTATTTGAAACAGTACTTGATGTAAACAAACTTGCTTGCGACCTTACTTTGCGTAAACACTATATTGGAGATATGTCTATGCCCACCATCGACCACAATGTTCTATTTGCTTCTTTTGATACCCCTATGGATTTTAAAGAACAATGTGCCATCCAGGATCTGGAGGAACTACAGAGTGAATCCGCCAGGAGAGAGGTTAGTGACATTGTTGCTCCCATACCTGGTTCTATTAAAACCCATTTGGATATTTATATCTTAAACTCTAGGGGTAAAGTTCTACATACTTTTCAAAAAGCTGTGGAGAGAGATCTCACTAGACTGGCATTGCGTCCTAGCAACCGGGGCCAAGTATGTAATGATAATCTTTCGCCTGGAGAATGCTCTGCATTGGAATCACTTTGCCAAGATCGAAACATTGTCATTAAGAACTCAGATAAAAGTGGTTTAGTGGTGATCCAAGATGCATGTTCCTATAGATCTGAAGCATTGCGCCAGTTGTCTGATAGTGCTACATATTGTAAACTTAGAGATAACCCTACTATTGCATTTAAAAGTGCCCTTACTCTTTTGGTATCTAAAGGTGTTAATTTGGGAGTTCTTTCACAAAAGGAAGCGGATAAGATGATTCCTGGATCGCCGATGACCCCGATTTTTCACCACCTCCCCAAAACCCATAAAGGTTTAACTCCTCTTCATGGACGTCCCATTGTGGCTGGGATAGGATCCCTCAATGAGCATTTGGGTTTGTGGGTTGATGTTCAACAACAGCCCTTAGTGAGAGCCCTGCCCAGCTACTTAAGGGACACTAAACAAGTGTTACAGAGCCTTGAGGGCTTGTCTTGGGAGGAGGGAGATGTTTGGATCATTTGCAATGTCGGGAGCTTGTACTCCTCCATACTCCATTAACTGGGTTTGCGGGCAGTGGAATTTTTCTTGCATGCTTATAGTGGTTACTCATCTACACATCAAAATGTATATTTTGGAATGTCTTGATTTCCTGTTGACACACAATTTATTTGCATTAGATGGGGGTTTCTATCTCCAGCTCTGTGGAGCAGTCATGGGGGCTCGCTTTTCTCTGTCTCTCGCCAACCTATATATCGGTTGGTGGGAGAGGAGACACGTCAATGGAGATGGGAACACCTTTCGTGGCAGGATCAAATTTTATCGTATGTTCATTGATGACCTGCAATTCCTCTGTTCAGGTGCTATGGGGACTTTGGATTAATTTTTATCCTATTTGAATGCTAACACCTTGAACCTAAGCTTCACAGGACAGATTGATGGTGGATCGATAACTTTCTTAGATGTGTTGTTATCACAGGAGAATGGACATATTAAATCTAACATCCACAGAAAACCACATTCAGGGAAATCATTGCTTCATGCAACTTCAGGACACCCACAACACATAACTCGGGGAATACCTGTAGGTCAGTTTCTGAGGCTGCGCAGTATTTGCAGCAATGAAACTGACTTTCAACATGAACAAATAGAGATAATGTATTTATATCATGATAGATATTGAGGCTCTATAGCATTCTGTAGTGTTTTTTTTCTGATGCATGTGCACTTGACTTTTTCTGACGAATATGTACTTGATTTTTCTATATAATTTCACCTGTAATTCTGATCGGGATCTGGTTCTCATTCCCTTATATCTTTTTCAGATGTCAAGAATTAGATTACAATACCACATTGTGAATATTGATGCTTTGCTACATCACTAGTTATCAATTTTTTCCATATCTATTTTTTCCTTATTTTTGAAATGTCTTTATTTCAAGATTTTCATTATGAATTTTAGTGGTTTGACGTATTAGCAGAATCAAATTCCTTTTTTCTATCGAGTTGGATGCCTCATTTGAGTCTCCTCTTTTATAGAACTGGGATACTATTGTCCTTATTTTTAAACATATACACACATTTTAAGATATGTAATATATATTTCCAATTAATATAATACACATACATATTCCTCTTTTTTCTTCCCCTCATCCTTTCTTTTTTTGATATTCTTTTTTGATAATCTTTTTGATAAACTTTTGATAACTTCTTTAGGTAATTATTTAATGCATTAGCCACATGGATTATAAAGTTGTTTCATATAATATTATATATATATTTTTTCTCATATACATATGTCTTATGTTCTTACGTTCACATTCAATTATTACACACATTTAAGCTATATCATACAGTGTATTTCACATGGTTTTTTACCTAAGTGAAATCCTGGACAGGTTTTCCCATTTGCCCGAGTGTTTTTTTGCATATGTTTGTAATTATGTCTGTAAGTTTGTTTTTGACTATACATTTGCCCTACAGGCATGAGTTTGTTATATTGGTTTTGACAAAGCACTTTGATAGTGTGAAATACGTCAACCTCTGCCCCCCCCCACCTGTACCCCCATTTTCATTTTTGCTCTATTTTTGCGCAATAAATAATTTTGCTTTATTTTGGTTGGTGTGCTGCCATTCCGGATTTCTCTTCTCTGAACCTACCAACTACTTAGTGACACCCAGTCACATCCTGACCATGTTGATAATGCCTTAATTACTGGACTGGTGATCTCTATGGAGCATGATGGTGAACTGAGACTTTATTCCCACTGAGGAACTGTGCAACTCCTAGCACTGGATGCCAACAGGGTAATTATTTTTAAACTTTTGTGCTGAGTGGCTAGTTGTGTGCATTGATGTTTGTGCAGCTGCAAATCCTGATTTAAGACAACGTTGTCTATTTTTAATAATGGTTGGTGAAGGGAATTAGACCGTGATTTTTTGTGAAGTGCTGTTTTGATATTAAAACTGTGATTTTAACTATTTAACCAAAGTGTCCAGGATGTGACTTCCTTGGTAGACGGTCTGTCTCCCTTTCTATATACTTGTGCTAATGTCTCCTGGTTTTGCAGAAATCTTCATCCTCCAATGTGGGGTTAATAGAACTGAGGGAGCTGTGACAGGCACTCATCGAGAGTGTCTGACTATGCCCACCCTTTCTGCATGCCTCCTCTTCATAGATGATGTACTACAGTATCTTTGAATGAAATAGGATCTATGAATGAAGGGAGCGGGCTTTTCAATCATCCTCTTGCCCGTCGTAAATCCTGCTTCATTCATAGAAGCTGTAGTACAGCTTCTATGAATGAAGGAGCTGGGCAGAAAGGATGGGCACAGTCAGGCACTCTTGATGAGTGGCACTCACTAAAAGATTACAACATGCTGAGATGGGGGAGATTGGAGGAAGGAAAATATGAACAAAATCAGGAGACAGCAGCATAAGGGACACATCATACTGATGGTAAGAAATGTACCTTTTCTGTATTATTAATTTATTCATCTTTTAACTAAACATAGGCTTTATTGGGGGCATGACCAAGATGGCGACAGGGCAAGACGTATAGGCACTGAGCTCTGCAGCCACTGAGGGGGAAATCATCCTGTTTTCCTATCCTAGATGCTATTTATCTTGCTCACGGTTCCTGCTGTATACCCCTGATCAAGGATGACAGGGACTTCTCAGTGGACTCCCAGAAGCTCCGTAAATCTTTTGATTCGGTCAAGCAATCCCTTTGCGCCAAAGGAATTAAATATAGTAAGCTGTTCCCTGTTCGCTTGAGGGTGGTTGATGAAGAAGCAACTCGTTTTATTACCTCACCTGAAGATGCTGCTCAATGATTCAACACTCTGCCTCACAATTGATACCTGATGTGCATGCTGTGCCATGTGAGCACTGTCTTGTTGTTATCCTCCGTCTCTAGGTTGAGACGGGCCTGGCTTGTCTCCATGTTTGGAGGCCCTTTTGCCGCCAGACTATCCTGGAGATGATAATACTTTACTTGACTTCACCCTGTGCAACTGTTAATGTTACCTCCAGGGGCCACTTGCTCTATAGAGCGGACTGATTCTTGGATGACTTTCCCTGCTACCTAGAGCTACAAGTGCAAGTCTGACCTGACTCTTGGATCCCTGCAACCTAATCTGCACTCCTGAGGTTGGTTATGACTATGTTACACTCGATAGAGACACACTCACTGGATAAGCTTCTCCCCCTGATACATAATGGTTTCTGTATGTGTTATTTTGACCATATACCATAATGCCTCCATGTAAGATAGTGCACCCGGCCTCGGCCGAGTGATAAAGATACTACTCACTATTCCGCCCCTTTGGTGGCAACTCTGCAAAGTACCTAGAACACTCTGTTCCTGGATTCGTTTTATTGCCTGCTTGACTGGTGTTTATGTCCCCATGTGGATTTTAACCATGTTTGGTTTGGGGGTCCAAGTGCACTCAAGTTTGAATGGATGTACAGGGTGGGCAGGGGTTGGGGGTGCATACATAGCAACTGTTCTCTTTCTGTTCATTTTATTTTGTTCTAATTTAGTTTTGGAAGGAATGTCCCTTATGTGTATATGGCAGATAATGTAGCCATAGTTAGGGCTGACCTGTGGCTTCCCGTGGCAGTGGGTTTTACCTCTGACTCTCCCCGGGGGTTCGGATGCAGTAGTCCAGATGTACTTCATAGCTCTCACTGCACTATCATGACCACACTGACATTGATCTCGTGGAACATTAGGGGGTTACATTCTAAAATGAAGTTGGCATTGGTCTTTAACCACTTGACAACTGGGCACTTAAACCCCCTTCCTAACCAGACCAATTTTCAGCTTTCAGCGCTCTCACACTTTGAATGACAATTACTCAGTCATGCAACACTGTACCCATATGAAATTTGCGTCCTTTTTTTCACACAAATAGAGCTTTCTTTTGGTGGTATTTAATCATCTCTGGGTTTTTTATTTTTTGCGCTATAATTAAAAAAAGACCGAAAATTTTGTAAAAAAATGAATTTTTCTTCGTTTCTGTTATAAAATTTTGCAAATTAGTAATTTTTCTTCATAAATTTTGGCCAAAATTTATACTGCTACCTATCTTTGGTAAAAAAAAAAAAAATAGTGGATATTATTTGGTCTTTGTGAAAGTTATAGAGTCTGCAAGCTATGGTGCCAAT
>BLSH010060429.1:130307-171590 GCA_018402905.1 Glandirana rugosa
GTTAATGAGTCAGTACGTTGTGACGTGGGTATACTTTAAACGCAGGAAAAAAGTGTGTTTATCTCGAAAGAAAACCACTATAAATTAGTAGAGACCCAAAAAATAAAAAACGCGATATTAATTTTTTTCTGGCTTTTAAAACATTTTTTTAATTAAAAAGAAGCAAAGACAATATTTTAAAACGTTTAACTCTTACTAAATACCTTGGAATGTCTACTTTCCAAGAAGGGGTCATTTGGGGGGTATTTGTACTTTCCTGGCTTGTTAGGGTCTCGGGAAATGAGATAGGCCGTCAGTAAACCAAGTGTGATCAATTTTCAGTGATTGGCACCATAGCTTGTAGACTCTATAACTTTCACAAAGACCAAATAATATACACTAATTTGTTTTTTTTTTTACCAAAGATAGGTAGCAGTATAAATTTTGGCCAAAATTTATGAAGAAAAATTACTAATTTGCAAAATTTTATAACAGAAACGAAGAAAAATTAATTTTTTTACAAAATTTTCGGTCTTTTTTTAATTATAGCGCAAAAAATAAAAAACCCAGAGATGATTAAATATCACCAAAAGAAAGCTCTATTTGTGTGAAAAAAGGACGCAAATTTCATATGGGTGCAGTGTTGCATGACTGAGTAATTGTCATTCAAAGTGTGAGAGCGCTGAAAGCTGAAAATTGGTCTGGTTGTTAAGGGGGTTTAAGTGCCCAGTTGTCAAGTGGTTAATGAAGAGTTTAACGCCAAGGGGACTCAACATAGGGCTTGATCTAAATGCATTTATTAGTAATTATTAAGCTCTGCATGTATAGAATATGCTATGTGCAGGTATGAATTTTATTATTATCAATAACATGATTTATTGTCATATGAGCCAATGTCAGGCTAACATGTGATAGGTGGCTCAGTTTTGGATAGGTTTTTAGTTGATTTTAGTGCCATTCATTAATAATCAATTACTATATTTTTAGGGAGTATAGATTTATTGTTCTTTCCACGTAATTTCGGTTTTAATAGATATTGACATGGAGTCATGAGGAAGTTTGACATGCATCTATTCGTTTACACTTTTAGGTGAATAACCATGGTTATATGTAATTTTGGTGAATATATTTTAATTAATTTTGTTTGTATCATGAAATAAGTTACTATAGCTGTTGTCATCCTTGCTGTAAGATGTGGATGTCAGCCTCGCCTCGCCACTGGTAGACACCAGAAGGAGAAAGATTTTGACCGTGTAGTCTGGTGGAGGAGGGAGGGTATTTATTTCTTGGTTGCCGTGCCGTACAGCCAATCACAGGTTGAAGTTTGCATGATGAAACGCGTCTGAGATGGCTGTACAGCAATCCAGCTGAATAGGACGCTCTAATCTACCTGATCCCTGCGGGACGGGGAGAGGGTGGAAGCTTCCCGGTGGCATCTGCGAGGGGTTGAGGGATGGCAGGCGTCCATATCTGATTCTTTATATGCTGTATATCTACACGTATCTATGAAGAGTTTTACAGGAGGGAGGGGAAGAGATTGTGTGTATGCTTAATAAAGCTAATTTTATAACGATATCACACTATATGACGCCATCTCTTCCTTTTATCCCACATGAGAGTGATTGGAGTGTGCTCACTGGACTAGAGGTTTATCTGTGTCACCTGCTGGTGTGGTGAAGGAGCGTTCAAAGCTCTGCAAGCCATCTAAGGACTTTTGTTTCCCTTTTGCAATCTTTTTAACCATTAGTGGACTGTTGGACTAATTGTGATTTAACACACTGGGTGTTCATTCTGCCTCTACATTTCTTTAGCGCTGCTACCTGTGTCCTTTTTATGTTACTGATGTAGGATTTGGTTACAGTTTTTTTATTCATAGCGGCAGCCTTCATAGAACTCCATTTAGGAGTGATATTGTCTGTTCCCTTCTGCATAAGGGGGATACACGCTTATTTGTGGTGCAGGTGTTAGGTCTATGTTGGAAGAGAAGGGCTAGTTGTATTTTGACCTCTCCTGTTTTGTAGTAACCCTGCACTAAACCTGGAAGCAGCAATACTGGGATCCTATTCTGAACTTAGTAATTGCAAATTACCACCTCTATGAAAACTACAGCTCTGGTGTGGAGAAAAGTTTCATTGCCTTTGGCTGGACCTGGAGTGTTTCCCCCTCATACCTCATTGTGGGGCAATCCATTTTTGCCTCATTTGTGGACTGTCCTCAACCCACAGATTTGGGCTCGGTATGGGGTTAGGACTCTGAGAGATATCATGCCTGATGGCCATCTACTTACCTTCACAGAGATAAAAAACAATTTAACCAATTCAAGCTTCCCCCTGGATGAACTTCAGGTTTTTACATCTCCGGTGTGCTTTTTGAGCGCAGTTTCCGGACCCCATCACTCTTGAGCCCCACTCTGTTGAAAAACTCCTCATAGCCCGTATTATAGATAGCACACTTTCCTATATTTATCTCAGACCTACCTGTGTGAGCAGTGTTGGAGTGGGGAGGGCATTTCGGGCTTGGCAACGTGACATCCCTGACCTGACAGATGAGGACTGGACTGAAAGTCTCCACCAATACGTATTCCTTATGATTTCAGCTAAAGACTGCTTCCTACAGCTCAAATTCCTTCATAGGGTGCATTATACATCACAGAGGCTATCGATCATCTATCACAGTGGTTCTCAACTCTGTCCTCAAGTACCCCCACCAGGCCATGTTTGCAGGGTTTCCTTTATCTTGCACATGTGCTTTAAATCAGAGTCAGTGGCTTGGTATTTTGGATAGCTATTTTATCTAAGAGAAATTCCCAAAACATGGCCTGTTGGGGGTACTTGAGGACAGGGTTGAGAACCACTGATCTATCATACAACAGATGACTTATGCCAAAGATGTCGGGGGGAGGTGGGAAATTTCATCCACATGGTATGGTCTCTTTGGAGCTTTTGGCAGGCGGTGGTTGCTGACATTGCTGCGATCAGTGGGGTGTCCCTTGCACTTGACCCTATGGTTCTCCTACTGGGGATGACGGATACCTTACCCACGAATACACATGTTAAACTGTTTATATTCTATGCTGCCTATTATGCTAGGAAAACTATATTGGTTGTTTGGAAGGCACCTGACCCTCCCATGGAAAAAGATGATAAATGGTACTCTACCGCTGTACAAACTTACATATATGGGTCGTAATTGCCCTAAAGTTCCATAACATCTGGTCATCCTGGGTGGATGCCAGGCATCTCACGTTGTAGTCCCATACTAGGATTCCCCATATCCATTCCCCGTTCTCCCTTCCCCACCCTTTATCCCCCCCGGATCCCCGCTTCCCTGGTTGGTACTTATTATATATACTTTGGGGTTTATTTACTAAAGGCAAATCCACTTTGCTTCACAAGTGCACTGCTAGTGCTCCACAAGTGCAATGCTAGTGCTCCACAAGTGCACTTGGTAGATCTGAGGGGAAGATCTGAAATGAGGGGAAGCTCTGCTGATTTTATCATCCAATCATGTACAAGCAAAAATGCTGTTTTTTATTTTCCTTGCATGTCCGCCTCGGATCTACAGTGACTGCATTTCCAAGTGCACTTGTGGAGCACTAGCAGTACACTTGTGGAGCAAAGTGGATTTGCCTTTAGTAAATCAACCCCTTTGTCTTTCCCCAAGTTTTGAATTTGTAAGGTTGATATACGCTCTTGAGTTAAACAAGTACAAACAATTCAGGAGTTTACAACACCTTGCATCCCTCCTCTCAATATATAGGTTACTTTATTCATTTTGACTGTATATCGGAATATTAACTCTGGATGATGTACGCATCTCCTTTGCAATATCTGTTGATATTCACATTTACAATGTTGTTATATATCAATAAACATTCCTTCTGTTAAAAAAAAAAACTCCTTTTCTGAGAATTTGTTCTGCTACTTCAAGCCCCTGTGGTTATAGACATTGAGGTTAAAAACAGGAAAAACTGAAGGGAGGATGTAGAGTTGCCTCTTGAGTGGTACTTATGAGTTAAGAATTACAATATAGGTCTCTGCTTATTGTAAGGCCTATTAACATTGACATTTGGCAAAATCCTTATTCTGATGCCACTCCTAACATATATTTACCAGTATCTATTCTAAAGTGCTAATGATTTTACACAGTATTTCTAAGACTTGCAGAGAACATATGCCTGAACTAGAACAGTATGAATAATGTACAATAATATGCTTTGATGTAAGTAAAGAGCAAGTGTCTGGCCCAATCAATCAGCTGTGAATGTCACTATCCATTAGTAAATATAATTGTGCAGTAGAAGGCTAGATAGCTTGATGAAAGATGTAATTGCAGATCAATTTTTAGAGCTAATAATTTGTGTGAACACCTCTGATGACTTCAAGTTCTAAGAATTCACTTAGAAATTATATGGGACTGATTTAACAGCAAGGAAGCGATTCATCATAGAGCTCTTCTCCATGAAGTGCAGTTGCATATACTGTCATAGTTTTTGTGGTCTTGTGATGAACGCGTAGGTAGGTAGAATAAAAATGTTCTGAACATACATATATGCTGCATGAAATTGTTGTTTTACATACTACATGCTAAAAATAATATTTCAGGCGTTATCTCTTGGCTCAGGTGCTGTGGTTGTGAAAGGGTATAGCCGAGTGCAAGCTTCTCCTGCTCTCAATGTTCCTGAGGTCACCACCCTGTAGATTAAATCAGGAAAATAGGACCAGCTTGTAAATTGATAGTGATGTTTGAGCTGCTCTCTGTTTAACCTGCATATATCAGCACTCCTGATACATAAAGCAGGATCAGCTACAAACTGACAGTTGAGCTCTACAGATTACATCAGAAAACTGCTCTTTCGGTGCAATCTGCAGGGCTGTGCTGCCAATTTGACAGTTGGGTCCTCCTTTGTGTATCTGGAATGCTAACAGCATCTCCTGAATGAATGAGGACTACAAACAGGGTGCAGTGTTTATTCATAAATTAAGTCTTGTATGTATACTAAAAGTATTAAAATGTATTAAATATATTATCCTTTTATCTGCACATAATGTCAATTCCATCACACTTATAAAAACAAAAATAAAGTAAAAAGGGAGTGCTTATTTACCCCCATCATTATCTCTAATATGTTTTTATTATTTTTTTCCCCATATTTTTGGAATCACCTTTGGAACATGTTACATGTTCCACCCGTATTTAGGGTGGAAAATGTAACATGTATCAACTTCTGCCTCCTCTCACCCCCTGCAAAATGATGTGCATTTATTATTTTCTTCTAAAAACTTAAGCCGGCCATACAGGATTCAAATCTTGGCCGGGTAAGCAGGATGGGTGGGTTCAGTCCTGGCCACCGTTAAAGGCAGTCAGTCAGAGTCCTCCTTTCCCTCCCCTCTTTCTGTTGCCTGTCAATCTCTAGCAAGGGCAGGGCAGCAATGCCTTATCTATACATCATAAAGAGATCAGCAGCCAGGACTACACACTCCCCCCATGGAAAGTCTTTGTTTCACACATAAAAAGAATTTATAGTTGCAAATTAACTAAGCTAAATTCAGCATTTGCGTGGAACCAGGTAACTGTTACTAACATAAAGTGATGGCAGTGGAAATTTCCTTCAATGGGCATCAGCTTTACCTATGATTAGGTAACTGCCTCTATCATAGTTTGTGGGCAAAAGGGACTTCCTACCATACTGTGCTGGGTAAAGGGCAGGTGCTGTCACTCACTGGTACAGTGGCTTGTTGCACTCATGTGCGTCAAATCTACATACTGTGGTGATGGCCTCTTCTGAACTGTCTTCCTTGTCAGTCTCACAGGATTTTCAGATCTGTTGCTTAACTTGTGACTTAGAGGGCTCCACTGTGACTTCAGGATGCTATGCAGAAGATGTTCCCTAAACCTTGAGTCTCCATTTTACTTAGGAAGGTCTGAAGGGAACCTTTTCCAGATTTATTTTCAACTCAAGACTGTGGCACTAATTCGTTTTCCCTAGCTGTCAACATTCCAGAGTGTCTCTCAACAGCCGATGGGGTGATCACAATGGAATTAAATGGCTACAGTCACCCAGCTCTGAACTGTCTTTGCCAGGGCTGAGCTCTCAGCCCTCCCTTCTCAGCACTTACGTTGCTCAGCTGTCGGTTAATTGCCAGTACTGATCGTTCCACTGTGGCTCACCTGGTGATCATTTCCTGCTCATCAGCCAACTCTTTCTGGCTATTTAAACTGCTTGGTTCATTTCTCCTGTGCCTTTGCCTTGGTCAACATATCTGAAGATTCTCTGCTGTTTTCCTGTTAAAGACTTGCCTAGCTGAGGTCCCTTCTGGTTCCTGATCCTGTCTGCTGTCTCCGACTACGCTGATCTCTAGCTTCCTGATTTACTGGCTTGCACTGACAATCCGCTTTGATTACTTAACCCTGGCTATGTTTTGACTACGTTTACTATTTGTACCATTTTTACCACTATATTAAAAGTTGTGATTTTTACTGCATTTTCTGTCTCCATCTGATTCATGGTTCCTGACATCTTTATCTTCCTCTTTGGGAAATGGTTGCTGTGACTGAGACACTGGAACTTCTCTAGGACTGGGTGAGCTGATTGAAGGTGACTCAGTCAGGGTAGGACCTGGACTGCGTTGCTCGGTGGCAAGAGGTGATTGTGTGGGTATCAGCATTGATGAGGGCCTTCTCATAGTCTGTCTATATTTGAAATTGCTTAACATGACCTTTGTGGGATGCAGCCAATGTTTCATCAATTGAAAAACCAAAGGCTAGATCTGCTGGTTGAAAGCTGAAGAGTGGGACCTTTTGAGTGAAACAGCTTTGATTTTGACTTCTGGTATTTGCAGTTTTTTTTTAGTTTTTGGGGGCTTTTTATTTGCAGCTTTTTAACACTTTTTCTGTCACTTTTTAAATAGTTTTTTTTTCTTTCCTTCCTTCAGACTACTAATTAAGGGGAGTGGTTAATTGTTCACAGGCGATTCAGGTCCTATAAAACTCTCTGTAGAACTCATTTCTGTGTTTGCCAGATCTGCTGGTCAAAAGGTGAAGAATGGGACATTTTGAGTGCAACAGTTTTGATTTTGACTGCTGGTGTTTGCAGTGTTTTTGGGCTTTTAATTTGCAGCGTTTTAACACTTTTTCTGTCACTTTTCATGTAGCTTTTTTTGTCTTTCATTCCTGCAGACTACTAATTAAGGGGAGTGGTTAATTGATTACAGGTGATTCAGGTCCTATAAAACTCTCTGCAGAACTAATTTCTGAGCTTGCTCATCCTTGAGCTTGCTACCTCTTTGCTTGCTGGACCTCTGACCAAGTGGACCTTGACTAAGTGGTGAGTTAAAAACCACAGTTTAAAACAGGAGATTATAACAGGAGTGTTCAAGCCTGTAAGTAGCATCTGAAATTTCCTGTTATTAGTGTTGTATCTGGGAAAATGTGTGCTAGCAAGATTGAAGGTTTTGTACAGTGCACAGTGTGCCGCATGCATGCAACTATGGAGCAACAGCTCCAGGATGGATACCGCTGCAATAGATGTGAGCAGGTTGCCCTTCTGGAGCTCGCATTAGAGATCTGGAGGAGCAAAGTGCAACGCTGGGCAGAACTGTCAACCTTGAAAGGGGTCCTCTGCTCTCTGAGCAGGTGGCTATTAGGGTTAAAGGGGAGGTTGGAGGGGTAAGTCAAGATTATAAGGTAGGTAGATGGGTTAATACAGTTAGAGGGAGTGGTAGGGGCTCACAGAAAAGGAAGGCCAGCCCTGGGTTTGAGCACCCTAACAGATTTGCCAAGTTGAGTGAAGATGAAGCAAACTCAGAGATGGCAGCCCTGGATGTCACTGCTCCCCCTAACAGCTGGGAGAGCAGCCCATCTAATAGGGGTGGTAGGGGTAGTGCAGGTAGGCCTAGACAGTTATTGGTAATTGGGGATTCTATAACCGGAAGGACTGATAGAATAATTTTTCGCCAGGATCGCCTCAATTAAATGTTTTGCTGTCTCCCTCATGCCAGGGTTCAGCATGTGGTGGACCGGGTTAATAAATTACTGGGAGGGGCTGGGCATGACCTAGCTGTCTTGGAATAGTTGGAACCAATGTCAGAATATATGGAAGGTGGAGGCTCCTTAAGAACCAATTTAAAGAATTAGGCTGCAAGTTGAAGGGAAGGACCTCCAAGGCAATATTTTCTAAAATATTGCCTGTGCCATGTGCAACACAGGAACGGCAGGGGGAGATTAGAGCTCTGAATGCATGGCTAAAGATCCGGTGTAAGGAGGAGGGCTTTGGGAATTTAGAGCACTGGGCTGACTTTTCATTGGGATGCAACCTATATGCTAAAGATGCTTTGCACCTAAATGGAAGGGGGTCTGTTGTTCTGGGGGAGAGGTTTATGGGAAGGCTGGAAGAGTATTTAAACTAGGATTGAGTGGGGAGGGTGAATTAGATTATAATGGGGAAGACAGGTCAGACAGGGGTCAGCCCCTATTGGTGGGTGAAATGGGGAAAGATAGGGGGAGGGCTATGGAAGATGATATGAAGGTTCCCATGCTACAATAAACCATTGGAAATGGTACTGTTTGTACTAAAATTAAAAATATGCAACATACATGTGCAAAATGTGACAGTGAATTAAAGTGTTTGTTCACCAATGCCAGGAGTCTGCCAAGCAAAATAGTTGGAAGCTCTGGCGCATGAGGAGAACTATGATTTAATTGGTATTGCTGAATCTTGGCTTCATTCTTCACATGACTGGGTTATTAATAGTCCTGGCTATGCTCTCTTTCGGAAAGATAGGGTAAAATGGAAGGGTGGTGGTGTCTGTCTTTATGTGAGAACTGATCTCAAAGCGAGTGTGAATGAGGACCTAGTTGATGGAGAGTGAGATGAGTCTGAAGCATTATGAGTAGATCTGCATATAGGTGTGCACACTACGAAGGTTATCATTGGAGTTTGTTATAGACCTCCCAGTGTTAAAGAAGAGGTGGACACTCAGCTCCTTGCATAGATGGAAAGAGGTGCAAGGGCTGGGACAGTGATAATAATGGGGGATTTTATCTACCCGGAAATTATTCATATAAAAGAACATCTGGGTAACAGCGACCATAACATGATTTCCTTTAATGTAAGCTGCAAGCAACAAACACGTACGGGAAAGATAAATACACTTAATTTTAAGAGAGCAAATTTTACAAGGATGAGGGCTGCTCTCCAGGACTTAGACTGGGAGGGAATATTGGCATTGATGAACACAGAACAGAAATGGGAATTTTTCAAAAAGACTCTATGCAAACTCACTGCAAAATATATTCCCATGGCCAATAAATTTAAAAGGCTACAAATAAAACCTATGTGGCTCACGGCCAAAGTTAAAAAAGTTATAAATAAGAAAAGAGCATTTAAAAAATGTAAAAATGAGGGAACACTATTATCTTTTAAATGTTATAAAGAATATAACAGAATGTTTAAAAAGGAAATTAAGGACGCAAAAATTCCAAATGAATGACAGATTGCAAAAGATAGTAGGACAAACCCCCAAAATTTTTCTTCAAATATAGTAACCACTTCAGCCCCAGAAGGATTTCCCACATTAGGACCAGAGCATTTTTTGCGATTTGACATTGCATCGCTTTAACTGACAATTGCGTGGTATTGAGACGTTGTACCCAAAAAAAAGTTGCGTCCTTTTTTCCCCACAAATAGAGCTTTCTTTTGGTGGTATTTGATCGCCTCTGTGTCATTTCTGATCACCGCTATAAACAAAAAAAGCGTCAATTTTGCAAAAAAAAACAATATTTCTTACTTTTTGCTAAAATACAAATCCAAAAAAAATATAAAAAGACATTTTTTTCTTCAGTTTTGGCTGATTTATATTCTTCCTCATATTTTTCGTAAAAAAAATCACACTCAGCGTTTATTTATTGGTTTGCGCAAAAGTTGCCGTGTTTACGGATGATGAGAATTAATTTCTGGGGTTTTATTCTTTTTATTTTTTACTAGTAATGGCGGTGATCTGTGATTTTTAGCGGTACTGCGATATTGGGGCGGACATGTCAGACCATTTTGACATTGGCAGTGAAGGGGTTAACCTGCAGGGGGAGATCTAGGGGTTAACTGTGTTCCCTAGGTGTGTTCTAACTGTGAAGGGGTGGGGCTGCTATGGGCATAAGAGTCACAGGGATCAATAGATCTCTTATGTCCCCACTGTCAGAATGGGGAACCGCCGTGTTTACATCGGCGGTTCCCTGTTCTTTGGCTCTGGCTGCTCACGCCCCCCCTAGCGGCCACTCCCCAAATTGCCGTTTATTTACGCCGATTTGCGGTACACGTCCACACTGCCGCAGTAAATATACTACGCGCGGTGTGGAAGTGGTTAATAGTAAAAAGGTCAGGTCTGAGCATGTAGACCATTTACAAAATAATCTAAAGTGCGTGACTGGGGACAAATAGAAGGCAAACATATTAAATACATTCTTCAGCTCTGTGTATACAAAGGAGCATGGGGGAGCTCATTTCCATAATGGGGGTGGTAGTGACACAGCCCCGAATGATCCACAATGGCTCAAAAGTGAAATGGTCCAAATGTATTTAGACAAAATAAAGGTAGATAAAGGACCTTGACCAGATGGCATTCATCCACGGATCCTAAAGGAATTGAGCTCTGTCATTTCAAAGCCATTGTATCTACCGTATATACTTGAGTATAAGCCGAGTTTTTCAGCACACTTTTTGTGACTCGAGTCAGTGTCTGTGGGTGATGAGCAGATTCACATTAAACAGAGCCGTGCTGCTTCTAAGAGCCGCTCTGTGCTTTGTAAGTGTAATTAAACACATTGGAATGCAGAGAATGCTGAGAGAGGTGTCAGATTCTCAGCTTGATGTCGGGAGGTGGGGGAGGTGGGCGGGACAAGCTGATGTTAGCTGTTCAGTCCCGCCTACCTCCTGATCTCCGTGAAGAGCTGCAGCTCTCTCTCTGCATTCTTTGCATTCCAATGTGTTTAATCACACGTACACAGCACAGAATGGCTCTTAGAAGCAGCACAGCTCTGTTTAATGTGAATCTACCTTACTCATCCCTTATGTGTTCTGGCTACAGTCTGTGTCCTGTATAAAATCCCTGTGTCCTGGCTACAATACCTGTGTTCTGGCTACAGTCTGTGCCCTGTATAAAATCCCTGTGTGCTGGCTACAATACCTGTGTTCTGGCTACAGTCTGTGTCCTGTATAAAATCCCTGTGTCCTGGCTACAATACCTGTGTTCTGGCTACAGTCTGTGCCCTGTATAAACTCCCTGTGTCCTGGCTACAATACCTGTGTTCTGGCTACAGTCTCTGTGTCCTGTATAAACTCCCTGTGTCCTGGCTACAATACCTGTGTTCTGGCTACAGTCTCTGTGTCCTTGCTACAATCCCTGAGTTTTGGCTACAATTCCTGTGTTCTGGCTCCCTGTCCCTGTGCTCTGGCTACAATTCCTGTGTTTTGGTTGCTGCATTTGCCACCCTAGGCTTATACTTGGGTCAATAACTTTTCCCAGTTTTTTGTGGTAAAATTAGGTGCCTCGGCTTATATTCGGGTCGGCTTATACTCGAGTATATACAGTAATTTTTAGGGACTCCTTAATGACTGGAATAGTACCACTGGATTGGCATAGGGCCCATATTTAAAAAGGGATCAAAGTCTTTACCAAGTAACTATAGACCTGTTAGTTTAACTTCTGTAGCTGGGAAGATACTGGACAGTTTAATAAAAGACCACATAGATGAGATCTTGTTGGAAAAAAATGTTTTACGCAACAGGCAGCATGGATTCATGAAAGGCAGAAGTTGTCAAACTTGATTTTTATGAGGACATAAGTAAAACCTTGGACAGAGGGGTGGCTGTGGACGTGGTATACTTGGATTTTGCAAAAGCGTATGACACCGTTCCTTACACACGGCGAATGTGTAAGGTAAAGTTTACAGGCTTGGAAAGATCAGTTTGTAAATGGATAGAATACTGGCTAAAAGACCGAATTCAGAGAGTAGTGGTTAATGATTCATACTCTGAATGGTCTAAGGTTATCAGTGGTGTACCCTAAGGTTCAGAGTTGGGACCCTTACTTTTCAATATATTTATAAATAACATAGGGTCTGGGATTAAAAGTACCATTTCAGTGTTTGCAGATGACACCAAGCTAACACTGTTAGCTTACAGGATGTCTCCAACTTACAAGCAGACCTCAATGCACTGTCTAATTGGGCGACTATGTGGCAAATGAGGTTTAATATTGATACATGTAAAGGTATGCATTTGGGGGCTAAGAATATGCATGCATCGTACATGCTAGGGGGAGTACAACTGGGGGAATCCATAGTAGAGAAGGTACGGAGGTTTTGGTAGATCATAATCTTAATAATGGCATGCAATGCCAAGCTGCAGTTTCCAAAGCAAGCACATCCTTTCTTGTATTAAGAGAGGTATGGACTCCAGAGATAGAGACATTATTTTGCCCCTGTACAAATCATTAGTAAGACCTCATATGGAATATGCAGTTCAGTTTTGGGCACCAGTTCTCAAAAAGGATATCAGAGAACTGGAGAAAGTGCAGAGAAGGGCAACCAAACTAATAAGAGACATGGAGGAGCTCAGCTATGAGGAAAGATTAGAAGAACTGAATTAATTCTCTCTTGAGAAGAGCAGATATAGGGGGATATGATCAACATGTACAAATACATAAGAGGTCCGTATAGTGAACTTGGTGTTGAGTTATTTACTTTAAGGTCATCACAAAGGACAAGCAGGCACTCTTTACGTCTAGAGGAAAAAAGATTTAATCTCCAAATACGGAAAGGTTTCTTTACAGTTAGAGCTGTGAAAATTTGGAATAGACTCCCTCCAGAGGTGGTTTTGGTAGATTGCTTTAAAAAAGGCCTAGATTCTTTCCTTAATGTAAATAATATAACTGGGTACTAACATTTTTAGGTAAAGTTGATACATGGTGAATCCAATTGCCTCTCGGGGGCATCAGGAAGGAATTTTCCCCCCTGCTATAGCAAATTGGATCATGCTTTGCTGGGTTTTTTTGCCTTCCTCTGGATCAACTGTGGATGAAGGATTGTATATGGGATTGTATGGTTATATATAATGTTTCTGTTCTTTTTTTTTTTTTTTTTGCTTGAACTGGATGGACTTGTATCATTTTTCAACCTGATAGATACAATGATAGTCAAACTTCTCTTCTGAATATAAGCTTAAAGGGTGAATACCCTATCACATCATGCTTCATGTTTTGTAGATGTTGACATATGTAAACTCCAATGTTGTTTCTTTTTATTCCCAGTATGTTCATAAGTGCACAGTTTGTTAGGCTCTGATGAAGAGGGTTCGCCCTGGAAACGCGTCAGCCTTTGTCTTATGGTCAACATCCAGGTCCTCTGCTGAGGTTCTACCATCGTTTCCATCGGATGTATTGTTGAATTTCAAAAGGTTTTAATATCAGCTCCGCTTGTGAGTATATGGATTTTACCTTTACAATTTATTAAACTTTTTAATGGTATGGCACAAGGTCGGTGCGCCTCTCTTGTTTGTCTTTTCTTTGCTTTAGTGTGTCTGGATTCACATGATCCGGAAGAGGGCAGCAAGACCTGTATGTGCGATCTACCATCATTTAGTGTAGCTATCATCGAATGAGGGGCCCCTGCTATACTGTTACCTTCGGTTAGAGGTTCCTTGAGCGCAGGAGTGTATTGGTTTGGCATAAGTGCACAGTTACATCTCTGCGGCTGTGAATCTACATGAAGATGAAAAGAGGTAGTTTGTGACTTCCATATCCCCTCCACGTTCAGTGCCTCTTTGACTTTTCCTCTCAAAGTAGCTGCCTTGGACTGAGTGAATATTCTGTAGTAACACTCAATGAATGCAGACTTTTCCCACAAGGACTTTGGCTACAATAAAAGTTCTATAGTAGTTCCTTGGGAAAGGTTGTGCATATCAGGTGATCAGTCAGGTCAAGTGATCAGTCACTACCAGGATGTTCCCTTGTCCACTTGTATCAGCACAGGAAATCAATACATATCAACTCCATGAGACTTTGACTTTATAGGTGGCCCATTTGGGATGCTGTAGCGAGTAAGGTTTTCTGCTGTGCACACCACAAAGTGGCTGTTCAGCCATTTGGCGAGTCATCAGCTGTCAACAGGCTTCCCCGCTGACAGCTGAATGAAAAAAAACATAGGTATACTGGCAGTATAAAAAAGGTATACTGGCAGTATAAAAAAGGTTTTAAAAAAAAGACGTGAGGGTCCCCCCAATCCATACCAGGCCCTTCATGTCTGGTATGGATGCTGGATGCATGGCAGCCCAGCAGCTCTGTTGCATACTGAGCAAGTTCTGGCCAGTGGTCTATTCTCATGACTAGGGATGGGCCGAGCACACCTCGGTTCGGTTCGCACCAAAACTTGTGAACAGGCAAAAAATTTGTGCGAACACATGAACACCGTTAAAATCAATGGGACTCTAACATGAAAAATCAAAAGTGCTCATTTTAAAGGCTCATATGCAAGTTATTGCCATAAAAAGTGTATGGGGACAAAAATGTTTTAAAATCGATAGTTTTTTCGGGAGCAGTGATTTTAATAAAAACAATAAAGTGAAAAAATAAAAATGAAATATTCCTTTAAATTTCGTGCCTGGGGGATCCCCTTAGTATGCCTGTAAAATGGCACATCTCTGTGATGTTTAGAACAGTGCCACCGCAAAATGACATTTCTAAAGGAAAAATTGTCATTTTTATTTATTTCAGGTACTTATATAGCGCTGTCACTTGCAGCTGTAATGTATTACCGGTCCAATATAAATAAAATCACTGAAAAAGCATTGCGTTGGGGCCCTCCCCCCCAGTGCATACCAGGCCCTTCGGGTCTGCTGTGGATTTTAAGGGGAACCCCGCCCAAAATTTAAAAAAATTTGCGTAGGGTCCCTCCCAAAGTCTGTAACATGCCCTTCAACTCTGGTGAGGATTTTAAGGGGAACCCTGCGCCAAGTTAAAAATCAAAACCAGACCCAAAATCTGAACCAGACCCTTATCTGTGCACGCAGCCCTGGCATTGCAGGAGGGGGTGGGAATGAGCGAGCGCCCAACCTGAATCATACCAGGCCACATGCCCTCAACATGGGGAGGGTGCTTTGGGGTCCCCCCAAAGCACCTTGTCCCCATGTTGATGGGGAGAAGGGCCTCATCCCCACAACCCTGGCTGGTGGTTGTGGGGGTCTGCGGGCGGTGGGCTTATCGGAATCTGGAAGCCCCCTTTAATAAGGGGGCCCCCAGATCCCAACCCCCCCATGTGACTAGGTATGGGGTACATTGCACCCCTACCCATTCACCAAAAAAGGAGTGTAGTGTTACAAAAAACATGAGGCAGTTTTTGACAAGTCCTTTATTATGTAAAACAGCTCTTTTTTTCCTTTCTTCTTTCTTCCTCTGGTCTTCCTCCATCTTCTCCTGCCCAGTCCTTCTTCTGGTCTTCTGCTTCTTCTTTTGGTCTTCTTCCTTCCTCTCGTCCTCATCAATCTTCATCTTCTTCTTCTTTCACTGCCGCTGCCCCACTGCCGCCATTGTGCTGTCTAGAGGCTCCCAGAATGGGAGGTCTTCAGTTTGACATTTCTTTTATAAGAAGGGGTGGGGCCACCTGGTGACATAAATGGGTGACCCGCCCCCTCTGACAGCACATGACGTCAGAAGGGGCAGAGTCACTCAATTACGTCACTGGGTGGCCCTGCCCTTACCTATAAAATAAATGTCAAACTGAAGACTGCCCATTCTGGGAGTCACCTCTGGACAGCACAGCGGAGGCAGTGGGGGTGAAATAGAAGGAAGAAGAAGATGAAGACTGAAAACGATGAGAGGAAGGTAGAAGACCGAAAGAAGAAGCAGAAGATCAGAAGAAGGACCGGGGCAGGAGAAGACCAGAGGAAGAAAGGAAGAAAAGAGGCGCTCATCCCCACCCCCTCCTGCCATGCCAGGGCCGCATGCTCGAATAAGGGTCTGGTTTAGATTTTGGGCGGCCCCTACGCCATTAAAAAAAAAAATTGCGCAGGGTTTCCCTTAAAATCCATATCAGACCTGAAGGGCCTGGTACGGACTTTAGGGGGGACCCCGACGCAATTTATGTTTACATTTTGGAGCTGGGTTCCCCTTAAAATCCATACCAGAGCCGAAGGGCCTGGTTAGGATTTTGGGGGGGACCCCCATGCAATTTTTTAAAAAAAAAATGGCGCTTAATTAAATAAGGACAGAGCCTCTTTCTTAAAATCTGTTTTTTTTTTTTATTTTAAAGAAAATTACTTAGAACCCCCGAAACATTGTATATGTTTTTTTCTAACACCCTGGAGAATAAAATGGTGGTCGTTGCAACCACCATGAAAAAAAACCCCACTTTTTTAAATTAAAAATAAGACATCTGTAAAGTTAGCCCAATGTTTTCTATATTGGGAAAGATAATGTTACGCCGAGTAAATTGATACCCAACATGTCATGCTTCAAAGTTGCGCCCGCTCGTGGAATGGCGACAAACTTTGGCACTTAAAAATCTCCATCGGCAGAGTTTAAAAATTTCTACAGGTTACCAATTTTGAGTTACAGAGGAGGTCTAGTGCTAGAATTATTGCACTCACTGTAGCAATAGTGGCGATACCTCACATGTGTGGTTTGAACACCATTTTCATATGCGGGCGGGACTTATATAAGCGTTCGATTCTGCACATGAGCTCGGCTGGACGTGGCGCTTTAAATTTTTTTTTTTCTTATTTATTTTACTTGTTATTTTTAATTTTTACACTGTCTATTGTTAAAAAAAATTGGATCACTTTTATTCCTATTAATGTAAACATTCCTTGTAATAGAAAAAAGCATGACAGGCCTCTTAAATATGAGATCTGGGGTCAAGAAGACCTCAAATGTCATATTTACACTAAAATGCAATAAAAAAAATTGCTTCAAAATTGCGCCCACTCCTGGAATGGCGACAAACTTTGGCACTTAAAAATCTCCACTGGCAAAGTTTAAAGATTTCTACAGGTTACCAGTTTTGAGTTACAGAGGAGCATGACAGGACCGCTTAAATATGAGATCTGGGGTCAAAAAGACCTCAGATCTCATATTTACACTAAAACGCAATAAAAAAAAAGAAAAAAATGAAATTTGCAAAAAAAAAAAAAAAAAAAAGGCTCCTTTAAGAGCATGACATGATCCAGTCTATCAGGTGCAGAAAAATTGGGCCTTGAGTGTTGGTGGTGGCAGAACACCGTAACCCCTCACAATTACTCTTGTTGGGCACAGGAACATGCTCTGCTGTTGTAATTTATTTCAAAAATTGTAATGACATGACCCAGTCAAACAGGTGCAGAAAAAATGGGCTTTGAGTGTTGGTGGGGGCAGAACACTATAACTACACCCTGTTCCAAATTATCATGCAAATTCTATTTCAGTGTCACAAAGATTAATTATTTTGTTTTTCAGTTTAACTCATGGATGACATTGTGTCTCAGGGATCTTTTGATCACTGAAATCAATCTTGGGCACCTGTTATAATTAGATTGCCAGGTGAGCCCAATTAAAGGAAAAACTACTAAATGAGGGTTTTTCACATTATTAAGCAGAGAACCATTTTCAAGCAATATGGGGAAGAAAGAGGATCTCTCTGCTGCCGAAAAGAGTGAAATAGTTCAATGCATTGGATGAGGTATGAAAACATAAGCTATTTCATGAAAACGTAAGCGTGATCATCGCACTATTAAGAGATTTGTGGCTGATTCAGAGCACAGACGGGTTTGTGCAGATAAAGGCACATTGAGGAAGATTTCTGCCAGATCCATGCATCGGATCAAGAGAGCAGCTGCTAAAACACCATTACATAGCAGCAAACAGATATTTGAAGCTTCTGGTGCCTCTGGAGTCCCACAGACATCAAGGTGTAGAGTCCTCCAGAGTCTTGCAACTGTGCATAAACCTTCCATTCGGCCACCACTAACCAATGCTCACAAGCAGAAATGGCGGCATTGGGCAGAAAAATACATGAAGACTAATTTTCAAACAGTCCTGTTCACTGATGAGTGCCGTGCAACCCTGGATGGTCCAGATGAATGGAGTAGTGGATGGTTGGTGGATGGCCACCCTATTCCAACAAGGCTGCGACGTCAGCAAGGCGGTGGTGGAGTCATGTTTTAGGCCGGAATCATGGGAAGAGAGCTGGTCGGTCCCTTTAGGGTCCCCAAAGTTGTAAAAATGACCTCTGCAAAGTATGTGGAGTTCCTGACTGACCACTTCCTTCCCTGGTACAGAAGGAAGAACTATGCTTTCCGTAATAAAATCATCTTCATGCATGACAATGCACCATCTCATGCTGCAAAGAATACAATCAATGGCTGCTATGGGGATAAAAGGAGAGAAAGTCATGGTGTGGCCTCCATCCTCCCTGACCTCAATCCTATTGAGAACCTTTGGAGCATCCTGAAGCAAAAGATCTATGAGGGAGGGAGGCAGTTTACATCCAAACAGCAGCTCTGGGAGGCTATTCTGACATCTTGCAAACAAATTCAAGCAGAAACTGTCCAAAAAAAAGGTCAATGGATGCAAGACTTGTGAAGCTGCTATCAAATAAGGGGTCCTATGTTAAAATGTAACGTGACCTGTTAAAATGTTTAAAAAGTGAAAATGTTGTTCAAAGTTTGATTGAAATAACTTTTGATTTCAGTAAATATGCTGCAAACACAACAAATGACAATTTTCAGTTCTTTACAACCTATAAAGTGTTTTGAAACTTACTGTGCGTAATAATTTGGAACAGTAGTAAGTTTTTTATTTTGAAAAAAAATACTGTTATCATTAGGGGGTAGTTGATAACATGAGAATTATGCTGACGGTTGTTTACATCAATTATTTAGGTAAATGAGAAAAATATCATTGGCATAATCATTTCGAACAGGGTGTATACTATATGTATTCTTATTTCTTACACTGCCTAAACAGACGCTATATACTATACACTGAATGAGCTGTATACAGTCTACACTAAAGGCATTGTAATATATATATATACAGTATCTCACAAAAGTGAGTACACCCCTCACATTTTTGTAAATATTTTATTATATCTTTTCATGTGACAACACTGAAGAAATGACACTTTGCTACGATGTAAAGTAGTGAGTGTACAGCATGTATAACAGTGTAAATTTGCCGTCCCCTCAAAATAACTCAACATACAGCCATTAATGTCTAATCCACTGGTGACAAAAGTGAGTATACCCCTAAATGAAAATGTCCAAATTGGGCCCAAAGTGTCAATATTTTGTGTGGCCGTCATCAGTGGCGTCACTAGAGTTGGCGTCTCCTGGTGTGGTAAAACATGGTGTCACCCCCCCCAATATTTTTTTTCCCATATAACACTGCATATAATGGCAATAGTAGCGCCGTTAACAACTATAAAGAAACTAGAAAATTGAAATAACAATATCATACGAAAAAATAGAACTTTCCCAGGAAATAACAGCCCCCAGGATCAGTGCCACTTTCTGCAATAATAACCACCAGCATTGGTGCCACTTTTTGCAATAATAACCACCAACATTGGTGCCGCTTTCTGCAATAATAATCTCCAGCATTGGTGCCACTTTCTGCAATATTAACCGCCAGCATTGGTGCAGCTTTCTGCAATAATAACAACCTCCAGCATTGGTGCCACTTTCTGCAATAATAACCGCCAGCATTGGTGCCGCTTTCTGCAATAACCACCAGCATTGGTGCCACTTTCTGCAATAATAACCGCCATCATTGGTGCAGCTTTCTGCAATAATAACAACCTCCAGCATTGGTGCCACTTTCTGCAATAATAACTACCAGCATTGGTGTCACTTTCTGCAATAATAACCTCCAGCACTGGTGCCACTTTCTGCAATAATAACCACCAGAATTGGTACCACTTTCTGCAATAATAACCACCAGCATTGGTGCCGCTTTCTGCAATAATAACCTCCAGCATTGGTGCCACTTTCTGCAATAATAACCATCAGCATTGGTGCCACTTTCTGCAATAATACCCCCCAGCATTGGTGTCGCTTTCTGCAATAATAACCGCCAGCATTGATGCCGTTTCTGCAATAATAATCCCCAGCATTGGTGCCGCTTTCTGCAATAATAATCCCCAGCATAGATGGTCAGTGGCATTATTCTATATTAAAACCCTGCAGCATGAAGGAGCTAATTAACACTGACACTGGCATATAATTCAGCTCAAGGGGTTAATGAACACTGCTATTGATTTCTAATGCATTAGTGACCAGTGGCAGTGTTAGTTAGCCCCTTTATATTACAGCATGAATGGGTTAATGCATTAGAGATCAATAGCAGTGTTTATTAACGCCTTGAGCTGAATTAGTGGCCAGTCAGGGTCAGTACATTAACCCATTAATGCTACATATACCTGGCTAATGACAATTAACCCCAATCACAAAACCCACCACAGTTCCCCAGGCATTAACCAGTCCAGTGCACTGGAAAAACCTTGCTGCAACTTTACACTGTTTTTAGGCAACATACAGTATATTCTCCTCTCTCTGTCATTGAATACTTACCTAATCCCAGCAACATGCTCGCTCCCTCGCGGTGCCTCTCTTTCTTCCTGTCCCGGCCTCTGAATGACATCATGTCAGAGGCGGGGACTAGAAATGATCTGTCAGGCGGAGTTCACTCCTCCTGACAGAGAAGAAGTGTAATATCATATGGCTGTCTATTAGTGCAGAGTGTAGGAGCGCAGGGAGCGTTCCAGCACTCGGCACCCCGCTGCAGCTCTGCAAGGGCACTGTGCAGGTTCAGAGGATCTGTGATGATTGTTTGTACCAATATACATGTTGTTAAACCGCCATCGGGCAGCGTGTAGCCTGCACGCCCGGCCACACTGTCATCTCTTCACGCTCCCTTTGTCCTGGCTGTGGTGTCAACCCTCTGGTGGGTGTCACCCAGGTGTGGCCCACACCCCCCGCGGGCATGGAGTTCACCAGAACTACACAGGTCCTCTTCCACTCCTCCATGAGGACATCACAGAGCTGGTGGATGTTAGAGACCTTGCGCTCCTCCACCTTCCCTTTGAGGATGCCCCACAGATGCGCAATAGGGTTTAGGTCTGTAGACATGCTTGGCCAGTCCATCACCTTTACCCTCAGCTTCTTTAGTAAGGCACTGGTCATCTTGGAGGTGTGTTTGGGGTCGTTATCATGTTGGAATACTGCCCTGCGGCCAAGTCTCTGAAGAGAGGGGATCATGCTCTGCTTCAGTACATGTTGGCATTTATGGTTCCCTCAATGAACTGTAGCTCCCCAGTGCCGGCAGCACGCATGCAGGCCCACGTCATGACACTCCCACCATGCTTGACAGTAGGCAAGACACACTTGCCTTTGTACTCCTTATCTGGTTGCCGCCACACATGCTTGACACCATCTGTACAAAAGTTTATCTTGGACTCATCAGACCACAGGACATGGTTCCAGAAATCAAAGTCCTTAGGCTTCTTGTCTTAAACAAACTGTTTGCGGGCTTTCTTGTGCATCATCTTTTGAAGAGGCTTCCTTCTGGGGTGACGGCCATGCAGACCAATTTTATGCAGTGTGCGGCGTATGATCTGAGCACTGACAGGCTGACCCCCCACCCCTTCATATGTCTATTTCCCAAAGACAATCTCTGGATATGAAGCTGAGCACGTGCACTCAACTTCTTTGGTCGACCATGGCGAGGCCTGTTCTGAGTGGAACCTATTCTGTTAAACCGCTTGGCCACCACGCTGCAGCTCAGTTTCAGGGTCTTGGCAATCTTCTTATAGCCTAGGCCATCTTTATGTAGAGTAAACAAGAGGTGGCCCCAAAGGGGGGATTTTTAGGGGTGGATGCTAAGACAGTAGAAAAGTATAGAAAAGAGTATATGGCGTATGTAAAAGTAGCAAAGTCTATTAGAACATAGTAAAATCACACATAATTGCATATAAGCAATACATAAAATAAATCGTAATACACACGCGAATATCATCTAGCGGACACACCAAGTGAGGCCCAACCAGTGATTTACAGCAATGTTCCCAACATGTTTCGATGAGACAAGGGTATTATATCTTCTTCAGGGGAGCGTGTATTGCCAAATAATTCAATTCTAAGAGATAAAATGCACACATATAAATATTATGCATAATAAACAGTGTGGAGTACAAATATATGAAAATACAATGCTGCATGTGTCATAATAAAATTGGATAAGTATACAGGTGCATGCCAGCTGGAACAATAAACAAAAATAAGTATAAGTATGTAACCAGTGAAAAAACTCACCCAAATGGAAGGCATTCCACATAGAAGGAATTCTACTGAAAATGCTCCTGGGATGAGAGGGGAGTATCGATTGATTCGATGAGTTGTAGGTCAACTGTTTAAGCCGCAGATTGCAGCTAAACGTAAATCTCCACAAGGACCGGAAAAGAATTGGGGGATACAGGGAAGCACCTGAAAGCACAATGGGAGGATCCAAAGGGTGAGCATAGTAACGTAACGTATTACATGTGTAAAAGGCAAATAAGTAAATGGTATCTTACGTCCAGATTCCTTATCCTCGGGTAGAAGGGGAGATGGAAATAAAGGCAGCCAAGTATGGGAATTGGGGTGTCTTTACCAAACGTCTGCTCGGAAATGCATGCCGCTGGGAAACAACCCAGGACAGAAGATTCCTCCAATAGCTGAAAAGTACGAATACATGGCCATAATTACCATACGCGTATAATGTTCAACAGCTCCAGAAAGGAAAGGTATATGGAACGCCATAGCAGAACCTGTAACCCTCAAGTACTAACCTGTGTGTAGTAGTATATAGAGGCTGCCACGAGGGACATCCAGCCTAATCTGCCGGTGGAAGAGGTATAGGAGCTGCCAGAGGGCGCTCTGTTGGCTGAGAGGGAGGCCCCACTAGCTGTGTGCCAGCTGAGGGGCCTACGTGCGCCGGGGTAGAGAACTACGTACTAGGAGGCCCCCGGTGACGACCGACCAGCAGCCAGTCCCGATCCGAGAGGACAGCAGGAAAGGTCACCAAACCATAGGGGAACTCCACAAAAACCGACCAATGACTTTATAACAAAAGTAGAATAGTAATACAAATGTATACAAATGGGATAACCAAAAATGTAAAATATTCCCGAAAATATAGCCAGGCATGCACCTGCATAGGCAGAACTGTAACACAATAATATCATACAAACATACAAAAAAGGAAAATCTATACAAGCATAGATCTCACAAATGAAGCATAGCAAACAAATGAAGCATAGCAACCAAAGATCATCATTATGGGAATGTGTATAATGTTAAGGACAAATTAAGCTTAGATAAAGCTGTAACACAATAATATCATACAAACATACAAAAAGGGAAAATCTATACATGCATAGGTTTCACAAATGAAGCATAGCAAACATGTATGTAGTTCTCTCCCCCGGTGCACGTAGGCCCCTCAGCTGGCACACAGCTAGTGGGGCCTCCCTCTCAGCCAACAGAGCGCCTTCTGGCAGCTCCTATGCCTCTTCCACCAGCAGATTAGGCTGGATGTGCGCGCGCCGGCGGGAGGGTGATGTCAGGCGGAGCTGTGTAGCCTACGTTCATTCGGGGCGTTCGCGGTTCCGCCTGACGCCGCTCGCCCGGGGGACCGGAGTCACAGGGGGGGACTGGAGTTGCTCCTGGGCGCACTTGAAAGTAATCCGGCCCGTCTTGTGTGATGTCGTTTGCCGGATCTTTTGAGATACCGACGGAACCGCCCACACCTGCAGGGAGGGGTTATTTATACCCCACAGGTTAGTACTCAGTCTTCGTTCCTATACAGGCTATCTACACACACGGATTCTATTGTCCCTCGGGGCAGCCTCTATATACTACTACACACAGGTTAGTACTTGAGGGTTACAGGCTCTGCTATTGGAGGAATCTTCTGTCCTGGGTTGTTTCCCAGTGGCATGCATTTCCGAGCAGACGTTTGGTAAAGACACCCCAATTCCCATACTTGGCTGCCTTTATTTCCATCTCCACTTCTATCCACGGATAAGGAATCTGGACGTAAGATACCATTTACTTATTTGCCTTTTACACATGTAATACGTTACGTTGCTATGCTCACCCTTTGGATCCTTCCATTGTGCTTTCAGGTGCTTCCCTGTATCCCCCAATTCTTTTCCGGTCCTTGTGGAGATTTATGTTTAGCTGCAATCTGCGGCTTAAACAGTTGACCTACAACTCATTGAATCAATCGATACTCCCCTATCATCCCAGGAGCATTTTCAGTAGAATTCCTTCTATGTGGAATGCCTTCCATTTGGGTGAGTTTTTTCGCTGGTTACATACTTATACTTATTTTTGTTTATTGTTCCAGCTGGCATGCACCTGTATACTTATCCAATTTTATTATGACACATGCAGCATTGTATTTTCATATATTTGTACTCCACACTGTTTATTATGCATAATATTTATATGTGTGCATTTTATCTCTTAGAATTGAATTGTTTGGCAATACACTCTCCCCTGAAGAAGATATAATACCCTTGTCTCATCGAAACATGTTGGGAACATTGCTGTAAAGATGATATTCGCGTGTGTATTGTGATTTATTTTATGTATTGCTTATATGCAATTATGTGTGATTTTACTATGTTCTAATAAACTTTGCTACTTTTATATACGCCATATACTCTTTTCTATACTTTTCTACTGTCTTAGCATCCACCCCTAAAAATCCTCCCTTTGGGGCCACCTCTTGTTTGCTATTATTTATTGGGATGTGGTGGTATGTTTAATAGGGACACACCCCAGGGCTCTATTCAATTTTATCTTTATGTAGAGCCACAATTCTTTTTTTCAGATCCTCAGAGAGTTGTTTACCATGAGGTGCCATGTTGAACTTCCATTAACCAGTATGAGAGAGTGAGAGCGATAACACCAAATTTAACACACCTGCTCCCCATTCCCACCTGAGACCTTGTAACACTAACGAGTCACATGACACTGGGGAGGGAAAATGGCTAATCAGGCCCACTTTGGACATTTTCACTTATGGGTGCACTTACTTTTGTTGCCAGCGGTTTAGACATTAACGGCTATGTGTTGAGTTATTTTGAGGGACAGCAAATTTAGACTGTTATACAAGCTGTACACTCACTACTTTACATTGTAGCAACGTGTCATTTCTTGACAGGGTTGTCACATGAAAAGATAGAATAAAATATTTACAAAAATTATTAGGGGTGTACTCACTTTTGTGAGATACTGTATATACACTAGGAAGGTACATATATATTCTTACACTGCCTGAATGGACGTGATATATTATACACTGAATTCGCTGTATATAGTCTACACACTAAAGGCATTGTATTATATATATACTGTATACATATACACTAGGAAGGTACTACATATATATTCTTTCTAGTTCAAGTAATTTATTGAGCTATACAGAGCATACAGTAAGTTGGCATTAACATCATTTGAATTAACGTGAGAGTTACAAAAACCGTCAACAAATTTTCTCAAAAGTAGAGTAAATGGTGTGAAACAATCTGTGGAGTTTCATTTAGCGCAGTTTCACTCCTAAGAGGCTTTCAGTAGAGCCGTATAGTTTAACTGAAATTTTACTATAAGATGATATGAAAATCTGTTAATGGAGCAAAAAGGGTGCTCAAATTGGAATATAAATATAAGTACATAAAAAGAAACAGTCGGATCACATCCCATGTTTGGGATCATGAAGTGTGACCGTACCACTATCCACCAAGGGGGTCATTGTGTCAATCCATGTCAACGGTCCTGGTGAGTGGCAGGATCTTTGAAAGATTTCCTGGTAGTTTGTATGAACCTGTAATTGTTTTTCAAGAATCCTACTGTTTATTGGAAAACTTTGAGAAAGAAATTAAGAGCGAGACAGGTGGGTAGTGGAGGAGTAGTAGGGAGAGATGTAGGGGGTGGGCAAGAGAGGTGAGGGGGTGTCAGAGGGGAAGAGGGGTCTATAGAGAGGAGCCTCAGCTAGCAGGGCCAGCGGTAGCTACATATTCTTACACTGCCTGAACGGATGTTATATACTATACACTGAATTAGCTGTATATAGACTACACTAAAGGCATTGTATTATATATATATATATATATATATATATATATATATATATATATATATATATATACACTAGGAAGGTACATATATAGTCTTACACTGCCTGAACGGACGCTAGATACTATACACCGAATTAGCTGTATATAGTCTACTAGTCTGCACTAACTGACTGTATACAGATCACACTATCTATCTAGTATATCTCCCTCTCTACACTAAACTGCCTACACGCCGCTAGCTAAGCTCCCTCTCTGTCTCCATGTTATACACAGCACTACATAGAGCCGCTGTACAAGCGGCTTTATATAGTGTGGGTGTCGATTGAGCCTGCCTTTGGCCAATCATAGATCTCACAGCAGAGCACACTGTGATTGGCCAAAGCATGCAGGTCATGTGGATGCTTTGGCCAATCTGTAGGTGGCATTTCCCCATGATTGGTATGCATTATGTGGCGCTCAAATTTCCAGTGAACGTCCCATAATGTTCGGGATTCGCCAAACAGGCAAACCCCTGATGTTTAAGTTGAACATACATTTGACTCGAACTGGGGGCCCATCCCTATTCATGACCCAGTAACCCAGTCGATCGTCAACTGGGAATCTCTCCATATCTATTTTTACCCCTGGATAAACTGGAACTTTTTATTGAACAAGAATACATGCTTTTTATACACTTGAAAGGTATGTCAGTCACTACATGACCAATAACTAGCGGTGCCCATAATGCAGAGGGGGCAAGGGTGCCGCCCCCAATCCATGCGTCCACCCCCCTAATCTACATGCAGGGCGCCGAACGCCTGGATTCCAATGTTTTTTTTTTTAAGCATGTGATTAGAGACAGAGGCTCTAATAGGCTTCAAAAAAGGGTGGGCTCTGTGTCCTGAGCCCACCCAGTTGTGTGACAATAGCGAATGATTATTCGCTATTGTCACACTGATTCTCCTCCCAGCCAATTAGGGAGTTGAGACCCATGTCCCGAATGACCGAAAGGAAAAGCGATCCTATTGGCATAGAAGGAGGAGGGAGGAGATGTATGGCCACTGTGATACAGAGGAGGAGAAGCAGGGGAAGCCGCCACCCATCACCCGGAGAGAAGCGCTGCCTGCGCCATAGATGAGGGTGTGGGTGCATTGTTTGCCGCCCCCCCAAAAAATATGCTGCCACTGTCAATAACCCAGATATTTACCAAAAACATTACACAATGAATTAAATAATGAGGTAGGGCTGACTCATGGCTAATCCCCTCTAGCAACTACTAGCTGACAATTATATAATTAACATGATAATTAACTCAGCACTTAAATCAGCCTAGATGAACACACTGCCCGGCAACAAGGCTAAAACAAAGTACATTACACATTCTAAGTATAAACACAGAACACCTTCAGACAATAGCAGGATACACCAGTAGTAGACTGTCCAGCTCCTACATTGGAGTACATGGAACAGAGGCCAATGTGATCAGCTCTTTCAATTAACATGCATAGCTCAGACTCAAACAAACCAGTAATAGTCTTCATATATTTCTTGAGGGATATTGTTGATAAATATTACTGTCTCATTTGAAGTAATCCAAACCACATTCTTAGCGTTCCATTAAGTAGTTGTCCATTATTTGCTTGGTCACCCTGTGTCCCTAATAGACACAGGGTGACTTACACATAAGAGGGGCATGGGGAGCCGAAACAGGGGTCTCCCAACCTCTCTAAGATAAGCTGGGTTCCACGGGCACACCACCTAAAGTGACTCTCATCACAGATATATGTTGTAGCAAACCACATTTAACCAGCTGATATTGCAGTTTAAAAACAATCCACGACTAGGGGTCATCCCTACCCTCCACCAAACTAGACCAATGTGCTCCCCAGGAGGAGCATGAACTACAAAGGCCAAAGCAGCTCGAACTGAAAAGCATCAAGGGCTGTAATCTAGTATCTGTGTGAAAGATGGAACAAGATGCATCAAATCCACTGAGTTAGCCAATATAGAGACATGGGGCAGTGGCAAAAATCACAACCAAATAAAGGTCTCTCAATGACAGAATGGGTATTACCCCGGCAGTAGCCAGACAGGGAATGCTGTTCTTATGGTTCACAGCCTGAACCGCTTGACTTGTGTATCTCAAACTGAGCCCGCACTACCTGGGTCAGTAAAATGTTAGTCTAAAAATATATACAATTATAGTGCCTCTGTGCAACCCTTTTTAAAATAAATCACAAAAGTAGCTGACACAAATATCAACACACCAACTATGTGACACTTTTCAACATAATAGAATACATAAATAAACATATATATGATATTTGTGTCTTCACCAAATAACATCAATAACATCTTGCCAACAATGTTTGAACATCCAAAACGTCTCTGTGACTATATTACCAAAAAACAAAAATCAAAAATTTATATTGGGCGAGATTTACTTAACCTGGAGCACACAGAATCTGGTGCAGCAGTGCATAGTAACGAATCAGTTTCTAACTTCAGCTTATTCAATTAGTCTTTGATAATGAAATCTAGATGCTGATTGGTTACTATGCACAGGTGCACTACATTCTGCGTGCTCCAGTTTTAGTAAATCTCCCTCATTGTGTCTTTAACCACTTCCCAACCGCCGTATGCAAAATGATGACCGGGAAGTGGCTTAGTTATCCTGACTGGACGTCATATGACGTCCTCAGGATAACAAGCCACCCTGCGCCGGGGGGGGGGGGGCGTGCATCGCGGCGATCGGGGGTGTGGGAGGTCAGTCTGACCCCCCGCAATACCGATCTCGGTAAAGCGTTTCGATCTAAAGCACTTTACCATGTGACCAGCCGTGACCAATCACGGCTGGTCACAGTGTAACACAGGAAAGCTGTTTATCGGCTTTCCTGTACTCAGGTCTGCAGACCTGAGGAGTGGAGAGCCGATCGGCTGCTCTCCTGACAGGGAGGGTTTGTGCTGATGATTTATCAGCACAGCCCTCCCTCGGATCGCCACCCTAGACCACCGGAGAGCCTGCCCAGGGACCACCAGGGATGTGGCCACCCAGGACCACCAGGGAGCCAACCAGGGACCACCAGGGAGCCGATCTGGACCACCAGGGAGACCCCCCTAGACCACCAGGTAAGAGATATAGTGCCCACCAGCGGATGAGCCCCTATCAATATATATGCCCACCAGTGCCCACCAGTGCCCCTATCAGTGCCCCTATCAATGCATACCAGTGCCACATATCAGTGCCCACCATTGCCACCTACCAGTGCCCACCTATCAGTGCCCAGTGCTGCCTATGAGTGCCAATCAGTGCTGTCTATGAGTGCCCATCAGAGCCACTTAGCAGTGTCCATCAGTGCTGCATATCAGTGCCCGTCAGTGCTGTATATCAGTGCCACCTATCAGTACCCGTCAGTGCTGCTTATCAGTGCCGCCTAACAGTGTTCATCATTGCTGCATATAAGTGCCTCATCATCAGTGCCACCTCATCAGTGCCGCCTCATCAGTGCCAACCAGTACTGACACATCAGTGCCCGTCAGTGTAGCCTCATCAGTGCCCACCAGTGATGGAGAAAATTTACTTGTTTACAAAGTTTTGTGACAAAAATAGAGAATTTTTTTTTTTCAAAATTTTCGGTCTTTTTTTATTTGTAGCGCAAAAAATAAAAACCGCAGGGGTGATCAAATACCACCAAAAGAAAGCTCTATTTTTGGGAACAAAATGATAGAAAATCTGTTTGGGTACAACGTCGCATGACCGCGCAATTGTCATTCAAAGCGCAACAGCACTGAAAACTGAAAATTGGTCTGGTAGTAAAGTGTTCTAAGTGCATAGTATTGAAGTGGTTAAATGCACCAAACAATGTTCTTGTGAAAATACTTCTTATATACTCTTCTACCCACAAACAATTTTTTTTCTCTCCTATGTCCCATATCAGATGTGTATTAGAGATGTGCATGACAGAAAGATTTTTTTTTAGTTTTGGATTCGTTTGTCAAGTTAATAATTTTGTTTCATCATATTTGTTATGTTAGAATGACTCATTTTCCGAATTCGTATAGTATATTTTTTATTTTCAAATCTGTTCAAATTTTGGAAGACGGCTATATTCATTCTATTTTTTTCTTACTCTATTCTATTTTTTTCTATTATATTCTACAGTATTTGAATTGATTTCAATTCCAGAAGACACTATATTCTATTATATTCAATTCTTTTCTATCCTGTTTTATTCTAGTCTTTTATTTTCTATTCTATGCTGTTTTATTCTATTCTATTTTATCTGTTCTATTCTATTCTTTTCTGTTATATTTTACTGTATTGTATTCTATTTTATTTCTTTCAATTCCATTCTATTCTATAAAGCAACCTTAGTAGGAATCATCATCATATTTCACTTTTATACCTTTCTGTGTTTATTGCAATTTTTGAATTGGAATTCAATTTCAAATTCGAATTTGGATAATTCATTATTTCGTTTCATTATAATATATATAGAATTTGTTGAAATGTGTTACTATTGTGATGCAGAAATTTGGATAGATCCAAATCTCAGAATAATAAAAATTTTGCCCAAATTTTGATTTGTAACGGAACAAATTGCACATGTCTAATGTGTATATCACTCCACCTCCAAAACTCACACCACATACTCCTTGTCCCTCCACCATTCCTATGAACTCACCAGATATTGTTGACCCCTATATATGGGTCTAAACAGGCTTATGAGCAACTCCTTTTAATTGGCCCTCTGGCCTTCCAGGATTCCAGGTCTTCCAGGTAATCTCCTCATACTTCCTGTTAACGCCAGTATTTCACATACTCTGAATAAAACCCCAATAGATACAATTGTGCATTACCCTTTATTTATAAATAAAATAAAATGCTACAAAGTGTGCACTTACATAAATAAAAACTTTCCATCATTAAAAGCAATACAGATTACCATCCTTTCCAAGATGCCGCCCGGCTGTTTCCTATCTCTGGTGTGCGTTCCACACCGGAAGTGAAGCATATGGAAATTATGTTACAACATATGACCCTGACTGCTTTTGCTTCTTCTTGAAGATTTGGCTCCACCCATTAACTTCCACCATCACACTAAAGGAGTAATGACCGGCCACAGCAGGAGCAATAAGCTGGACAGTACAGCATTATTCCTATATGAATGTATTTAATATTTTCAATATGAATAGTTCTCATGCATTTTAATAAAGGCTGCCAAAATAAATACCGTTTAGATTTGCCTTTTTCTTTTTTGCTTTTTCCAATGTTTATGAGATGTATTTGCCCTAAATAATCACAGAAGGAGAAAATTGGAAGTTTTCAATTTTGAGAAGTGCAGAGTGCCTAGGTAGTTTTAGCCCTATTTGACCTCTTTATCTGAGTGAGGGTTTGCATTCTGGTGATCAGTTATTTTGAGTGGAGTGCAGAAGTCAAGGTGCATGTGGTATTATATGGATACAGAAAGATTTTGGCATATATAAAAATTGGTTGCGGACATCACTATACAGTATTTTACTGAATATTCACATACACATTGTGCTTTGGATTTTCTCTTTTGGACATATGGACTTTTTATCAATTTGATTTACACATTGTAGAATTATTTGTGTTTTAGCTTATGTGTAGCACTGCACAACCTTTGAAAATTTTTTCATCTCACTCTCGGTTTCTCTAAAAAAGTCTCTGAATTGGTCAGTGCTGAACACATGGAGACACCATCATCCATAGCCAGTGTAAGCAACTGATTTATACATCTGCTAGAGCCTCTTGCTCTCAGATCTTTTTGATCAGTTTGGAATACTTTAAAGCGGTAGTAAACCCATGCATTTAACAGGTTAAAAAACAGTCACATTTCCGGCACGTGCCGGAAATGTAACACTCCCATTGGTTGTGCTGTAAACCAAACTGTCAAACCATCCAATGGCTGGTATCATAGCTGATCACATGTGCAGCTTCATGGCTTAGATTAAACAGAGGCCAAGATGGCAGCTTCCTTGGCTGAAAATGATCGGAGGGTTTACTACCACTTTAATGGTCAGTCATCTGAAGTTTTAGCATTATGGTGTCTAAAGGTCACTTCTCTTTAAAAATCTGAGTTTACAAGGTTTACTCGCAGCATCTGGCTCCATCCCAAATTTAGGAATGACTTGTTGGAGAATCCCATCCAGGCAAGTGGTAAAATCAGATAGTTTTTCCTCTTCCTCCTGATAGGTATGTTTGAACAGGTAAATCAGTACAGTGCAGCTCTCTATCCATCATCAGTAGATCTCTCAAATCACCTGAGCTGCACTTGGCAAGCTCAGTTGGTTTTGCTGGACTTCCGTGTCACCTGTTAGCTATAGATGCTTGTCCCAGAAATACTCTGGGAGGTCTTTGTTCAATTCTAATAGCACACATGTGCGAGAACTCTCAGGCTGGGTTCCCGCATATGCAAATTGGATGCAGGTTTCTCCACTTCCAATTAACATGACATGCAAGGGTGACCGGCTCTCAATGGTGCCAGTTCACTCATGTCCAGGGCGGCTGTGGTTTGGATTGAAAAAGGGTCCTGTGCATGTTTGAGTCCAATTGAGGTCCAAATTTTTGCCTGAATTTGCACCTGAATCGGACCCTCTGTCCATCCAACACTATGAATCCAGTTGAAAGTTCTCTTGTCCATAACACCTGGCAGCAGTACTTGGGTACATCTTGCTGACTTGGCATTTACTTCTTTGCCTTGTCATCAGGGTTAGGAGAATCCCAGATGAGCAGCCACATGTATCTATACCCCAAAGGGACAGCTGCAAATGCTGGGGTCTCCTACCGGTTCTAGTAGTGACCTGTAATTGGATCCACGGTATACTGACACACCAATAGCAGATTTTGCTTTACTGGAACAAATGATAGTAAAGAAATAATGTTTTAGCTCAGTTTCACTGTGCTCATTATGACTAAAACACACTTGTTTACTAATGTAGAAACAACTCATCCATTTCATTTGATTTTTCATGGACATAAAGGTGGAAATCTTGGGACTAGTGAACAGTGGCTGTCATTTCTGCACCCTTTCCCTGTCGGCCCATTGTACGTGATAATATGCGCATTTACAGTCTTTCTATTCTCAGGCTGGGGGGTTGGCATTTTCACCTTTAGTGCCAGTGGACCATGGACACTCCTGACCCCTGCTCTATATGTCTTATGCACTACAGACATCTGAACTCTGTATCCTATGCACTCCTGACCCCTGTACTCTGTATGATATGCATTCCTGACCCCTGTTTTCTGTGTGTTATATGCTTTTGTCCCTTGTATGACATGCACTTCTGCACCCTGTGCTCTGTGTCATAGACACTCCTGCCTCTACGCTCAGAGAGATGTTGTTTTACTTTGTCTTTTTAAGGTTATGTTGCATTAAAGCAAGCTAACATAAAAACATCTGTAGTGCATTAACCACATAGGTACTGGGCACGAAAACCCACTTCCTGTCCAGGCCATTTTTCAGCTTTCCGCGGTATCACACTTTGAATGACAATTACTCAGTCATGCAACACTGTACCCATATGAAATCTGCGTCCTTTTTTCACACAAATAGAGCTTTCTTTTGGTGGTATTTAATCACTAGGTTTTTTTTTTTTTTTTTTTGTGCTATAAATAAAAAAAGATTGAAAATTTTGTGAAAAAATGCCTTTTTCTTTGTTTCTGTCATACAATTTTGCAAATTAGTATTTTTTCTTTGTAAATTTTGGCCAAAATTTATACTGCTACCTATCTTTGGTAAAAAAAATAACCCAAATAAGTGTATATTTGGTCCCTGTGTAAGTTATAGAGTCTACAAACTATGGTGCCAATCATTGAAAATTGATCACACCTGATCACACCTGTTATACTGACGGCCTATCTCATTTCTTGAGATACTAATAAGCCAGGGCAGTACAAATACCCCCCCCCCCCCAAATGACCCCTTTTTGGAAAGTAGACATTCCAAGGTATTTAGTAAGAGGCATGGTGAATTTTTTGAAGTTGTATTTTTTTCCCACAATTCTTTGCAAAATTAAGATTTTTTTTCTTTTTTCTTTTCACAAAATTGTCATTGTAACAGGCTATTTCTCACTCCCAGCATATGCATACCACAAATTACAACCCAAAACACATTCTGCTACTCCTCCTGAGTATGGCGATATCACATGTCTGAGACTTTTTCACAGCCTGGCCACATACAGAGGCCCAACATGAAGGGAGCGCCGTCAGGTATTCTAGGGACATAAATTACACATCTAATGTCATGACGACATATCACAATTTTGAAGGCCCTGGAGCACCAGGACAATGAAATTGCCCACAAAATGACCCCATTCTGGAAAGCAAACACCCCAATGAATAATATATGAGGCATAATGAGTCTTTTGAACTTGTCATTTTTTTCCAGTAGTTTTTGGAAAATGTGGGGGAAAAAAATGAAAACGCTTTTATTTTTACACAAAGTTGTCCAATTATATTATATTTCCAACACATAGCATGTACATAGAAAAAATGACACCCCAAAATACATTCTGCTACTCCTCCTGAGTATGGCGATACCACATGTGTGAGACTTTTACAGGTGATGTTTACTCATGGGTGTGACGGTCACTGACAGGTGATTGATGATGGTCACTGATGGGTGACTGGCGGTGGTCACTGATGGGTGACTGGCGGTGGTCACTGATGGGTGACGGGTGTCTGGCGGTGGTCACTGATGGGTGACGGGTGTCTGGCGGTGGTCACTGATGGGTGATAGGTGACTGGCAGTGGTCACTGATGGGTGACAGGTGACTGGCGGTGATCACTGATAGGTGATGGGTGACTGGTGGTGGTCATTGATGGGTGACGGGTGTCTGGTGTTGATCACTGATGGGTGACTGGTGGTGGTCACTGATGGGTGACAGGTGACTGGTGGTGGTCACTGATGGGTGACTGGTGGTGGTCACTGATGGGTGACGGGTGACTGGTGGAGGTCATTGATGAGTGACTGGCGGTGGTCACTGATGGGTGCCGGGTGTCTGGTGGTGGTCACTGATGGGTGATGGGTGTCTGGTGGTGGTCACTGATGGGTGACTGGCGGTGGTCACTGATGGGTGACAGGTGACTGTGGTGGTCACTGATGGGTGACTGGTGGCGGTCACTGATGGGTGACTGGTGGAGGTCACTGATGGGTGATGGTGTCTGGTGGTGGTCACTGATGGGTGACAGGTGACTGGCGTTGGTCACTGATAGGTGATGGGTGACTGGCGGTGGTCACTGATGGGTGCCGGGTGTCTGGTGGAGGTCATTGATGAGTGACTGGCGGTGGTCAGTGATGGGTGCTGGGTGTCTGGTGGTGGTCACTGATGGGTGATGGGTGTCTGGTGGTGGGCACTGATGGGTGACTGGTGGAGGTCACTGATAGGTGACGGGTGACTGGCGGTGGTCACTGATAGGTGATGGGTGACTGGCGGTGGTCACTGATGGGTGGTGGGTGTCTGGTGGTGGTCACTGATGGGTGACTGGTGGTGGTCACTGATGGGTGACAGGTGACTGGTGGTGGTCACTGATGAGTGACGGGTGACTGGTGGAGGTCACTGAGGAGTGACTGGTGGTGATCGCTGATGGGTGCCGAGTGTCTGGTGGTGGTCACTGATGGGTGATGGGTGTCTGGTAGTGGTCACTGATGGGTGGAGGTCACTGATGGGTGACAGGTGACTGGCGGTGGTCACTGATAGGTGATGGATGATTGGCGGTGGTCACTGATGGGTGCCGGGTGTCTGGTGGTGGTCACTGATGGGTGTCTGGTGGTGGTCACTGATGGGTGACGGGTGACTGGTGGTGGTCACTGATGGGTGACGGGTCACTGGTGGTGGTCACTGATGGGTGCTGCATGTCTGGCAGTGGTCACTGATGGGTGACGGGTGTCTGGCGGTGGTCACTGATGGTTGACCGGTGTCTGGGGTCACTGACCGGTGATTGGCGATGGTCACTGATGGGTGACTGGCGGTGGTCACTGATGGGTGACTGGCGGTGGTTACTGCTGGGTGACAGGTGTCTGGCGGTGGTCACTGATAGGTGGTGGGTGACTGGTGGTGGTCACTGATGGGTGACGGGTGTCTGGTGTTGATCACTGACGGGTGACTGGTGATGGTCACTGATTGGTGACAGGTGGTGGTCACTGATGGGTGATGGTGACTGGTGGAGGTCATTGATGAGTGACTGGCGGTGGTCACTGATGGGTGCCGGGTGTCTGGTGGTGATCACTGATATGTGATGGGTGTCTGGTGGTGGTCACTGATGGGTGACTGGTGGAGGACACTGATGGGTGACTGGCGGTGGTCACTGATAGGTGATGGGTGACTGGCAGTGGTCACTGATGGGTGGCGGGTGTCTGGTGGTGGTCACTGATGAGTGACTGGTGGTGGTCACTGATGGGTGACGGGTGACTGGTGGTGGTCACTGATGGGTGACTGGTGGTGGTCACTGATGGGTGACGGGTGACTCGTGGAGGTCACTGATGAGTGACTGGCGGTGACCACTGATAGGTGCCGGGTGTCTGGTGGTGGTCACTGATGGGTGATGGGTGTCTGGTGGTGGTCACTGATGGGTGACGGGTGACTGGCGGCGGTCACCGATAGGTGATGGTTGACTGGCGGTGGTCACTGATGGGTGCCGGGTGTCTGGTGGTGGTCACTGATGGGTGTCTGGTGGTGGTCACTGATGGGTGATGGGTGACTGGTGGTGGTCATTGATGGGTGACGGGTGACTGGTGGTGGTCACTGATGGGTGCTGCGTGTCTGGCAGTGGTCACTGATGGGTGACGGGTGTCTGGCAGTGGTCACTGATGGTTGACCGGTGTCTGGCGGTGATCACTAATGCGTGACGGGTGACTGGCGGTGGTCACAGATGCATGATGGGTGACAGGTGACTGGCGGTGGTCACTGATGGGTGACGGGTGACTGGCGGTGGTCACTGATGTGTGATTGGTGACTGGCAGTGGTCACTGATGGGTGACGGGTGACTGGCAGTGGTCACTGATGGGTGACGGGTGTCTGGTGGTGGTCACTAATGGGTGACTGGTCACGGTCACTGATGGGTGATGGGTGACTGGCGGTGGTCACTGATGGGTGACGGGTGACAGGCCACGGGTGACTGGTGGTGATCACTGATGGGTGACGGGCCATGGTCAGTGATGGGTGACAGGTGACAGGCCACGGTCAGTGTTGGGTGACAGGCCACTGATGTGTGGCAGTTAATACACCACAGTAACTGATGGGTGACACACCACGGTCACTGATGGGTGCCAGGTGGCAAGCCACGGTCACTGATGGGTGACGGGAGACACGCCACAGTCAGTGACGGGTGACATGCCACGGTCAGTGATGGGTGACAGGTGACACGCCACGGTCAGTGATGGGTGACACGCCACGGTCAGTGATGGGTGACAGGCCACGGTCAGTGATGGGTGACAGGCCATGGTCACTGATGGGTTACGGGTGACATGCCACGGTCACTGATGGGTGACAGGTGACATGCCACGGTCACTGACGGGTGATGGGTGACAGGTGCACTTTATGATGGCATTATGATGACAGGTACACTTTATGATGACAGATACACTTTATGGGGGCAGATGGGGTGACTGGTGCATTGGGGGGGGGTAGGGGTGAAGTGACATGTGTGTGTTGGTGCTTTACAGATCAGTAACTCACTGATCCTAGCTCTTCTCTCCTCACATTGGAAACTGTGTGAGGAGAGAATTGCTGGTAACAGTGAGTTACTGCTCTGTTTACATTGCATGTGATCGGCGGTGAAGTAGATCACAGCCGATCACAAGGTAACAGCCGCCGGCTGGCGGCTTATACCAGTGTCGGTGACAGGCAGTGTACCCTGGGAACACGCCGCCACCGCCGCGCACGCACAGCGCGCTCCCGATCGCGCGCATGTGCCGTGCGAGTGGGGGAAGTGCCATTTATGATCTGCATTTGTGACCTGGGAAGAAGCGCTGACGTCACTGCCATTGAGTGTTTGAAGTCTACAGCCGGCCGGCTTAATGTTCTTGGAGGCCCTTGTTGTTTTTATCTGATGTAAGTGCAATACTTTTATTTTATTAAATCCACTGAAACATTATCATACTATTAGTACCTTCTCTTTCTTTGGGTGCCGTGGTGAGTTTTACCTGGGGGTGTAGAGAACCTTATTGGACTGCTATCCCACAAAAGCCGGGAGGCGGATCCGGTTAGCCCTTTCCACTACCTCTGTGGTTCACCCAAGCCAACTCTGCTACATCAGGACCCCAAGATTGTCGTATTTATCCCCAGGGGGGACCCGGGCTGGGGTACAGCCAAAGCGCTTATGCACTTACATCTGGTAAGCAGTTATTAGATGTGAGGTAGAGGTATCACTATTGAATTTGAACTATCACACGGTGGTCTATATCTGTGAATATACATCTACATCTCTACTTTCATCTACACCATTTATGTTTATTTGGACTGTATGATTTATACGTATCTATTGGATGCATGCTATATGTATCTACCTGCCGTCATTTTAGCGTAACCTGTTGTTTATAACATCACTTCATGTTGCATGAGCTGCATGAATCAGACAAACAAGTTCATAAGCATATGGATAAGGGAAGCCTAGCTACTAAAAACAATACATGGTAACAATAATGCATCATTCCATGTATTTATGCTATAAAAATCAGTTTTAAGCCACTCCCACTGCAAGTGTGCCACAATCACAATTTGCCGCAGTGCACTGTGCATGTCGCCTGATTGTTTTCTTTTGAGTTCTAATAGCTGAACCCCATAGGAAAAAAATATCTATGCCCCTTGGAAACAGCTGTTTATTAAAATATTTTTAAGCCACCATGTTCCGATTTACCTCTATTTCTCTTTATAGTGCACTGCAATATCCATAGCAATAGTCATTAGGTGAGATATAACTCAAGAAATATTCAGAATTCCCAAAATGTCGAAGATCTATTAATCTGATACCACCAAGTGTATTGCTTATGTGCGCTATTTACGTATTTTTATATTCACTGACTTATAAAATAATTATTACAAACAAATTTACTGTTGCCGACCACATAACTTAGTTATACAGCAGCAGATGTACCAAATACCTGATCCAGCAATTCTGGGTAGGGGGCGCATGCTGGCTGTGATCCGACACAACACAAGCTGACCAACGGGTGCCGGCCATTAGATGTCTGCTGGCACCCACTGATCGGCGAAGAGAATGGAGCTCTGCCTATTTAAACAAGGCAGGAGCTCTATTCTAACAAGGGGAAAGTGATGGATTTTGTGTTCCTGCAATGCAGCACACATGGTAAACACAAACACTGGTTAGGCTGTCACACTTTGAATGACAATTGCACAGTCATGCAATATTGTATCCAAATTACATTGTTAACATTTTTTCCCCACAAACAGAGCTTTCATTTCGTGGTATTTTTTGCGCTACAAATAAAAAAAGACCAAACATTTTGAAAAAAAATTTTTTCTTTGTTTCTGTTACAAAACTTTGTAACTAAGTATTTTTTTTCCTTCACTGATGAGCACTGATGATGAGGCTTGTATATGCAGCACTGATGGGCACTGATATACAGCACTGATGGGCACTGATAGGCAGCACTGATGGGCACTGATAGGTGGCACTGATGGGCACTGATAGGTGGCACTGATGGGCACTCATAGGCACTCATAGGCGGCACTGATAGATGGCACTAATAGGCATGACTAATTGGGAGGCACTGGCACGCATCACTGATGGGCACAGAGCACATGGTTTTTCCTGTCTACACTGTGATCAGCTGTGATTGGATTATGTGGTAAAGAGCCTACGTCATAGATAGGAGATGCAGTGTGTCCGACTGACACACCACACCACAGATCGCCGCGCCACGGCTTCCTGATGGACTTCATATGACACCCAGTAAGGATAACGGAACCACTTTCCAGCTGTCATTCTGTTATCTGGTGGCAGGAAGTGATTAACCCCTTCCTAGCCGGGAGGGGGGGATGACGTAGCCGGACGTCAGAGGGAGCCGACGCACCTGGACTCCCCGCCCATGGCCCATGCACGAGGACGCTGAAGGCTGAAGGGAAACCGGAGAGCCGCGCAGGTCCGGATCGCCGCCCGAAGGACGGAGCGGTGCGAAGCGGAGCGGTGCGAGGCGGAGCGGCTACCCGGGAGTAAGGGGACCCTAAACCATAGCCGCGGAGGTAAGGGAGAACGAGGGGGGAACCAGCTGGTGAAGCCGATGCCCCGCCCTGAGAAGACCCAAGGAGGACATGAAGATATGAGGATCTAAGAACCCCTGCAGAACCACCCGAAGCAGCAGATAAGTAGAAAAATACAAAATTTAAGCTATGTATCAGCAATGCATTGTGAACTGATTAAAGAGCGGTATATGTGAGCAGGTAGAGTTACCAGGAAGGAGTCCACGTATTGCATATGTATTTGAAAAGGACATAAAATCAATGGGTGGATGAATGTAGGAGCTCAAACACAAATACAGTCGGCAGTTAAACAGGGGAATAGCGCTGTTAAAAGAAAGGAACAGGAGGTGACCGCCAGGTGGAAAGGGGCGGAAACGGAACAATTCTGGAGATTGATGGAAGTCTATAAAGATCCTAAATCTGCATAGTTCAGAACAAAAACAAACTCCCCTTTTTTTTTTTCTCTCACACTAATCACTCCCCTCCTGTCTCCTCTCCTCCCCTTTGCACCACCCCCCTGGAAGGGGGTTGGGGGGGGGCAATAGAGGAGATATGTCGACAAGGGGGAAATCCGGCAAAGGAGGAACGGGGGGAAAAACCACCCAAGCTACCTCTAGTCCAGGGGGGATACAAAGATATATGGCTGCCGAAACAAGTATGATGGATAAAAAAAGCCCGGGGCGGGGGATAAGTGGAGGTGGGCAGAAGGAGGAGGCAACCCCGAAGAAAGGAAACAACAAAGGAACCCCTCCAAAAAATGGAAAAGAACAAGCAGAAGCCCCAAAGACAAAAGGCCTAACTACCCACTCTTCTAAAGAAGGACTGGACAAAGAAACCCAGGTAAGCCTCCCTCAGATTAAAGAGGCTCTCACAGAAATGTTATCTAAAATGGAAACAACACTGAAGAACGAGATGGGAATGATCAGAACGGACATAAACCAGGTTCTGCAACGGGTG
>BLSH010060429.1:171600-187865 GCA_018402905.1 Glandirana rugosa
AGCGTTTAAGTGTGAACCGATATTACAGAAAAACTCTTCCTTTTAAGCGCAACCGATTATATGGAAGAATTCTTCGGGTTACGTTCAAAATCGGTAACTAAGATTACTATGTTAACATTGAAGGGATTTCTTTAGGAAAAGTACCACTCTACTTTACATAGAGAGTTTGTTTAACAGGGACGTTGTTACAACGATAAAGTAGTAGATTAAACAAAAATTTTTACGATGTTACAAGTTGGGAGAGTACAAAAAGGGACAGAAAACGAACAACGACAGGTAGAGTATTTTTATAAAAGGATTTGAGTGTGTCCATAGACGTGTTTGGTGTTTGTTATTTACTATTATTATTTATTATATTATTTTAGGGAAGTTACAATTGTATCATTAGAATCAATGGCTAAAACTTGCATTGGGCTTCTTAAGAAGGTATATTAGCCAACGCGAATTTTCCTTCTCAAAAAGACATTATAGCCAAGTGTGAATTTGCGAATTTACTATACCGCCCTCTAAAAAAGGCATGAGGGTTAAAATGAGGGAATTTTCTTGTCTGAGCATGCTCAGTTGTGCTGATCAATAGTCAGGAAAAAAGGGGTAATTTGGCTCTTTTCAGACTTTCAATGATATTTCAGGTTATATATCACTTTTTTAAACAATTTAAAAGCAGATCATCATTAAACAAGATACTACATTTTTAGAAACAATTTAGGTGATCCTATCATGCTCTAAACATTATTTCCATGTGCAATTCCCTTGCTTCTACCACGACTAGTTTTTTAGTCACTCACTGCTGTTTGGGCGTTATAGTGAATTTGATTCTGGGACTATTTTCTCCCTCAGGGCTTTAGTGAATTCAATTTTCGCGCTAATTAGCGCGAATTTGCGATTCTGCGCGATAAAATTCGCGCGAAGGCATATTCGCGCTATAGTAAATGACCCCCTATAACTTTTGCGTAAACCAATCAAGATATGCTTATTGGGATACTTTAACCAAAAATATGTAGCAAAATATATATTGGCCCAAATTTATGAAGAAATTTGATTGTTTAAATTTTTTTATGGGTTTTATAGCAGAGTAAAAAATATTGTTTTTTTTTAAATAAATTGTCAGACTTTTTTGTTTATAGTGCAAAAAATAGAGAACATAGTGGTGATCAAATATCACCAAAAGAAATCTCTATTTGTGGGGAAAAAAATGACATGCATTTCATTTGGGTACAGCATTGCATGACTGCAATTGTCAATTAAAATAGAGCAGTGCTGTATTGCAAAAAAATGTCCTGGTCATGAGGGGGGGGGGGGGGGGATAAATCATCTGGAGGTCAAGTGGTTAAATCATGTCTCATTCTTTACAATTACAGCATAGAGCAATATGTAAGGTATTGCCTGTTGATTGTTTTTTTATCATTATAGTATCACCATATCACCTCTCTCACCCTTCTGCTTCTTCTAACTTCTGATGATATTTCACTAAATCCAGGACCGCCATCATTTACCTTTGGCCAACATACTTGACACCCCTAACCTCTGACAGCAGCCGCAATCCACACTCTAATTTCTATTCCTCTTCTACCTAGAACCAGCCTCCCCTTCTCCTGTGCCCTTTGGAATGCCTGCTCTGTTTGTAACAAACTTACCACCGTCCATGACCTATTTATCCCAAAGTCCTTCAACCTACTTGCAATTAGATCTGGCTTCAAAAATCTGACTTTCCTTCTCCTGCTGCCCTCTCCCAAGGTGCCTCTTGTAGACTCACTCTCCCAGGCCTCGTGGACGGAAAGGAGGTGGTATTGGAATCCTCCTATCCCCTCAAAGAGCTTTTCAGGTTCTTCATCCACCCCACTCTCTGTCCCTCTCCCCATTTGAAGCTCACTTTATTTGCCTATTTTCTCCAGTTTCGTTGAGAATTGCTGTGATCTATTGGTCTCCTGGACCAGTATCAAGCTTCCTTGACAACTTCTCTGCCTGGCTACCCTACTTTCTTTCTTCTGAAATTCCAACAATCATTCTTGGTGACTTCAACATTCCTGCTAATCTTAACACTCCTGCTACTTCTAAATTTCTGAGCCTAACCTCCTCTTTTGACCTAAAACAATGGACACACGCTTCTACTCTGATGGCAACTGCCTTGACCTCATATTCTCTTGCCTATGCACTCTGCGCAACCTCTCCAACATTTCTTTTCCTCTCTCTGATCACCACCTTATTAGTTTCACTCTCTCCTTGTCTTCCCCCTCCTTGCCTTCCAGCTACCAAACAATCACCCGTAGAAACCTTTGTCATCTTAACCCTTCTTTTTTCTGTTACAGATTGTTTCTACGACAAAATCTCATCCTTGTCCTGCCCCAACCTGGTCACTTCTATCTACAACAGTTCGCTGTCATCCACCCTAGATACTTTGGCCCCCCTCACTACACATAGAATCAGGCCCCGACCGCTACAACCCTGGCAGACAGACAATACCAGAAGCCTCAAAAAACAGAGCCGCACTCTTGAGCGTCTGTGGCGTAAGACTAAGTCACAGCAAGATTTCAGCCAATATAAATCTGCCCTCCAAAAATACCATTCCTGCCTCCATACTGCCAAACAGACCTACTTTATCACTCTCATTAACAACCTCTCAAGGGGCCACCGTCAACTCTTTTCTACCTTTAATGTTCTACTTCGTCTTCCGTAACTTCCACCCACTAACTTACTCACTGCCCAGGAGATTGCTAATCACTTTAAAAATAAGATTGATACAACTTGTCTCGAGATCTCCACTCTACAGATATCTCCCTCACCTCACACTCTTTGTCCTCCTGCACAACCAATACTCTTATTTAACCCAGCTACTATAGAGGAAGTCACTAAGCTTTTTTCTAATGCCCACCTAACCTCTTGCCCCCTGGACCCCGTTCCTTCTCAAATACTATGGTCACCCTCTGACTCTATCCTACACTCTTTAACTCACATGCCTCTCTACTTGCATCTTCCCCAACCCTCTAAAACATGTGTAGCGCCCCCATAGTGATAGCTGCGTTTTGTAGTGAGTTTTTGCTAGGCTCAGGTAGGACTGGGCAGTCCAACAGATGATATCACTGAACCCTCCTACCTTCTTCTGGAAAGCGCTGGAACTTTCTAGAGTGAAGGTGGAACAAGAAATGTTATCATCTGGATTGTCATGGGAAGCCTTGACCAATCCCCTATCTGGATTAGCAGGGGGCAGGCCTTCACATATACTCAGGGCTGGGTCAGTCTGGGAGGAGTTGTCTGGAGTGAAAGTCTGAAGATGTAGCAGAGCTGCTGTGGAGGCCTCTACATGGGAGGAAGCCCCCAGTCTGGGGGGGTTATCCTTGAGGCCTGGAGGTTCGGGTGCAGCTAGGAGTTGAGGTGATTCCTGGAATTGCACAAGGGAACAGGAGAGCAGCAAAGGTGTTACTGAGAGGCCTTAAAGTGTTCCACTGGAGTTGGTGAGTGGCAGACTCCACAGTACTCCACAGAAACTGCTCTCCTAAAACTCACAAATGACTTACTAACAGCTGGAACCAACGGTCATTATTCCGTCTCTTACTCTTGGACCTCTCCACTGCCTTTGATACAGATGATCACCCCCGCCTCAAAAAACTCAATTTGCTTGGTATCCATGGTTGGTTCAAATCTTACCTATCTCACCGCACCTTCAGTGTCACTTACAACTCCTCTTCCTCCCCTCCAACTTACCATTGGGGTCCCCCAAGGTTCTGTCCTTGGACCCCCACTATTCTTGATCTACAAGTCCTCCCTGGGTACGCTACCATTTATATGCCAATGACACCCAAATCTATCTCTCTACCCCTCAGCTCACTCCATTAGTGTCCTCACACATCATTGCTTTACTAACAAACATATCAGCCTGGATGTCACACCACTTCCTCAAACGGAATCTATCTAAAACTGAGCTCATGAGATTTCCTTCCCACATGCCCCTTCCCCTGACTTCTCTGTCAAGATCAATGGCACAACTATTAGTCCGTTCCCGCATGCCAGAGTGCTAGGGGTAACCCTAGACTCTGAACTGTCCTTTCAGGACCACATCCAATCCCTGTCCAAATCATGCCGCCTTAGCCTCTCTAGAATACACCCCTTTTAACCAATGACACCACCAAGCTTCTAATTCACTCTCTGGTTATCTCTCCCCTCGACTACTGCAACTCTCTACTCATTGGATTAGCTTTACTTACACTAACCCCCTTCAGTCCATAATGAATGCTGCTGCAAGACTCATCCACCTTACCAACCATTCAGTGTCTTCCACCCCTCTCTGCCAATCCCTCCACTGGCATCCACTCACCCAACAAATAAAATTCAAAGTACTAACAATAATTTACAAAGCCATCCACAACTCTGCCCCCAGCTAAATCACTAACCTTGTCTCAAAATACCAACCAAGCCGCTCTCTTCAGTCCCCCCAAGACCTCCTGCTCTCTAGCTCACTTGTCACCGCCTCCCATACTCACCTCCAGGATTTCTCCAGAGTTTTTCCCATTCTTTGGAACTCCCTACCCCAATCTGTCCGACTGGCTCCTAATCTATCCATCTTTAGACAATCCCCGAAAACCCTTCTCTTTTTTTTTTAAATTCTGTTTATTTAACAATTTTCAGTACATTACAACATTGTACAACAACAACAACCACAACCTAGCAAACCGCCCTCCTACAATCCAGGACAGCAACCCGCAGGTAAACCGGTAACCCCCAAAAGTGAAAAGCAGAGGGAAGAATCCCCCCCCAGATTGACGCAGCAATACTGATACAAGGAGACTGCTCCCTCTGCACAAGTCTTTATCAGAATTAGTCAGAGTACCTTCTAGAGTCATTACATTATCTGGAGTTTGTTCTCTACCAACCATTTCTAGAATCGTGTTTCACCAGTTATGAGATATATCGATTCAAACACATGTGCCTCAAACCGGGTCCCCATACTCCTAATAGCCCCAATAAGTGACCCAAAGCCCAGATGTTTTGAGTTCAATATGTTGCGCGTGAGAGAAGAGGCCAGCCATCTGCCCCAGACCCTGTGAAAATTCCAAGCTGCTCCTCTGTTCAGGTACGTGGCTTTGTAGAATGGGAGAGTTATTTTTACTAGGGCCTTCCAGGAGTCTACTGAGGGAGGAGAGGGATTCTTCCAGGTCAGAACAATCTGTTTCCTGGCATGGAAGAAAAGTATCACAAGTAAGGTACTAATCACCATGCTAGGGGCCAGATCGTCCACCAATCCTTGTAGACAATGCTTAAACGACGGTGTTAATGGAATTTAAGTTATATCCTTAATACATTCCAGGGCACCCTCCCAGTATACTACAATAGCTGGACAATCCCAGAAGATATGCATGAAGTCAGCATCCTCCCTCGTGCATCCCCAGCAGGGGGATCCTCTAGCTCCAAAAATATGGGCTATCCTCGCCGGTGTCAGATAGACCCTATGCAAGAACTTGTACTGTGTGAGGTAATCTCGAGTGGAAATGAATCTTGTGAAGAGCGCATCCCACATGTCCTCCCAATTCTCATTATCTAACCCCGGGGCCACTCCTTCCCACCTGGATCTACATCTGCTTAATAACTTAGTTGTCTCAGGGAACAAATACCTGTAAATGGTGGATAAGGGCTTAGCCAGTTCCTCATCTCGCAGCATGGACTCTAGATCCAAAGCTGAAAGATTAGTCCCAGTCCTTCCAAACTGCGTCTGATAAGCATGGCACAATTGTATATATCTAAAGAAGTGAGTTGGGTAGGTTATTTCATGTCTTTAGTGACGCAAATTGCAGGAGCTGACTGTTATTAGTAATATCTCCTAATTTTTTAACCCCAACCTTAGTCTACACATATGGGTCTTCCATACTATATTAATGTGGGAAGGTAGGGTTTCTCCAAAGCGGGGCATGTTGAGAAGCTGGAAAGGGACCCCCGAACTCCTTCCCCTGCACCACCTGCCCTGCCCTAAGAACCACTTTCATGAGGATTGTTAACGGCTAAGGTGCCCCCAGCCCCCCGGTACACCAGGAGAGCCAGAGCTTCATAGGAATCCACGACAGCCACCTCCAGGCCTTTTCTAAATCCAGCCACCTCCAGTCCTCTTCTAAATCCAAAAAGACCAATGCTCAGTCCTCTTCTGACTCCAAAGACAAGGCAGCATGGGTGAATACCCTTCACAAATTGATCTGAGAGTCTCAGCAGAAGGAGATCAAGCGTGAAGTTCTGCACAAGTCATCTCCCTCCCCTGGAGTCGCACAGTGTCATTATTTTTAAGTCTCCTAGCCGCCTTAATATCGGAGATATATTTTCCCCTTACCACCTCCTTAAAGGAGTCCCACACCATCTGCTGGGATGCAGTGCTCTCATTAATGCCCCAAAAGGTTTCAATGCATTTGGTCACAATTTGCTCTACTTCAGGCTCGGCCACCCACCCTGGATCGAGATGCCAGGATCGGGTGCCCGCTGCCACCAGCGGAGACAATACAACCTGTAGTGTAGAATGGTCCGAGATCCCTTCCGCCAGATACTCCACTACAGTCACTAAAGGCAAGAGGTCCGGACTAGCAAAGGCTAAGTCTATAAGAGAGGAGGAGTGGAAGACATGTGATATGTATGAATGCTGCTTGACACCAGGGTGCTTCCATCTCCATACCTCTCGAAGACCCGCTGCCTCCGCCCACTGTGCCAGCTCTGGGTCCTGAGTCCTGGAGGGGTTAGTTGTGTCAAATGAGTAGTCTAAAACACAATTAAAATCCCCCATGACCAAGATTTTTGCAGCCAGCAGAGGGGCTAGTCTATCAAGAATGGTATATAAAACTGCTGCCTGGAAAGGCGGTGGAACATAAACACTTATTATCACAATTCTTAGTGAAAACCATTCAATGACAATACCCACATACCGCCCCAATGAGTCTGAGAACACCTGAGGTACAACACAAGACACATTTTTATGCATTAAAATGGCCACCTCCCTGGCATACGTAGAGAAGGTGGAATGAAAAGTACGTTGCATCCAATGTCTCTTGAGTGACATGATCGCCCTCCCATTAGATGAGTCTCCTGAAGGAAGACCAGGTTAGGGTTATGAGACTTCACATATTTCAACATGGTCGCTCTCTTTAGTTTGGTGTTCAAACCCCTTACATTCCAAGACAATAATCTCAAAGAGGTAGCCATTGAATATACTCTGTCCAATCTTTAACCCCAGAGGTGAAACAATGGTGATCACTCATGGATAAGGGAACAGTCCAATGCCCCAGGGAAAAACAAATAAAGACCATTGAGCCCCATCTAGCAATGCCAATGGGGAGGCGTGCTGCTTGAGGAAAAAAGTCCCAAAAAAACAAAAATAAAGTCCCCTCGTAGAAAAAGAGGAAACATAGAACTGACAAAAGTGGAGAATAACTGATAAACTACCCTGCTTATGTACCAACCCCAAGTCCAACTTGGTTTGGCGAAGCTTGCACCCCAAACATCCTTCGAACACAGGGGGGGTAAGGGGAGCTGTGTTCAAGTTCCAAGAAGAGCAAGGTCCTCCAGCTTCCAAATGAAGTGCCCATGACAGGATTATCTAGTACCAAACACAGGAAATTAACTGCCTGTCATAATAGTGACTTGCAGAACAGAGCAAGGAGGTAAGGAGACCCCCAAAATAATAACGACCACACAGGTTTCATGGGGGGATCAACCAAGTGAGTCCAGCCAGTCTGAGACATCCGCAGGATCCATGAAGAAGTGCACTGCACCTTGGTGTGCCACATGCAACTTAGTAGGATACAACATGCTGTATGTGCAGCCTTTCTCTCTGAGCCTTTTCTTCACATCTCTGAAAGAGCACCTACGCCTTTGAATTTCAGGCGAAAAATCCGGAAAAAAGTGAATGCTGGTATTCTCGTATTTGAGGTCAGGAGTTTTCCTGGCAGTAGCTAGGATAAGGTCCCTGTCCCGATAATTTAGAAATCTCACCAGGAAAGGATGCGGCGGGGCTCCCACCCATTTAGGCCCAGTTGGAACACTGTGCGCTCTTTCCACAATATAGGCCTGAGAGACCTGATCCAGACTAAGCACCTTCTTGAAAAATTATTCCGCAAAAGTAGACAGACAGTTCCCCTCGACCCCATCAGGGAGGCCGACCACCCGAATGTTATTCCTGTGGAGCCAATTTTCGGCGTCCTCCGAACATCCTCTGAACAGAGATTTAACCAGGTGTTCTCCACAGTCGCTATTCTCGACTCGGCCTCTGTAATGCAGCCTCTGTATTTATCCGTATCTGCCCTTATTAAGCTGCATTCGATGGCAAGGATGTCTCTGCGCCCCATGACTGAGGCCTTGCTGTCCTCAATAGCTGCTAGGATAGTGTCGATCGTATTTCGGTCAGGGGTCCCTGGAGCATCGGGAGCACCTGTCAGGAAAGGACCGATCTCTGCCTTTCCGCGGTGGTGCGCGCGCCTGTGCGCGTTCGCGCGCGCTCGTGCGCGTTCGCGCGCGCCCGTGCGCGCACCCGCGTGCGCGCGCGCTCACGTGCGCGCGCACGCGCCGGAAACGGCGCCTGGCGGCTCTATTTCAGTCAGCAGAGCCCTGCAGCAGATGTTGTCCGCTCTACAACGTTCCCTGAACCTGTGAAACCCCCGGTGACTACTTTCGTGTGACTTCCTGTTCCTGTGACCCCGGCTTGTTCCCTTGGACCTGTTGATATCTGCCCGCACCTGACTCCGGCTTGTTTACGACCATCCGCTTGCCTGCTCCTACTGTACTTCTGTTGCCAGCACGTTGCCGACCCTGCCTGTACCCGACCATCCGTTTGCCTGATCCCGTTGTACCGCACCGCCTGCCAGTTGCCAACCCGGACTGAACCACTACTCTCCTGTCTTGCACGAGCTTCCTTGGACTTCTCCCAACCACCTGAAGTTTGTCCAGCCCTCGTGCCCCCCTGTGCTCCAGAGCTCCCTGTCCACACTACCAGGGGTTCTCGAACCAGGGCCGCAAGAGAGGTTGCCCCCCGCATAAGCCAGACTCTACCACCAGGTACGTGACAGCACCACTCTGACTAACCGGAGGGCTAGAGGGACTCACCACTGGAGGATCCATGTCTATCCCGTGCAGCTGCAGGAGATCTGTGAGACCTCTGAAAAAGGCTGCCAAGCGTGTGGGAGAAGTCAAGATGGCCGCCGCTCCTGCGCCAGACGGAGCTCCTAACGGCTTTTGGTTTGGTTTTTCTTGTCGATTGCCACTTTGAAGGCATAGAAGTGGCTGAGGACGATGTAGAGGGTCTCTTGTGCTCTTGGTAGGAAAGGATAGCTGCAGGATACCGAGTCTGGAAGCCGGAGCTCTCTTCCTATGCGACTGCTCATCCGGACATCCGGTCCCGCCTCCCAACCCTTTTCTTTAAAGTACAAGTGAATGCAACATACATATTTTAGTAAGTCCTCATATAAATACCTGAAAGTTACACATGGTAATAAACATAATACCTGAAATGATTATTTTCTTACCATATAGGTGCAATTGTGATTTCTAATACCCTCCACCAATTCTTCTTTACTATATAGTGTAGTGATAATGGGATGAATTCTGTAGAGCTCAGATGTCATTTCCTTTCAGTGAAGTATCTTCTCTATCTTTCAGTCCTCCTGCTTTCTATGATGCTCAGTTTATTTTACATAACACACGCCCATCTGCCAATCAATGGCTGGGTGTGTGCTTTATAAAACAGCACAAGTCAGTACAGGTTCATTTCCACACAGATCTGTCTAGTCATCTGTGTCATTCTCTCTGCCTTCTCTCCTCTGGCAATTTGTAAATTGGCAGAACAAAAGCCAAGCTAGGAGCTAGAGCAGTGGGTGAGCAAAGGCAGGACATAGGTGGGAGTGGGCGGGGCTTCACAGGCCGATTGTGGGAGAAGCCTAATCTGGACTTCTGTGTATAATAAAATGCATGAGATTTCCCTGTGCTACAAGAGCATCTCCCCCCAGTGATGTCAGGATGCTTCTGCAGAGAGATAGACGCAAATGGGGACAACAGGTGTTCAACTCAGGCAATCAGAAAACCAGGAAGTAAAGTTGTCTCATCATTAAAGGAAGTGGACATGACAGCAGGGGACAAGGTAGATATCTCAACATCCTTACTGCTTTTTGGAAAACAATCAGTGACATGTTTAACCGGGTATTCCCAAGTGTGGCTCGGGGTGAATATTCTGTACCAAGAGAGGTAACCCAGAGCCACACTCGGGATCGCATCGCTGGATGCAGGCAGCGTTACTTACCTTGTCCCCTGGATCCAGCGATGTCCCCCCGCTGTGTCTGCAGGCTGTGTCCTCTGCCCGATGCCTCTGTATGCCGGGCTCCGTTCCCTGCGTGCGTCGCGTCGCACGGGGGCGGAGACCGACGGCAAATTCAAAAAGTGAAACACACAGTAAACATACAGTACACTGTAATCTGTAAGATTACATTACTGTATGAAATCATTTCACATCCTCTTTGTCCCTAGTGGTTTGCCCAGAGCCCTGCATGCACTTTTATATTATATATGTCATTCTTTCTGCCTGGAAACTTGAGAATGTCCATGGCAACCAAAAATTGTCCCTTTACATCAAAAGCGGTTTTTGATCAGCTAGAAAACAGCGATAGTAAATAAGAATCATTTACAGAATTGAGTGATACTGATTTTTGCGGAAATTTATCATCAGACACTGAAAGTGACGACAGCAACAATTCTGCAAATTAGCAAATTTCAGTGTTTTTTATTTAATTAATTAATTATTATTATGATTATATTATTATTTTTGATAATTATTTATAGTTATTTATTATATTATAATTTATGATTTCTTGTTTCAAACTTTATCATAACTGGGATGTCTACAAGACTCTTGTTTGGACAGATTTAAGTGAGTTATTCCTAATAATTACCTACAATTTAAAACACCAAATTTCTATGCAAAACAATGCACCGCTTTTAGACGCAAAAATCTGACATAATCATACCGCCAGGGAGGTTAACAGACTATATAGGTGCATAACATATTGATTTCTTCATTTTGACCATAGTTCTACTTTAAAGAAGCCTATCCTGCTTCTAACCCTAATACGCTGTTTAACTTTCTACATCAGCTCATCCCCCACAGCTATTACCTTTTGTATCAATTGACCCTCCCTCTTAGATTGTAAGCTCTAACAAGCAGGGCCCTCTGATTCCTCTTGTACCAAATTGTAATGTAACTGTACGTTCTGCCCTTATTTTGTAAAGTGTTGCACAAACTGTTGTCATCATGTATAATAATAATAATAATAATAATAATAATCATAATTGTGGAAATATATATATATATATTTTTTTCATTTTCAGTTTTTTTTCTGATTATGCTGTGTAATTTTTAAATTGTTGCCTATTGCAAAATAGAACTGCTTTTGCTTTGCTTTGGATTTCTAATTAATGAATGTGCTACAATGGCAGTGAAAAATAAGCAAAACTGTGCATTTCACTGACATATTTATACTTACTGTCTTTGTCTGTTAATACTGAAGCATTTTTATTTTTATTATTTTATGGATTTTGTGTTGATGATAAACATATATTTTTAGTGTGCACATTTTAAAGATATTTACTGGTTTAATTTTTTTTATGAACAGATTTGTGAATAATAATGTGCAGTTGCTATCTTTCTGAAAATGTGTTTAAAAGAATGGAAAGTGCAACATACATAGCTCCAATTTGTGCTCCAGACAATATGTTAATAACGCATCACGTATAATAACTAGATAATACACCAATAACATAATATACATAAAATGCAAATGCATAGAAAGCATAGTAGATGTACATTTTGTCATGCAACAAATATGTGTACTTCGCCGTAGATCTGAAAGGAAAAGAAAGGCTCAGCATCGCCACCATCTGACCAAACAGATATTTAGATCGTCATCTTTCTTTTTTGATTTAATTTTACTGCTTTTAAATATATTATTTCAAGCACTGTTTTTTGTATTTGTGTTCTGTGCTGATGAAGAGAAATGGCTTATTCAAAAAAACTCTATATTAAAATATAACTAAAGGCAAAACTTTTTTTTTTTAGTTTTGGATAGAATGGGGAGGCATTGGACAGATTTTTTGCTGTCTGTGCCCAATTAAGGAAATTCACCCTCTCTGTTTGTCCTGTATCACTGAAAGCAAAGGTTAAAGAAAAGTACAAATTCTTGGTAGTCACTAGAGAGGGAATACAGGGGAAATCTGCCAACATGGACACTAGTTCTGGTGACATCCAGGGTTTCCCTTACTTTGAAGGGATTTCCTCTCACTTCCAGTTTTGGCTATGGTACAGGAAGTAAAGGGAAATCTCCCCAATGGGAAAACATGGCAAAAAAGTGTTACAGGGATTATGGCTCTTCCTTACTTTATTCAAAACAACAAAAAATGTTGCCTTTAGTTCTACCTTAATGTTTCCTAAGTGTTTCACAGTTCAGAACACTACAGCCTTGGCCTATAAAATATCAAAATGTGAGCTAAAGTGATTCCATATAAAATGCATTTGTAATGCTTTCCCACTTCTGAAGAAATCTACATATTGTACATAACATGATAAATGTGATTTATTCATATTCTTTCAAAATGACATTATCCCTACTGCCCCCACTACATTGCTCATCAAATTATACAGTATTATTGCACATGGGATATAGAATAGTACACGGACTGCACAAAAATACTAAGGCACAAATTATACGAATACAGAACTTGTATTAAGTGAATGTAGAATTAACCTTTAGTACATTTTCAATGCTGGGTTCATTGTAATTGGATAATAGCAAATGTGTGACTAGTTTGAAGAGTGTCATGGTTACAAACAGTAAATTATTATTATCATTCGTAATGGTGGTAATTATATAAATGTAGTTATGTGTGATAATTATAGCCTGAACAAGTGATGCCATTCTGAATATACTTCTTTCAGTCTTGGCACAAAGAGAAAGCTTTGATGTAGAAAGCAGTCGCTTCTCGTGGGCTATAAGAAATCTATTGCACATATCTGTTAACACACACACACACACACACACGTTTCAAAATGCAACTTTAAATGAAATTAAACTTAAAAAGAACTCCAGGTAAATACTTAAATAAGAGCGTATTTTGAGTATTACACCCAGGATACAGAACAATGGAAGTATAGTGTGCAATATTCATACATAAAGAATAAGAACAGATGCTGGCAACTACATCAAGCATACAGAACAGGAGAAGCATTAAGGTGTCCATTAAGGTCTGATTGTATAGTTTCATTCATTTGCTTCAAATGCAGTGAATGGCAAATGTCTGCCGGCCACCCACGATCGCTCCACAGAAAGCCAGAACGGACCCCTGTTCTGACAGGTATGTGGAGAGAGATCTGCTGTTTCCAGTGATCGGGAACAGCATTCTCTCTCTACCTCCAGTCAGTCCACTCCCCCCACAGTGGCTATTTTTAGGACTGATTGCTGTATAAATGTCATTGGTCCCAAAAAAGTGTCAAAAGTGTCCGATCTGTCCTCCACAATGTCGCAGTCCCGCTAAAAATCACAGATTGTTTCCATTACTAGTAAAAATAAAAATGCCATAAATCTGTTTCCTATTTTTTAGACAGTATAACTTTTGCGCAAACCAATCAATATACAATTATTGCTATTTTTTTACCAAAAATATGTAGCAGGATACATATCAACCTAAACTGAGGAAGAAATTAGTTTTTTACATTTTTTTTGGATATGTATTATAGCAGAATGTAAAAAATATTGTTTTTTTTTCAAAATTGTCGCTGTTTTTTTGTTTATAGCACAAAAAATAAAAACCACAAAGGTGATCAAATGCCACTAAAAGAAAGCTCCATTTGTGGGAAACAAATTTGTTCGGGTACAATGTTGCACGACCGCGCAATTGTCAGTTAAAGTGACGCAGTGCCGTATCGCAAAAAATGGCCTGGTCATTAAGTGGGTATATACTTCCGGGCCTTAAGTGGTTAAAGTATATGCACACCTAATCACTGAAATCTTATATAAGCTTAAACATGTTGATGTAGTTTCTAAATTCATTTTTAAATTATATTGGATGCCAGAGCATTAGATAGTTTTAGATACAGAAGGGTATGGTTAAATCCCTGAAATCCCCAAAAACCTATTATTGTTTGCGGTTTGTTTCCCATTGGGAAGAGTTTCCTTCACTTCCTGTTTTGAAACATAACAGGAAGTAGGAGGAGATCACTCCAGAGTACGAAATTTTTTTTCCTAAACATGTACTGTACCTAAACTGTACCCCAAAAAACATAGGAAGTGGATGCAAGCACTGAGATGCAACAGATGACGAAAAACAAGTGTTTCATTCACAAAAATGGCACTTGTTTATGATACACAGTGCAAATGAAGTGTTATTCAGTTTACATCTACTTTAAGTATTGTAGATATGTTTTTAGTAAACATTGTGAAATGTCATCAAAGGAATACTGGACTTGCATTGGCAAGAGAACAGAGGGTGAATGAAAAGTGTGCATTAATCTAATTTACAAAGTTCAGGAAATAGGAACAGTGTATTTCAGACAAAAAGTGGGAAGATAAAACAAGAGGTCAGGTCATGAGCTGCCATTTCAGGAAATTTTGCTATCAAGATGTACTGATGGATTCATTAATCATGACCCTCCTTACAGCTGCTCCTAGCTAAGGAAAATGCTGTACTCATTTACAAAATACAGTAGAAAGATGTGCTCAGGAATTAAAAAATCATCATATTCTGCACTGATTATTTTATATCTAGACAAGTCTTTTAAAGGGTTAGTTTACCTTTACATAAAACTACCTAAGCAGGTTATGGGGCACCTGTAGATAGATCATGACCATGATCAGATCATGACCTGGACTCTTGTTTTATCTACCCACTTTTTGTCTGAAATACACTGTCCCTATCTGCTGAACTTTAACTGTGCAGCTTTGACCAAAGGTAAACAGTGCCTTTGCTGTAAGTATAGGCCATTTATGTACCGGCACCTAGAAGGCACCTGTTTGCAGCCTACTTATCACCTGCCCATGGTCTACATGTAGACCACAATCAACGGGTTGCCAGCCCCTGGCCTACACATATAATAAGGGAATTATCCAGCTTTAGTTAGAGCTGCACATTTAGTTTTAATCTACAGGCTCCCCTTACCTGCATAGGTAGTTGTTTTGGAAAAGGTGAACTAACTTTTTAAATATCAGCATGCAGGTTGCAGTTTGCATATTCCAGATGCATTTTGCGTTTTTCTATACATATTTTTGATCCATTGAAGTCTATGGAACCAAAAACCAGAAAAAAAGCCCCTGGCTCTTTCCATAAAATGCACAGATGTAAACATGACCCATAAGAAACCATGTTAAATGCACTGTATCAGTGGGTGCCCTGTCCATTAGAGGCACATGGGTGCCGCCCCCCCCCCCCCCCTGCCAGACTATGGATTCCACTGGGAAGTGTGTTTTTGAAGCATGTGATTAGAGCCAGAGGCTCTCATAGGCTTCAAAAAAGAGTGGTCTTGGGGCACAGAGCACTGCGTCCTGATCCCACCCTGTTGTGTGACAACAGCGAATGAATAGTCGCTATTCTCACACTAATCCTCCTCCTGGCTAAAATGGCAGGGGATCCTATTGGACGCCTAGGAGGAGGGAGGAGAGCTGATACCGCGGCCAGAGGAGAAGACCTGCTGACCCTGGCAGGCTCACCTGCAGCAGCGCTCCCCGATTCAGACAGGGGAGGGAGGGGAGATCGGAGTGAGGAGGTAAGGAGGCTGGCCATCCGTCCATCTCGCGGGCGGGGGGGGGGGGCTGCTGCATTCCCCACATTCATCTCCCCGGGGTGGGGATGGAACGGCTCGTCTCCTGAACGGGGGGGGGGGGTTTAGAAGCTGCTGCAAGTTGGTGCAGACACCTCTAGGCTCCATCGCTTTACATCTGCACTACAGCAATTTTGCCCATAATAAAGTCTTTTTTACAGCAGCATTACAATGTACACCTGGCCTAAAAGACAGAACTGATTTTATAGTGAAGTTATTTTCATCCTAGTCGGCATTTGTTCTACTTACTCAACCAAACATTGAGAAACATAAAGGTAACTTGTGTTTATTTTAAAACTCCTTTAAACAATGTTGTGCTGCAGCCATGCAAATGTTACCGCAAAACACATATTTATGTTCGTCACACGTGTTGGTGTGATGTCATGCCAGTTATTCTAATTGGTGCCTCAATGCACTCTCTCAAGATATTTGCATTGCAGCACAATATGTGACA
>BLSH010060429.1:187875-199671 GCA_018402905.1 Glandirana rugosa
CCTCTCTACTTACACCCCTTACGTCGTCGGGGGGCGCTCTACCTGCCTACCGGTCGGAGGAATGGAGGAGTGAGGCTAGAGGGGAGGGAGGGGAAAGACTTAGCCCCTCATCTCGCGGGGGGCTGCTGCATTCCCCACATTCATCTCTCCGGGGTGGGGATGGACCGGCTCGTTTCCCGAACGGGGGGGGTTTAGAAGCTGCTGCAAGTTGGTGCAGACACCTCTAGGCTCCATCGCTTTACATCTGCACTACAGCAATTTTGCCCATAATAAAGTCTTTTTTACAGCAGCATTACAATGTACACCTGGCCTAAAAGACAGAACTGATTTTATAGTGAAGTTATTTTCATCCTAGTCGGCATTTGTTCTACTTACTCAACCAAACATTGAGAAACATAAAGGTAACTTGTGTTTATTTTAAAACTCCTTTAAACAATGTTGTGCTGCAGCCATGCAAATGTTACCGCAAAACACATATTTATGTTCGTCACACGTGTTGGTGTGATGTCATGCCAGTTATTCTAATTGGTGCCTCAATGCACTCTCTCAAGATATTTGCATTGCAGCACAATATGTGACAACAAACTAATATATATTTACATATGATTTAATGCTGCATACATTTTTTGTTTAGTTTTGGGTCATTAGGCAGTCCATTCAAATTAGTTGGCTGCCTTAACATAGTGCACATTAGCACGTGGCATGATGCGTGTGCGCTAATAGAGAGTTACAATGTGAACCCAGGTGCTTGTACATATTTATAAACATAACTTACCACTGGGGTCTGAAAAACATGGGACCCATAAATATAATGATATTGACATGGAAATAAGGCACTTTGACCCTGTTCACACAGCAATGCATGTTGATGCACGTGACTCATGTTGGTGCGAAGGGCTGGACTGGGACAAAAATTTGGCCCTGGACTTTATTCAGACCGGCCCAGGGCACATCAGGGTACAGTGCACATCAGGGCAAAGGGCACAGGACACATCAGGGCACAGCACATCAGGGTACAGAGCACAGCACACACCAGTGTACAGCGCACATCAGGGTATAGCACATCAGATTACAGGGCACAGCACATCAGAGTACAGGGCACAGCACATCAGGGTGCAGCACATCAGGGTACAGCACATCAGGGCATAGCACATCAGGGCACATCACATCAGGGTACAGCACATCAGGGCACAGCACATCAGGGCACAGCACATCAGGGCACAGGACACAGCACATCAGGGTACAGCACATCAGGGCACATGGATCACATCAGGGCACATGGAACACATTAGGGCACATGAGGCACATTAGGGCACATGGGGCACTTTAGGCACATAAGGGCACATGGAGCACATTAGGGTACATCAGGGCATATCAGGCACATCAGAGCACATCAGGACACATGGGGCACATTAGGGCACATCAAGGCACATCAGGCCCATCAGGGCACATTAGGGCACATCAGGGCACATTAGGGCCCATCAGGCCCATCAGGGCACATTAAGGCACATCAGGGCACATGGGGCACATTGGGGCACATTTTTTACTAGCCTTTTCTTGCAGAGTAGCGCAGGAAGCGGCTGTAATAAATTCTCTGTCATGTCACGCTGCTCCCCGGCGGCCCCGCCCCCTCCTCTCTTCTTGTCCATCCCAGGTGATGTCACAAGCAAATTGGAATGGACGAGGAGGGGAGCTGGGCCGCCGGGGAGCAGCGTGACATCACAGAGAACTTATTACACAGCCATTCCCTGCGCTTCTCTGCAGCTCAATCCCAATCTACCCGTCAGGCAATAGCTGACTATCAGTGGTTTACGGGTAGATTGCCATGGACCCCTGTGAGGACGAGGCTGGCCCACTGAGCCATCGGCCCACCGGGAAACTCCCGGTAGTCTCGATGGCCAGTACAGGCCTGTTGGTGCGATGCAGTGCATTCATTCTAAATGACACAACAACTCCTCTTCTCAATGTACTTGGATTGTAATGCAGCACTGTAAGAGGCAAAGCACTAAAGTACCAGTTTTGCCATGTGCTGCACTGCCAAAAATGCCATGTGCACCTTTTTTGCTGAGTTTTGTTCATTAGGCAGTCCATTCAAATGAATAGACTGCATAACAACACATGGGTCACCTCTACTTGTCTGCCTTTTATATCTTCATAAAGGGAAAATCACAGCTTTATACCCCATACACACTATTAGATTTTCTGCAGATTTTTTCCTTCAGATTTACAAAAACCATGTAGTGCAAGGGCCTGTCTGAGTGCCTACAAATTGAAACTCTTAAGGTTTGACCTGTATGGTTGTACAGTTTTGGTAAATCTGAAGGAAAAAATCTGCAGAAAATCTAATAGTGTGTATGGGGTCTAAAGCCTCGTACACACGGTTCGACGGTCGTACGACCGAACGGACCAAATCGTATGTTGGCTGTTGTATCTAGCATACTGACATGCACTTACACGTACGACCAAGTTGAACGTATAAAGATAAAGTTCAGGTGCAAGTAATTAGCATCCGGCCATTCCTGACTTCTGAGCATGCGTGTTTTGCACAATACAACTTGTAGGACCAACTTATCTGTACACACGGTACAACGGTCCTATGACCGCTTGTTGGTACTATCAAGTTTTCTAGTTTGCTCATACAACTCCCGTTGTACGACCGTCGTATGTCGGCTGTTCTAATCGCGCGTACTAACGATCGATTTGGCATGCTACGGTCGTTCACACGACCTGTTGTATACGATCATCGACTCGTGTGTACGAGGCTTTAGTAAGTCAGCTCCACTACTATAGGTCTGTGCTTACCTCTTGCTGCTTGACATCATCATAGCCCATGCAGGATGTAATTATAAAAAGTTCCTAATGCATCTTGGGAGCTGAACTTCTGTACTATGGAGGAGTAAAATAGAGCAGCGAAAATTCCAGAGTTTTCTCAGGTAAGTCAGATTCTTGAGGCTCACCATAAAATGTAAACTTCATTTACAGAAAATTACAATAAGACAAATTTACACCACCATTTTAAAAACAGAACAGCAGCTTAACAGAATTATGTTTTAAGAGGTATAATATTCAACACAGTGGAATGGCAAGGAACCCCCAGCATTCAGTGGGACGTTCCATGGGATTGTACATGGAGCTCTCCACCCCCCCCGGTGGTATGTTGAGGGTATGCTCATATTGGTTTTCCTCCTTTGTGATCTCCCCTAACAACAAAAGTCAATTGGCTGGATTTGGTGAGCTAAGAGCAAGCGTACCCATAACTAAGGTTGCATCGATAGCATTTCTTTTACCAGCAAGTGTATTACTTGTACACGCCGATATCAAATGCAGATACCTTTGCAGTTCGATATGAGCCCATACTAAATGAATGGGCTCAAATCGCACTGCAAAGAATTGCATGCGATTTGAACAGGAATGTTTTTCGCTTCCTGTCCAAATCACATGCAATTTCCCGCACTGCTCCTGGGTAAACCCAGACTAAAGTCACTATGATAAGTCTGGCACCGCATTCCTGTTCAAATCACATGCGATTCTTTGTAGTGCGATTAGAGTCCATAAATTTTGTATGGGCTCAAATCGCACCACAAAAGTATCAGTTTTAGATATCTGAGCATTTACATGAGTGAAAGTACTCATGCAAATGCTTAGCTTTGACACTGGTACTATGAAAAGCCTGGGTTCACACAGAACCGGTGCGGGAAACCACATGTGATTTGGACAGGAATGGCCCCGCATTCCTGTTCAAATCACATGCAATTCATTGCAGTGCGATTTGAGCCTATACATTTTGTATGGGTTCAAATTGCACAGCAAAGGTTTCAGATATTGGAGCATTTGCACGAGTACAAGTACTCATACAAATGCTTAGTATCGGCACAGAGATCGGTATTGGTGCAACCCTTTTCATAACCTCAGGAGTCAGTTGTGGGAGAAGAAAAAGCTTTCCATCCTCCATCCCCCTTTTTTTTTTTTGCTTGTCGCAGTGTTCTTTTACAGGGAGTTAGTCATTCTGTACAGTGCTGGATGGATAAAGTGTTTGAATAGTTATCTGAAACTGAGCTTAGTTCATTGAAGTATTTATTGATTGAATATAAATTTTGAGTTACTCATAAATAAACACCATGGCCATTTTAGGCCAATAAATCAATTCAATTGAGTCGGTGTCTATTTTTTAGGCGCTTAATTGTTATGTTTTTTGGCTTCTGTGTTCTGTTCGATAGTTTCTGCCACTAATAGACTGCAGAGAAGTATTAACACTTCTGTCCATCAGATTTAAGGGCTTATCACACGTGGACTGTGTCAATCTTTCCTCAGGATGTCCTGAGCCTGTGTCATGCTGTGATCTTACTCTGTCCATAAGACATCAGTTTACATTTTAGAGAAAGTTGTCTGTTATTTTTCTGTTCTTGGTTATTTGACTTCCTGGCTTCCTGCTGCAGTATTAACAACTCAGCTCGACCTCCGCATCCACTTTTTCTTTAGCTTCAACTTTCTCATTCATATAAAAATTCCACGAACAACCTTCCTTCCTTGCTGGGTGGGGAGAGGAAACTGTCTGCATGTTGCCCTGAGTATTTCATGGGACCCAGGAGATCAAGAGTTCATAGGAAAGCAGATGATTTTACTGACATTTCTGAAAAACCTTTCAACACCTTGTTACAAGCCCCGGGATGTAGATGCTATTAATATCTTGAGTATTTCCTTTTCAAATCATGCACAAGACACATTTTGTTTTACAGAAACAATTTTATTTCATTTTTTATTTTAGATTCTAAAATATGTTAGGCAATTATTACATTCTATAAACCTTCACGTACTGGGTGATACAATGTGAAATTTTAGGAGCGTACCCATCATTAAGATAATTTATTTACATTTTTATACATTTAACTCTTTCCTGGTTTCACTGTTGGACATTATTGTTATATTAAATAGCCCTGATATAAAGCACAAATTCAAAACACAATACAAAGAAAGCACTCCTCACAAAAAGCGCGAAACACCTATAATTAATATAGTCATATAAAGAGCTTTGAGTGTCCTACATTGATACACTAACAAAAATAATATTAATATATTAAAAAAAATACCCTTTTTCAGATGACTGTACCCCAAAACAACCCTAACTGTTAATTAAAAAGACTTAGGACTTGTACACATAAAGTGATTGTAAAGGCTTGATTTTTTTTTAAAGTAACAAACATGTTATACTTACCTGCTCTGTGCAAGGGTTTGCACAGATCAGCCCCGATCCTCTTCTTCTGGGGTGCCCCTGCGGCACTCCTGGTTCCTCCCCTTCATTGGGTACCCCCGGGAGAGCCTTTTTCCCTGGGGGGCACCCGTGTGGGTGCCCTCACGAGTCCCACTGCTGCGTCCATTGACACAGACAGTAGTGGGAGCCAATGGCTCCTGCTGCTATCAATATATCCAATGAGGATGGAGACAGCAGCTGGAGTCACTGGGCTCATGCACATCACTGGAATGGATTGGGTTAGGTAAGAAAAAGGGGGGCTTCAGGGGCAGCTGCAGCAAAGAAGGTTTTTCACCTTCACCTTTTCACCTACATTAAGGTGAAAAAAACTGGAGACTTTACAATCCCTTAAGGTTGGTGTGAATTAGCTCTTAATGCAGAACTAAACCATCCTTTACAGCCAAGGAACGGCCATCTTAGCCTCTGTTTGATAGAGAAGCACAAGAGAGGGAGAGCGCAAGCAAATGTTACAGTTATCAAGTTATCATTTATGGCATGCCTTGAACTTAACCTTTTGGGGAACAATTAAATCAATTAAGTTCCACTTTAAAATGAAGTACCATATGCCTAAACCCAAACAAAATAGTACTCAAAAATGGTTTATAAAAACAGATTGGACTCTATACAGTGGTCACTCAGTTTGAGGGAAAAATTGAGTAACCACTGCATAGATTAAATGCAATCTGTTTATACAAAAAAATTTTGAGGACTATTTTGATTGGTTTATTATTAGGTTAACGCAAGCGCATACTGGTTTCTTCCAGGTGAAATGGCATATGGTACTTCATTTAAAGTGTCTTTAATTGGGGGTTAAGGTGGTTTTGGGCTAAAGTCATCCGAATAAAGGTATTTTTTTGGAAAAATCTTTTTTAACAATTTTCAAAATTTACATAACAGTAGACTTGGGCACGACCACATCTTGCAGCAGGTACAGCATAACATACAAATCAGAGTACAATTACCTTTGAGGGTCACATGCATTGAGGAGAAGGTTAGACTGCGCCACTAGGACTACCCCCATGCAATCACTAGTACCCTGAAGTGTGAGGCCCCCCTTCCTCCCATCAAAAAACAAATAAAACACTCCCCTAATCCTGAAACGAGAAAACAAGGGGCAAAAAAGGGGGGGAGGGAAGGAAAGCAAGGGAAAAAAGGAAAGTCAGAAAAGAGATCCTGGTGACCTTGAGCCTTAACTGCCACTGCCTTGACACTCAACAGAGGTGTTGTAAGAGATGTTTTATTTGTCACTGACCAGCAGGGACTCATAGTCCTGAGAACACATGAACGTAGTCCAGTAGAACCAAGTTCACCTAAATCATTCTTTTCTGCCATTTAGTGCTCCTGTTAGGGATTCCATATGGTGAATTTCATTACTCTTAGAGAACCACAGCTGAAGAGCAGGGGGAATCTCCTGCTTTCAAAGGGCCAGAATGCATGTCTTTGCTGCCTTGGGATAAATTTTTCTTAGCACTGATTGCATCCTATACCAGCACACTAGGATCTTATATCCCAGTTCTTGGTTTCTGTTAGAGATGGACGAATATTGTGCGAAATATGAAATGTCTTGCTTTTGAATAGAAGAGAATGAGGTCTCGAAGTCCCTTTCTCATTTGAATAAAACATTTTTTATTAAAAGTTATTTTTCAGGAATTAAATCAATTATCACACAGTAAATCTTAAATTTCAGCCAATTCCTGTGATATGTTTAATAAAATTTGAGCTGTGGGTAGCGCTGCAAAAACCACCCTACTCAAAAAGAGATGTTTTAAAAAACAACTATTCAGGCATTCAGGGTATTCCGGCAACAGCTGGTGCTGCGGCCGCTGAATACAATGGCTATCAGTGGTGTTTAGAAAGAACAAATTAAGAAAATCAAGCTGTGCATGGCTAACTTAAAGTCCTGGAGTACAGTAAATACACAACACACTGTCTCATAGGGGTTGCCTTCAAAGCTTAAAAGAATAGCAATCAAATAAATATAAATACATTTTTGAAAATTAGCTGGGCTGCTCTAATGATTTACTTACCTGTTTTACTGCACAGCCTGGCAGCTCTTCCATTCTACAGGTGATGATAGTGATTTGTTATCCCATAAGCAGGGTGCAGGTGGTGAGGTGGCCGAGGGAGCTCAGTCAGTAAATTAGGAATGACAAGTGTCACTTGCCTGACTCAGCATTGAAAGAAGTGTATAAATTACAATGCTGGCAATCAATAATAGGTTTGGACCCAGAGGAACCAGTGGAACACTACCACATTTATAATGCACATTGTATAATTGTTCCCTTTTTTTTAAAGCGGTGGTATGGCCATGGCAAGGCCTTACTGCTGCTTTTTAAATGGACCCTGCACGTCTTTTGCAAGTAAAAAGTAAATATATTTGGGTGTTTGCCTGGAATTCAACTTTAAAATTTCTTTTATGTCCAAATCTTACCCGGATTACATTTTCTTTGCTAAAGTGTGGGTCTACACACTAGCCTGAATGGAGGCCTGAAGCTTTCTAGTGGTGCCCAAAGTAAAGTATATAATCCCTGCATTCAGTTAGCCTTTCTTCTAAGTGTACTGCCAAACATGCAATGTCTTTTTTTTCAACAGTAACAGTTTACTTGTGACTTTTCACATACTCAGTACATTTGTAATTCTTCCTTTTCACAGTGGCTATTTGTAACTCTTTTCTGACAAAAATACAATTGTAAAAGTCCTCAGAACAAGAACTCAGTGTGATGATTTTATTTGTACAAAATACAGCTGCAGGATGTATTCAAGTTAGTCTTTCTGAGCTGGTTTATATAGGAAATAATAAAAGTCCTTACTTGCTTTGGCTTTGAGTATTCTGACTTGACGTATGCTATCAATCTCTTTGTGATCTTTTCACTGGGTTGATTTCATTAAGAGCTCTCTTGCCTCTTTCTGCTATTTACCAACTATGGCATTCTGACTATTCTGTCTTCTAGTATATTCCTCAGAAATTCCTTATATATCCTATGGCTCTATTATGGTCTTACCTCTAATTCCATTGGTCCTCTCACACAATTTTAGTATTTAATCCCACAAAGGGGGTAAAAGTGAACAATAGCCAAACCTTTTTTGGCAACACTTCTCCTTAGGATCACAGGAGTACATTTACTATTGTTCTCCTGTGAGTTAGTTGATGGTGGGGTATTTCGTGCTATCAGCTGACGGGGCAGAGCCACTGTCAGGATCATGGCAATTTTATCAGGATCCACCTAGCTGCCTGATTGACAGCTAGCTCCACCTTTCAGCCTATGGCTCAGAGCTGGAGGTGCCCCGCTCCCTCCCCATTCTGGCACTTCATTAAGTGCTGGAGGAGCAGAGTGTAAAGCAGTCACTGTTCCCCGCACTTGACAGACCACTCAATTCTGGGTCATAGAGCAGGTTTAGGACCAGCTGCAGTATGAAACAATGCTGCTGGATAGAGCTGAGTATGTATGTTTGTTTTTTTAATTGACCCCCACTTTTCCTTTAACGTCCGCTACACTACAAGCCCCACACAGTCTTTGAAGGTAACTAGTGCCTAACAAGAGGGCTTCTGCTGGGCTCTTTGTCTGACCAAATTCTTTCTCTTTTCAGGCAATAAGCCTGTGTGTAGTGGCAAATACATCTTTAAAGGGGGTTCTGTACAACCAAAGTATACATTAACATTTCAAAATGAAAACTTGAAATGCTTACAAATACAGCTTACCTACCTACCAAAGTCCATGGTTTTGATTTAACATTAACATTCCCTAGATATGAATATTATTGAAAATCTTTGTGTAGATGTCATACATGCAATGCAAGACAACCAACATTTTTTAAGCATTTGCTAAAGGAAAGTGAAAAAAAAAACGATTCCTAAAAGGAATAGAAAGACACCTGAATACAAGAAATGTTCTGAAGCTGCAATTTCAGCTGGGGTAGATACAAAGTACAGGCGGTCCCCTAGTTACAAACATCCGACTTGCGAACGGCTCCTACTTACAAACGGAGGGAGACAACAGGAAGTGAGAGAAAATCTCCCCCTAGGAAGGGAAATTCACTGCTGTAAAAGTTATTATGGGAAAAAGGGGTCTCCACTGATGCTTTATCACCAATTCTTGTTTCCACAACAACCCAAAATTTTCAAAATCCAATTATCATTGGGACAGGTAGTGAGGTGAAATCTTCTGAACAGAAACATAGACAGCAAAATAAACATTACAGGGGTGTTACCCCTTCCCTATGCTATCCAAAAAGCTTAAAATTTGTTTTTTTGGCTGAAGCTACACCTAAAAAATGTACCTGTTCTGACTTACAAACAAATTCAACTTAAGAACAAACCTACAGTCCCTAACTTGTTTGTAACCCGGGGACCGCCTGTATTGACTGAAGGGTGGTGGCGATACTTTTTGCACTGCCTAGCTTGATAAGCATGCTGTAGGCCAGTGACTGAAATTACTGAGCTCAGAGACATAGTAAAGTAGCATAGTCTGGAAAATATTAAAAAAGGTATAATCATGATGTTACATATACTACCTCTTAGCTGGCCTAGTTTTGGTTGCTAGAGTGTCTACTATTTAACAAACTGCATTTATATGGTAAGTGAATACACACACATCTGGAACAAATACAAGTTTTAATTTTCTGTGAGTACTGAGGAGCTTGGCCTGGTTTTTAGGCCCATTGATGTGACTGTAAAGGTATATCCTTTAGTATTAGGCCTATCCTTTGGTATAAGGACACACACAGCAAAAGCCACTGTCAACCACCACTATAGAGGAGAGATGTGTCTTTTTCTGGGGTTTCCCCTCTCATACTGTCTGTGTGTGTGGCATTTGCAGCGGCTCCAGAGTAGAGTAGAGTGCAAGGAAGAAGTGTGCACATACAGGAGATGCATATGGAACTTCGTAGGTCCCAGGGGCACAGTTGCCAGACAGGGAGGGAATTTGTTGGCATGGGACAATTTTAAAAGTAAACTCAGAAGAGGAAATTCATTGAAAAAAATGATAATACATGTACGTAACATTATTTGTCTCTGCTTAACCCCTCCATGCCTATGGGTAAAGCACATCTAAATGCCTAAGCATAATGTTGCAACTTTGACATGTGTTAGTAAAACCATACATATCAGCACAACTACTTTGTGCATCCAGGTGGATTATACCTTGTTTTTTTTTTTTTCAGGACAAAAATTGGGCTTTCATTTGGTGTAAATGGTACTGGATATATTGTGATTTTTTTTTTATTATCAAAGGAATGCTAGCCCAAAATAGTAAAATATATATATATATATATATATATATATATATTTTTTTTAATGTAGCAGTATATTTCTTGGTACTACCATAATGTCCCACTGAAGAACAGCCCAAATTAAATTCTCCTGCTCCTGAAGATCGTAGCGATACTACATATGTGAATGTTAGTTGTTGTATGTATCCATTGTACAGCTCAAAAACAATAGTGCACATTTTGCTTTTTTTTCATTGTACCTGAAACACACTGACACTAACTGACACCGATACTAATTAAAAATAAAAATTGAGCCCAAAAAAAAAATACTGACCCTGACCTTGACCCAAACACTAACCCTGGCACTGACCTAGAACCAACCTTGATCTAGGTATTTTTTTTTTATTTATTATTATTTCATTTATTTTTTTACACACACTTTTTTTTTCCTCTATGCAAGGAGAAAGAGAGAGAGAGAAATAAGATGTACAGTCAGGTCCATAAATATTGGGACATCAACACAATTCTAATCTTTTTGGCTCTATACACCACCATAATGGATTTTAAATTAAACAAACAAGATGTGCTTTAACTGCAGACTTTCAGCTTTAATTTGAGGGTATTTACATCCAAATCAGGTGAACGGTGTAGGAATTACAACAGTTTGTATATGTGCCTCCCACTTTTTAAGGGACCAAAAGTAATGGGACAGATTAACAATCATAAATCAAACTTTCACTTTTTAATACTTGGTTGCAAATCCTTTGCAGTCAATTACAGCCTGAAGTCTGGAATGCATAGACATCACCAGATGCTGGGTTTCATCCCTGGTAATGCTCTGCCGGGCCTCTACTGCAACTGTCTTCAGTTCCTGCTTGTTCTTGGGGCATTTTCCCTTTAGTTTTGTCTTCAGCAAGTGAAATGCATCCTCAATCGGATTCAGGTCAGGTGATTGACTTGGCCATTGCATAACATTCCACTTCTTTCCCTTAAAAAACTCTTTGTTTTATTTCGCAGTATGCTTCGGGTCATTGTCCATCTGCACTGTGAAGCGCCGTCCAATGAGTTCTGAAGCATTTGGCTGAATATGAGCAGATAATATTGCCCAAAACACTTCAGAATTCATCCTGCTGCTTTTGTCAGCAGTCACATCATCAATAAATACAAGAGAACCAGTTCCATTGGCAGCCATGCATGCCCACGCCATGACACTACAACCACCATGCTTCACTGATGAGGTGGTATGCTTTGGATCATGAGCAATTCCTCTCCTTCTCCATACTCTTCTCTTCCCATCACTCTGGTACAAGTTGATCTTGGTCTCATCTGTCCATAAGATG
>BLSH010060466.1:6458-21395 GCA_018402905.1 Glandirana rugosa
TGAGACACAGACCTACGTACTTCCTTTACGCCACACTGACCGACACGTCACTTTGAGATTGAAGTCGTTGAGGACTCCCCCATCACGATGTGACATAACGATGAATAACCGAAATAGCCCGAGCTAGAATTGATCAGAAACCGATTAAAACCGTACTATAAATCGTTGTTTTAGTCAATTCAATTTGTTCTTGAAATTGAGATACATGAAATCGAACTAATCATTAAACATTTATATAACAACAGACTCAAATTGGTGAACGGCTGGCACATAGCATCTATGTGCAGCCGTTCACCGTGAGTAACAACACCCGCGCGCACGGGAGCGCGATTGTGGGAGGACGTTATATAACGTCCTCCCACAACAATGAGTGCCACTTGCCGACGTGTATCTACGATACACGGTCGGCAAGTGGTTAAACTCAGACAACAATATATTTACAAATTACTAATCAAGCTAAAGTACATAGAGTTAAAGTTCTTGTTTAACTTAACTGATTTTGTTGCTAAATATCATGCCAAAATTAGCCAAAGACTAGTTAAGATCGAGCCCGATAAAGCCAATAAGTAGCAATACAGTGTAGCACTACCCCCTCAGGAGTTGCTGAAGTTAGAGTTTCACTGCACAGCCAGTCACACCGCATTTCCTTCATGCATCCAGACACAGAGTCTGTCGTTGGCTTTTTTTGTTTTATTAGGGAGTGATAACTTGGATAGAGTAAGGGCCCTCCGATTCCTCCTGTATTGAATTGTATTGTAATTGTAGTGTCTGCCCTAACATTGTAAAGCGCTGCGCAAACTGTTGACGCTATACAAATCCTGTATAATAATAATCATAATAACTATGGGATGCCCAATGTGACAGCAAACAGAACAGGGACAACTTCCTCCCTATATACAAACTCCTCTTCTTACTTTCTCCTGCACACACTTGGTTCAGACATTTCAGCAGCATTTGGGAAGGCACAGTGGTGTAGTGGTTAGCACTTTCGCCTAGCAGCAAAAGGATCGCTGGTTCACATCCCAACCACAACACCACAGAGTTTGCATGTTCTCCCTGTGCCCACGTGGGTTTCCTCCGGGTACTCCAGTTTCCTCCCACACTCCAAAGACATGCTGGTAGGTTGATTGGATCCTGTCTAAATTGGCCCTAGTATCTACCATCCCTGCCCCCCATGGAAAAACGCACACTCATTCTTACGTACCTGAAACAGGCAAAGCTACCCTAACTGTCCCATACCTCTATTAAACAGCTGGAATCTGAGTTTTTTATAGAGGAGCTCCAGAAGGCCCTAAAAGCTACACCCTCAGGAAAAGCTCCTGGACCTGACGGTTACACAGTCCAATATTATAAGACTTTTAGCAAGATCTTGCTGCCACGTGTAGTGTCTTATGCAAACTCCATCTCTGACTCCTCTGGCCTACGTCTGGAATCCCTATCTGCCCACATAACCGTCATCCCTAAATCTAGCAAGGACCCCACTTTATGTAGGAGTTACCGACCCATATCCTTATTGAACGTGGATACTAAAGTGTATGCTAAGGTCATTGCCACCAGATTACTCCCCCTTCTTCCAAAATGGCTGACCAGACTGGCTTCATTCCGACCAGAGAGGCCAGGGGCAATTCTCTCCACATGCTCTCGCTAATCCACTTTGTTCGCAGGAATTCCCAGCCCACCCTACTCCTCTCTACAGATGCTGAAAAATCCTTTGATGGCGTTTGACAGGGTGGGATGGGGCTTCCTGGAAGAAACCCTGAGGCAATGGGGCATAGGTCCTTCTTTAATGGGAAAGATAATGGCACTTTATTATAAACCACATGCATGGGTCCGGATTGAAGGGATCCTGTCGGGTCCAATCTCAATTTCGAATGGTACCCGACAGGGTTGTCTCCTCTCTCCTTTGTTGTACGTCTTAGTGATGGAGCATCTTACTACAACTATACAAAATAATCCTGACATTCAAGGGATTAAAATAAAAGGAAAGGAATATAAAATGTCAGTATATGCAGACGATCTTTTGTTACACATTGTTAATCCTATAATAACTATCCCCAACCTTATTCAAGAGTTTAAGCAGTTCGGAGTAAGTAGCTTCAAAGTGAATTATGATAAATCTGAGGCATTAAATGTCTCTTTATCAAATAAAACTCAAGCCCATCTTCAGAAAACATTTCCTTTTAAACGGTAACAAACTGTTCTTAAGTACCTAGGGATAAAAATACCTAGAGACCTGGACAAAATAATAGAGCATAATCATGCTCCATTCATTGATAAAATAATAAAATTGTTACACAAATACGATAGGAAAACTTTTTCTTGGTTGGGAAGAATAAATATAATAAAAATGGATACACTTCCGAAGTTACTGTACGTGTTTCAGACAGTCCTAGTGTATCTCCCCGCAGCATTAATCCGCAAATTGCGGTCTGCAGTAGGAGGATTAATTTGGGAACATAAATCCCCTTGGATTAAACGAGATATACTTATTAGATTCAAACAAAAAGGGGGATTGGCCCTTCCGGATTTTACAAAATATATACAGGCGATACATTTAACTAGGATAGTGGACTGGTTTCATGGAACTAAACTTAAACAATGGGTCGGATTGGAGGAGGATATTTTGGGCATGAAATTGAGATCTATGGGTTATATCAACAAAGTAACAAATATGCCATTCTTGGTTTCTTGTACTTTGAAGGTATGGGGTGTACTTATGGGGGGGGGGGGGTACCCTCTCGACCCGGATTGGACCAATGACACCTTTGTTTTCTAACCCTGGTTTCCTGCCAGCAATGGAGGCCTTGGACTTCCTGGACTGGCAGATACAAGATACCCTTAGATTGGCTCAGATCCTGGTGGATGGGGAGATCCCCCTAATGAGTACATTAAGAAGTGAAAGGGCAAATAAATGGATACAATATCAACAATTGACAGAATATGTTCACTCATTAGGAAACTATTCCGAACTAGTGAGAGCACCTACACAATTTGAGAAAGTTCTCCTACAGGACCAAAAACCACCTCATATACTGTCAAAATTATATAACCACTTCCCGACCAGCGCCGTAAATAGGCAGCGGTCGGGTTTGAGTGGCTCTACTGGGACATAGCCTGCACTTGCAGGCTATATCCCGGAATCATTTTTTAGAGCTGGCGGTCGGCTATCAAGGGGTAATGACTGATCCGGCTCGGGAGCCGTTCGGTCGTTACCCCAGGGGGCGGGAGGGGACATCCCCCCTCCCGCGCCTTCCGCCACTCTTCTCCGGCCTCCCGTCCCATCGGGGAGACCAGAGCGATGATCCAGCGCGTCTGCCGGCTGGAAGGAGACCTGACAGAAGCCGCAATCGGCTCCGATCGGGTCTCCTTCGGCAAATTCCGGAAGCGACGTCACAACGTTACTTCTGGTTTATTCGGCGGCTAACGGCGCCAAATTTTAAAAAAATGACAGTATTCAGAATCGCAGTTTTTGGCAATCTGAATACTGTGAAGTGCAAAGGAGGGATGGGGAGTCTTTTAGACCCCCCGGCCCTCCAAAAAGAGTACCTATCACCAAATATTACTATCACAAGGGATGTTTACATTCCTTGTGATAGCAATAAAAGTGATCAGATTTTTTTTTTTAAAGGAACAGTGCTAAAAATAAATAAATAAATAAAATTAAAAAAAAAAATTTAAAGAGCCACCGTCCCCGCGAGCTCGCGCAGCAAAGAAAACGCATTCGTAAGTCGTGCCCGCATATGAAAACGGTGTTCAAACCACACATGTGAGGTATCGCCGCGATTGCCAGAGTGTGAGCAATAATTCTAGCAAAAGACCTCCTCTGCACCTCTAACCTGGTAACTGATAAATTTTTTTAAAGCGTTGCCTATGGAACTTTTTAAATACCGGACTTTGTCACCATTCCGTGAGTGCGCGCAATTTTCAACTGTGTCATGTATGGTATCTATTTACTCGGCGTAACATCCTCTTTCACAATATACAAAAAATCGGGCTAACTTTACTGTTGTCTTATTTTTTAACTCAAAAAAGTAAAATTTTTCCAAAAAAATCGCGATTGAAAGACCGCTGCGCAAATACCGTGTGACAAAAAGTATTGCAACAATCGCCATTTTATTCTCTAGGGTGTTTGAAAAAATATATATATAATGTTTGGGGGTTCTAAGTAATTTTCTAGCAAAAAAAATGTTTTTAGCTTGTGACCACCAAATGTAAAAAAGTGGCCCGGTTGGTAAGTGGATAAAGAACTACTCCCTAAGGGCTTGGATAGAGAAGTAATATATCTAAATAAATGAGAGGAAGAGATCGGAGTGACACTGTCCAGGAAAAAGCGTTGACACTAGTACACGGGCTATCTCCTTCAATTAAGCATCAAGAAAGGAATTATAAAATTATACCCTAATGGTACTGGTGTCCTGCCGATCTCCATAAGATAAAAGAAAGCATCCCTGAAACATGTTGGAGATGTAAAAGAGAAATAGGGAATGCATCACATATTTGGTATTACTGTCCGGAGGTCTGCCAACTCTGGATGGATATATTCAAGATATATAGAGAGCTCTCTAATTCTACATTACAACCAGATATAGTAATAGTGATATTATCAATTATTCCTGCTTCATTGAAAGTTATTAAGAAAGATATCTTACGACATATGTTAACAGATACAACAATTATTGCCCACTCTTAGCGAAAAGAGATGGTCCCCTCAATTTGAGAATGGGTTTGCGAGATGGGCGAGATGCGATTAATGGAAGAAACAACTAATGCTGAGATTGGCTCCGGAGAGCAATTTAGAAATGTATGGGATAAGTGGGATGATTATTGTGCCTCGGGACTACTATTGAAGTACCTATAAGTAAAAACCTTCATGGGCCCATATATATGGAATATTGGGATTGGCTCCCTTTTTTTTTTTTCCCCTCTCCTTTTCTTTTCCTTTTCCTTATATTTGTTTCTATTCGAGTGAATGGTCTCTGGGGATTGGGGACATTATGACCCTAGTACTGGTAGGCCTTATGGATAAGGGCAGTATACAGAACGGGCATTTAAATAAGAAATGAGAATACAGATTTAAACGAGAGGATTGTGCAGGATAGAAAGAGGATAAATATATTTTCAAAGATTGAAAGGGGTATTTTTTTTGACTTTATAATTAAATTTCTATCCCATGAAATGTATTTTTGATTATGTAACTGTATTCTCTTATTCATATACCGATATCGGACCCCTCCCTAGAGTGTATAATGTAAATTTTTCTTTTCCTCTTTTTCCTTTTTGAAAATGTAATAAACATAAATTACAAACAAAAATCCTTTGATGGGGTGAACTGGGACTACCAGTTGACAACCCTGGGGTTCCTCGGTCTGGTTACCAAGATGCTCAGCCACATCTCGACATTATATTTCAACCCAACAGCCCAAATTAGGATAAATGGCCTTCTTAGTGACCCCTTTACATTACATAATGGCGCTAGGCAGGGGTGCCCTCTTTCACCCTTACTTTTCGCTATCTCCCTGGAGCCCTTTTTAGCCACAATTAAACACACTGTCAGTATACAAGGATTAAAGGTAGGACCCCAAGAACATGTTAAGGTTGGACATAATAGAGGGATCCCACAGTGACTGGTAGAGCCCCATAGTGCTGGTCCCAAAGCCAGACAGTACTATAAGGTTTTGTAACGACTTTAGGAAGCTAAAAAGCATCTCCAAGTTTGATGCGTATCCAATGGTCGACGAGCTTGTTGACAGGTTGGGTGGGGCCCTGTATATAACAACCTTAGACCTGACTAAAGGCTATTGGCAGATACCTTTTACGGAATCAGCAAAAGATAAAACTTCCTTTTCCACCCCGAAAGGATCCTTCCAGTATAAACAGATGCTGTTTGAGTTACACGGCGCCCCAGCCTCGTTCCAAAGGATGTTGGACAAAATGTTAAGACCACATTGCCCATACGCAGCTGCCTACTTGGACAATGTGGTCATCCACAGCCCAGACTGGGAGTCCCATCTGCCCCTGGTGCAGGCGGTTGTAGATTCCCTTAGAAAGCAGGTCTTACAGCCAACCCCAAAAAGTGTGCCATAGGTCTGGAGGAGGCCAAATACCTTGGCCACGTCATTGGTTGGGTACTCGTTAAGCCACAACCCAACAAACTAGAGGCAATCCAAAAGTGGCCCCAGCCCCTAACTAAAAAGCAGGTGCGTGCATTCCTGGGGATCACGGGGTACTACAGGCTCTTCAAACCTGACTTTGCCACCATTGCTGTCCCCTTGACAGACCTGACAAGGGGTAGAGGGTCGGTTATGGTAAAGTGGAACCCAGAAGCTGAGAAGGCATTTCAGAGGTTAAAACATGCCCTGTGTGTACAACCGGTGCTTATGACCCTGGACTTCACCAAAGAATTTATTGTGCAGACCGGCACCTCTGATGTAGGTCTAGGGTCTGTACTTTCCCAGATCAGAGATGGGGAGCAACACCTGAGCCGCAAGCTGAACAGACATGAAAAAAAAAATTATGCCATCGTAGAAAAGGAGTGTCTTGCTATCAAATGGGTCTTGGAGACGCTGAGATATTATTTGTTGGGGAGGCCATTTATACTGGTCACCAACCATGCTCCCCTGAAGAGGATGTGGGACAATAGGGAGAAGAATAGTTGAGTGATGAGATGGTTTCTGGCCCTACAGCCATTCAAATTTATAGTGGAGCATAGGGCGGGAAAGCTGTAGAACAATCCAGATGCCCTTTCCCGGGTCCACTGTATGGATGCGACAGTTGCTCAGCTGCAGGGGCTTGAGCAGAGAGGGAATGATATGTGATGTTATGTGAGGCGAGATAGTAGATTATCAATATCTGTCGCTTCACATGCGTTCACTTGGAGTGGAGTAAAGAGAATCCGGCCCAGTTTTTGCCAGCCACCAGAGGCAGAGCTGGTTACGGCCTGGAGTTTCTGGTCCACACAAATCCTCCATCAGGTGCATTAAATGCTGAGAAAGAGAGCACAGTGTTGCTCTGGCCTGGGACTCAGAAACACTACACTGTGAGAGCTAAACATTGGGAATTGATTGCTCTAAGGACTCTATAGAAAGGCTTGCCTTTGCTTTTGTTTGGGGGTGTCTGGGACGAGCCCAGCACCATATAGTGAGATATCTGTCCTGTATAGTTTAGCACTGGACGGCAAGGATTTGTTTTTTCTATTTTGCTAGTGGCAAAAACTGGCAACCCGCCAGACTTTTAAGAAAGTTTGTCTGCACGCTGCCTTTTTCCCAGGAAAGGTGATCCCCACAAGCTAATCTCCCACACCATGTACAAAAAATACAAAACAATGTGAAAGTGAACCAGTGTATATAAGGGACAAGCAGACCAGCCAGCATTCCCCTAACTACCCCCTCAAAGCAAATATACACTACTAAAAACCATCATATCAAACAGTGATGTGCAACAGACAACAAACCAAACCAAACAACTGTGCCAAAACACCAAAAAAAGTTTACCTTCCTCAGTGTGTATAGTATTATGGATACTATGTCCACGATGAAAACACCTTCCCCAAGTAATGCCTGCACAAGGAAATTGAGGGCCCAGTGCTAAATATAGCCCTAGAGCCTGCCCAAACCCCCCCCACCTGACCAGCGTCATCATGGCAAAGAGAAGGCCAATTAGCTCAGGGACTATTGGGGATGGTAACAACAACGACCACCTCCCAAAGGCCCTGGCCGGATCTACTGTGTAATACCTAATACCTTAGCTAGGCGCGATCTCCTCTGTGGCTGTGTGCTCTCCTTCTTGGGCGCTCGCTCATGACACAGCGGAGATGCTCCGCTCCGGGATTGGTATTACGCAGTAGATCCAGCTGGGGCCTCTGGGAGGTGATCGTTGTTATCACCCCCAATAGGCCCTAAGCCAAATGGCGTTCTCTTGCCATGATGATGCTTGTCAGGTGGGGGATTTTGGACAGGCTCTGTGCTATATTTAGCCCTGGGCCCTCCATTTCCTTGTGCAGGCATTACTTGGGGAAGGTGTTTCCATTGTGGATGTAGTATCCATAATACTATACACACTGATGACAGGTAAAAGGTTTTTTGGTGTTTTGGCACAGTTGTTTGGTTTGTTGTCTATAGCACATCACTGTTTGATATGATGGTTTTAAGTAGTGTATATTTGTTTTGAGGGGATAGTTTTTTTTAAATCAAAGATAAAGTTTATTGAAAAAGCTGCTGAGAATAAAGGATACATACCACATTCATAAGGTGATTCAATCTGATACTTGTACAATGCTCATTATGATAATACTCTCAAACATTTTGAAACAGGTTAATCCCAACAGAGGACTGCAGTGTCAAGCTATTATCCCATTATTTACCAGAGCTTCCCAGTTCAGTCCTGGCATGTGTTTGGACTGGATACCCATCTATCCCAGATTCTGGAATATTTGTGGGGACATCCACGATGTTCATACAGAATTTTTTTAAGGGGTAGTGTGGCATTAACATCTCTTTGCCAGGTCTGTATGTTTGGGGGGATGGGTTGCAGCCAGACCCGAGCTATGGCTTTTCTGGCTAGGAACAAGGTCTCCCTGAGAAATATGGCCTGGTACCTGATCGCCTCCGCTTCTGGCAGCAGACCCAGGAAACACAGTTTAGGGTCCAGAGTGGCTGGGGAGCCCATATCATCATGGAGAAAACGGATAATCTGTGTCCAAAATGTCTGGATTATGGGGCAAGTCCAGATCAGATGATAAAAGGTGCCGTCCGCAGCATCACACCTAGGACAGGCTGAGCTCCTACCTGGTTGATATTTGGCGAGTCTCTGTGGGGTGAGATATGTTTTATGTAATATATATAATTGTGTGAGATGGTCTGATAGTCTGGGATACCAACTTGACCCCCTCCATAATCTCGTCCCAGTCCTCGTCCTGGATGTCCCCAATGTCCGTTTCCCACTTGGCTTTGGCTCAGTCTGCCAGGTCAATGGTGGCGGGAAGGCGTATGGCCGTGTAAAGGTTTGTTATCCGTTTCTTTGGGTCATCTCCAAGTATTATGGCTAACACATCAGGGGTAGACAGTATTGGAAACCCGTTGGGGAATTGGGTCATCAACGCGTGTCTTAGTTGGAGAAATCTAAAGAAAAAATTATTAGGGAGATTGTGCTCGGCCTTGAGTTCCTGAAATGTTATTAGTCCGCTGGGGGTCAGAAGCTGGTGAAGGTATAGGATGCCTTGGTCTATCCAGCATTTGGAGTCAGGGGCCGTGAGCACCTCAGGCAAGTCCTTGTTGTGCCATATGTGTGTGTGTGAAATGTTTGGTATTGCGTCCTCTTAACAATCCAGCCCCACACGTAGCGGTGATGGTGGGCCATGCCAGAGTCAGGATTGCGTCGTGAGGGACATGTCAGATCCCTCAGGATTGTCTGAAGGGGAGAATGTGCCGGATGATTGGGCCTATGGCTCACTAGGGTCATATATCTTGGGAGGTCGGAATTCATCAAGTGGAAGAAGTGTGATGCTTGTACCGCCAGATAGTAGGCTTGGAGGTCTGGAAGGGCACTTCCACCCATGTTTGTAGGGTTCTTCAGCATGATCCATGACAGCTTATGTCTCGCTGTGCGCCACACAAATGTGTTCAGAATAGAGTCTAAGGTCTTGAAAAATTTAGAGAGCACGGGGAATGGGGCATGCCAAGCCATGTAGAGTACCTTGGGGAGGATGATCATTTTGATAAGATTAATACGACCACAAACCCCGATGGGCAACCTAGCCCATATTTGGGTCTTAGATTTTAGAAGGTCATGTAAGGGTTCCAAATTAAGTGGGGCGTATTCCGTCAGAGATCTGGTGACCTTGACCCCCAAGTATTTAATAGAGGATACTATTCTAAGCGGGAGGGGGACTACTGGGCACGAGAGAGGGAAGTGGTCTAGGGGGAGAATCTGGGATTTTTCCCAATTAATACGTAATCCCGAGTGTTTCCCCATACCTTCAATGGTGGAGTGGGCTTCCACAAGGGAGTGGTGAGGGTCCGCTAGGTACAACACCATGTCATCGGCGTATAGGCCTATTTTCTCCTCAAAGTTCCCGATTTTCAGCCCCTCTATACTACGATTCGCTCTTATAATTGCCGCCAGAGGTTCTACAGCCAGGGCATAAAGAAGGGGAGACAGGGGGCACCCCTGTCGGGTACCCCTACCTAAGGGGAAGCTATCAGACGTGCACCCATTTGCCGATACTCTAGCTTTGGGGGATTGGTATAATAATTGGACCCACTTTATAAAATTGGGGCCAAAGCCGAAACGCCGCAGGCATGACCACAGAAACTCCCACTCCACGGAGTCAAACGCCTTGGCGGCATCCAGGGCAACAAGCACCCTGGTGCCAATGTTATCATGTTGGGCTTGTATGTTCATATAAAGCCGTCTAATGTTGATTGCTGTATTTTTGCCAGTCATGAATCCCGTTTGGTCTGAATGGACCAATGATCGGATCACCCTGTTTAGGCGTGTCACCAGAACTTTTGCCAAGATCTTTACATCCACTTGGAGCAGCGATATTGGCCTGTATGACTCCGGGGAGTGGGGGTCCTTCCCGGGCTTTGGTATTACTATGATCCTTGCTTCCTGCATTGACTCCCCACATGAGTACCCCAGTGTCAAATATGTCCCAGTAGAGGGCAGTCGGTTCAGTAACTAGTGTTTCTGCGTATGTGGCATAAAACTCAAGCGGTAGCCCATCTGTCCCCGGTGCTTTAGACCTGGCTAAGCCTGACAGGGCGTCAGAGACATCGTCTGATGTTATAGGGGCCTCTAGGAGTTGCACCTGCTCCTCAGTCAGCTGCGGGAGAGGTATTTCTCGCAAGTAGTCCGCTGTCTGTGAGGAGGTACAGTATGTGACCTTCTAGAGGTGTACAGATCAGCGTAGAATTTACGAAATTCCCCTGCAACTTGATTGGGCGATGTAATTGACTCTCCCTCCGGAGTAACCAGTGAGACCACCACTGGGGGAGTAGTGTCCAGGTAGGCTAGTAATCTCCCCCCATGCTCCCCATGTTCAAATATCCTTTGTTTGGTGAAGATCAAGTGCCGTTTAGCTTGCTCTATGTGTAGATGATTGACCAGTCGGACATGAGTTTTAAGATTGTCCCCGTTTAAGTGGATCGGATCTTGTATGAAAGTGTCTTCGAGCTCGTGGAGATGGTCTGTGGCCTGTTGGAGAGTCAGTTTAGAGTTGAATTTATGCCTATTAATTCGGGTAGAGAGAGTCAGTCTGGCGTGGGCCTTAAATGCTTCCCAAGTCGACCCCACGGTAACTGTTCCCCGGTTGGTATCCAGAAAGAACTGGAATTCCCTGACAGTGTCGGTGTGATCTTCTAGAACAGATAGCCAAAATGGGTTCAGTCTCCATTGAGGCACTGTGGTGTCTGCGTGTAGCTTCATTACCACCCAGTAGGGGGCATGATCTGATAGGTGTCTAGGGGAAAAGCCCGCTACCATCAGCCTGGGGAGCAATGTAGATGAGACAAAGATAAAGTCGATTCTTGATAACGTGTTGTGCGTGGTAGAAAAACAGGAGAAGGATCTTACCCTGGGGTGTAGGTGTCTCCATGTGTCTATAAGTGCGAACTCCTCCATTAGGCGGCCAAACCTTGTAAGGGCTAACTGTGGCGTCCCCTCCTCGACTGTGTTTAGCCTATCCAGAGCCAGGGTCAATACCGTATTAAAGTCCCCCATCCATATCACTGGGACCGTAGGATAATGGGCGACAAAGTCGAGGCCCTCTTTAATCACCGATGAGTTGTATGGGGGAGGGATAAAGCAGGCTAGTATTAAAAAGGGGTGTCCCGTTATTGTGGCTGAAATAAACACATATCTACTCTGGGGATCCGTCCGCAATAGGGATAGTTCAAATTGCACCGTCTTACCTATCAGAACCGAAACCCCCCTGGAATATTGTGAATGGGTCGCATGAAAAGCGCATCCCATCCAGGGTCGCTTTAGTGCCATCTGTAGATGACCCGTGACGTGGGTCTCCACTAGTGTAATAATATCCGCTCTCTGAGCCTTCAAAGAGGCCAAGACAGCGGTTTGTTTAATTTTATCCCGGAGACCCCTGACATTCCAGGTAAGTACTTTTAGAGTTCCCATTGGATTTGTGAGGAGTGAGTATAAAACAGCATATCGGGGTGCGGACGGATTCCCAGGGGTGCATGGGACTTGCCCCATATGGGCACATTGTAGGCATCATACAAATCATGCAATGTAATATCAGACGTTAAATCAAACAGCTTTTCTTCTTGTTCAGTCAGCTTTACATATTCTAGTGATTCCAGTGGTGGTGGACTAACGTGGCCACCTGGTATAACAAAAACCCCCCCACCCAGCTCGTCATCTCCCCAACTTGATGCGAGCATTAGACCCAAAACACAACAACTTGGGAAGTCTCTCCAACTTTGGTGACATGGCGGAGGCAAGGCCCCTTTAGTGTACCATCCCCTCTGGCAGCAAGTCCGGCAACGTGTAGAGGCGATGGCCTGCCGAACTGCAATAAGAGTCTGGTGAGGGCTAAACCAAGCTGGAGAAGACAACAACAAAACCATAGCCCAAAGATTTTTGAATAATGTTGGTTCCCCCAGATGGGGTGGGCGACATTCTCTCTGGGGGCTCCGGTCCACTTGTGTGACACCGGTCATGTTCGGGCAGACAGAGTCCTCCGACTATGTGTCCAAGATGTTGTCAAGTATAGTTATATTAATAATATAGGGTCTCCCACGTAGTTAAGTCTAAGATAAGGCCACAGAACAGTGTCCAGGGTTACAAAGAGGTGAGTCTTCAAGACTGGCCTAGGCGGTATGTTGCCGGTGGTCTGCACACAGCAGGGAGGGCAGCACAGTCGGCCCAGAGGAGGGGGTGTATATATATATGTAAATATTGTACTTACATCTGGGGGGGACCTCCGGGCCCATTCTCCCTCCCGGTGACTCACATCACTCCAGGTCTTTGATCGATCCAGTCCATTGCTTGCTCCGCTGTGCCCGCAGCTTTTGTACTTCATTAGAGAAGTCTGGGAATGCCGCAATGTACCTGTTCGCGTGGGGGGTGTTTCCCTTCTCCTGTGTCAGGCGTAGTCCCTGAAATTTAGGAACTTGGCAATAAGGGTGCGAGGAGGGGCCCCCTGTGGCGGGGGCTTAGTCGGGATCCTATGGGCCCGTTCAACCGCAAACATGGCGGAGAAGGCCTCATGGCCAAACGTAGTAGTTAATAGGTGTTCGAGGAACCCCGCGGGATCTTTGCCCTCAGCCGACTCCGATGAAGCGCACATTGCACCTCCGCAGGCGGTTCTCGATGTCATCTTGTTTGTTGGCGAGCTGTTGGATACGGCATTGCATCTCCTCCGCATCGTGTCGCAGGGGGTGCAAGATGTCTTCCGCCGCGCCGATCCGGTCCTCCGTCTCCGCCACCCTACCCCGCAATGCGGACATATCCTGGCGGATCAGGAAAATATCAATCTTCACTTCATCAATTTTAGTAGTCAGGGTGCCCTGGCACTGTGCTATTGCATCCAGGACCCTGAGCTCGGATGCCGAGGGTTTGGCCGGCGCCATTTTCGGCCTGCAGGTCCTTCTCTTGCATCTTAAATTTGGCGAGCTTGGCGGCCACTTCCTTAGCGGATTTCGGCGGTGACATGCTCCGGGTCACTTCAGGTGTCCGATGCGACGTTAGGGATTCCGGGGAGACCGGTTTTCAGCCAGGAGTACAGTTGCAGGAGTTTGTAATGTCGGAGCTCTCGTTACATGCAGCAACTCACGTTGCCCTCCAGGCCACGCCCCCCTGTTTTATGGGGATAGTTAATCGAATGCTGTCTGGTCTGCTTATCCCTTATATACACTGGGTCACTTTCAAATTGTTTTGTATGTTTTTACAGGGGTAGTGATTATTGACACTAATATTAATAGTTATTTTTAGCATAATCATATCACTTTCTACGGTTGGTTAATACGTTGATTTATTCACATATACTGTACATATTGACACATGACATATTCACTGACTTTATTGATTTAAGCTATGGCACTGGTACTCTTTACTATTTTTATTGATTAGTACACATATATATCATTCATGGTGAATATACTTATGAGGTTTTCTGTCCCTTCCTTAGGATCCGTCCATCCTTTCCCAGGGCTCTGCTGCCAACCAGGGAGAGGTGCACCATCTTCCCTGGGTTTCCCCACCTGCCACAGGGGGGGGGGAGAATATTTGGTGAACCTCATGGTGGACCGACATGATTTTTGGCACACGTTTGCAGATTTTCCAATCAGTTTGTGTTGACGTTTACATTTTGAAACAAGTATGGTGACGGAAGAGACAACATTCTGATCTAGCTGTAAGTTTGATTGTATATTGCTAATGATTTTTAGTTGTTGTTTTTTTTTTTTGTTTTTTGTTGTGTCCCCTGGGGGTTCATTTTGCGTGACTTCCTCCCTAGGGTTTTTTTTTCCAGGGTAGCTTACATGTCTTCTTCCCCCTCTGATGTGATCATGTGCTTTTCCTGATGAAGCAAATTTACCAGCTCGCAAAACTCATCGAGAATGATGGCACAGATACAATTTGAATACATGGTGTATATGTGCCCAAACCACCTGGTTCCTAACATAAGGTTTCCTACTTGGAGGAATTCAGTGTTGTTCATGTAACAAAAGTCTTTTATAAATGTTGCTGTTTTTATGTCATGAATAAACGTTTGTTAATTTGTTACATTTTTGTGGTATGAACCATAAAGGTCCCAAGGGCTATCCATATTGTTTGTGTTTGTATGAATCAAGACTACATATCTAGAGTCTATGACCTTGGTCTCTAAATAAAAGAGAGTTCCTGACAGACACCCAAAGTTTCTGTCTCTTGTGGGGGGAGGGGGGATACAATAGTCCTTTGATGTAGAAATCTTGTGTC
>BLSH010060466.1:50788-65257 GCA_018402905.1 Glandirana rugosa
AGCTCGGTCCTCGAAAGGCCGAAACAACGGCACAAATACTTTTTCTTCAAATCACACTTTAACCAAGTGACTAAGGACGAAGCGTCTGGTCACCAGCTTACGTACAAAACGTACAACGGTCCGAGCCTACAATAGTCCCAAAGCTCTAAACAAATCGACAGACACACGAAGACAATCACGTAACGATCGACGGACGTACAATCGGTCACAAAAAAAAAATTTAGATCACCGCTTCCTTTATTATACTGGAGATTCCTTCCGGAAAGGACCTGATAACATCCGAGCCTGGCAACATGCAAAACATGCATTCGACCACTGGTCTGCGAAGCAGGAATCAGTGAACCAATTTCACACTAAACTTCTTTTTCATAAACACGGCAACAAAGCCGGAAAGCTCCTGGCTCGAATGGCATCAGGAAACTTCACACCAACATGCATACCAGCGTTGAGAGATCCAAGCGGCACTGTGACTACAGACCCATCTCAAATAGAGCACATTCTGACCAACTTTTATAAAGCCCTGTACGCGGAAGACCAAATCGACGCGGAACGAGCAACAACTCTACTATCCACAGCAAGCCTATCAACCATAGATCCCGCCCATCTAGAGACTCTAAATGCCCCTATCACTCTTCATGAAATCATATCCACCATTAAATCATTATCAACAAATAAAGCCCCAGGCCCAGACGGTCTGTCATCAGACTTCTACAAAATGACTATAGACTTCACCCCAGAGACTCTCTTACAAGTATACACTGCCATTTGGGACGGGGGACCGTATTTACCGACAGGCCACTCGGCTCATATCAAACTTCTGGCAAAAAAAGACAAAGATCCACTGTCCCCGGGCTCTTACAGACCTATATCATTGATAAATGCAGACGCAAAAATATTCTCTAAGATCATTGCGTCGCGCCTGGCCAATATACTCCCATCTATCATACACCCCGCACAATCTGGCTTTATCCAGGGCAGATCTGCCACCCTAAATATTAGGAAGGTACTTCTAACCCTGGAACAAGCTAAAAAGACCCCCGATAAAGATTTTGCTATTATAACATTAGACGCTGAAAAAGCGTTTGATAATATAAGCTTCGATTGGCTATTCAGAGTTCTGATCGCGTTAGGCTTCAATGGCCCCTTTATCAATTTTGTCCATGCAATGTATGCCAAGCCCACGGCGCGATTGGTCACCCCCAATTTCATTTCACCAGACTTCAAATTAGCCAAAGGAATGCGCCAGGGCTGCCCGCTTTCACCTCTTCTTTTCAATCTGGCTATAGAACCCCTCTCACGGGTACTCAACTCACCCCAAGGAATTAGTGGAGTAAGGATGGGCAAGGAAGTCTGCCGAGCGGCCCTATTCGCAGACGACATAGTACTATTTTCCTCAGACCCTCCTAAAGATTTTCAATACTTAAAACAAACCCTACCCCTGTTCCGGGCATGTACAGGCATGAGAATCAATTTTGACAAAAGCGAAGTCCTACCACTCAATCTACGCAAAGCGGAATCCTGGAAATCTAGCTCCCCTTTTTTGATAGCGCAGAATCAGATCAAGTACCTGGGGATATGCATAGGTCGAGATCCGTCATCACTCTACTCCTTTAATTATCCACCGCTTATTTCGAAAATTATTAAAGACCTCTCTGCTTGGCGGCCTCTTCCCCTCTCACTCTTCGGGAGATGCCATCTCATCAAAATGATCCCGTTTGCGAGACTATTATACCCCCTCCAAACGCTACCTCTCCTCCTCAAACACAAAGATGTGCAGACACTCCACTCGGCTTTCGCTTCCTTTATATGGAAGGGCAAGAGACCCAGAATCAATCTACGTAAATTAGGGGTGCCGAAGAGTGAGGGGGGAGCTGGCTTACCAAACATAAGACTTTACAAGCTGGCCTGCCTCTTGAGAAACGGTCTAGACTGGATTGCGGGAAAAAACACCTACTCCAATTTTGATCTGGAGAGCGCAATCGTCTCTCCTCATTCATTACCAGCTATCCTACACGCGAGGGTAACATCACTCCCACCCAACATAAAACAAAATATAGTTCTTAGAGATACCATCCTGGCCTGGAGAGAAACAAGGAAAATCCTTCATCTCCCCTCCTCGTTTTCACCCTTCCTACCCATAGCGGGCAATCCCATGTTTCCCCCCTCGATCGATTCACAAGCCTTCTCCATTTGGGCTTCCAAAGGTCTGAAACTAGCCTCCCAAATGCTACACCCAGATCATAAAACCTTCAAAACCTTCTCAGATCTCAAAGGAGAATTTAAATTGCCATCAACACACTATTTTCCATACCTGCAAGCCAAATCCTACGTTTCCTCCTGCTTAGGCAATCACAGAAATCCTGGCGCCCCTTCCTTCATCGAAAATGTATTATCACAGGACAGGTACTCCATCTCCCAAATATATAGACATTTATCCCAACACCAATTTGACAAATATGCATCTCAACAATTCAAACCCTGGGAGATAATTCTTGACAATGCACAAGCACCCACACAAATCTTACTGGGTTACAAAAAGGTTTGCTCTCTAGTGACTTCAGAAATATGGAGAGAGACTCAATTTAAGTTGGCCCACAGAGCTTATATGCCCATGTTTTACCCCCCAGGGGATCCGAAACAGGGCAGCTGCCCCTGGTGCCATACCCAGAGACCCACCCTCTATCACCGACTTTGGCTGTGCCCTTCCATATCCTGCTTTTGGGACAAAGTCCTGGCACTCATTTTCAGAGTCAGCAACGAAAATATTCCAAAAGACCCCATTATATGCCTCTTCAGCGGTAACCCTCAAAAAGCCTCAACGCCTCAAGTGACATCGTCATGGTCTGATTGGGCGCATTTGTGCCTCTTGGCGGCAAGACGCTCTATTATGCAGTCTTGGATTCAGCACTCTCCTCCGGGGCTGGATCTAGTCAACAATATCCCCATATCCCTGCTAAGAAAATACAGCATAGAGAAGAGCATGCATATGGTTTGCAGCTTGCAGATGTTTTCAGAACAATCATATTATATCACTGATATGATATCACTGTTCTGAAAACATCTGCAAACTGCAAACCATATGCATGCTCTTCTCTATGCTGTATTTTCAAACACACTATCCAGATGTTTCAAGAGCATGTGTATGGTTTCTCCCCGGTTTTAGGTAAAGTGTTCTAAACTATTTTCAGATGTGTGCAGAACAGATCTAATCTGTGAATAACATCTGTTCTGGTGCAGAACACATGTGTGTGAATAGCAGATGTGCAATGATTGACGGTTACATTTAAAGTGACACAGACTTTAAAAAGAAGTGTAAATAAAAGATGTGCACTGATTCCCGGTTTCATTTAAAGTGACACACAGACTTTAAATAAGTTTGCATAACAGATGTTCACTTATTCCCGGTTTCATTTAAAGTGATACACACATTTTGCAGAACAGTGATATGGGTACTCCCGGATTATTTATACTTTTTTGACACAGTTTGAAGATGATTTTAGAACAGTTCTATGGCCTCTAATGTTAATTAATACTTTTCAGACCCATTTTGAAGATGATCTCCATTTTTGCATTTTTTATGTTTTTATTTTTTTAAAAATATTTAAACTTATTTCCCTGTCCCCATTTCTTTGTAGGTCACTTGTCCCACCCTTACCCACATTTCCTTCCTTTTGCAGACCTCTAGAACCTTCCAGGACTATTTTACAACATTTTTTGTACCTAAAAGTCCGGGTCTCCATTGATTTCAATGGGGTCCGGGGTCCGGGACAAAGTTCGGGTTCTGTCCGGACCCGAACCCGGACTTTGTCCCGAAGTTCGGCCGAACCAGCAGAACCCGGACTTCTAGAAGTTCGCTCAACTCTAGTCCTGGTAATAGGCAGAAACATGGTCCATAATACAGGTAGCAGGCCAGGAAAGAATGGGGACAGGGGTAGAGGCTTCTCTCACCCAAAGCTCTATGAAGCTTCTGAGTCTCCAGACCCTAATCTGGGAATGAGAAAACTAAAACAGTTTTCTTCATCCAGAAAAACAATTCTGGAGCCCCTCGCATATGTGAGACCCCTGTGTTATGAATCCCACTACTCCAGGGTAAAAGATCAGTCCAAGAGGCAGGCAAAAAACGTAGTTAAACAGTCCAGGGTCAGTTTCAGAGCAGCCAGATTTAGGTACAGTTCAGCGCTAGGCAGAAGCGTAGTTGTATAACAGGCCAGGGTCAGTTCCGGAGCAGGCAGAGGTATTTTTAGCGTGAGGCAGAAGTGTGGTCATGTAGCAGACCAGGGTCAGTTCCGCTGAAGGCGGTATGTACAGTGCAGTGCCATGTAAATGATAATTACGTTTACCATACTTCACTAATAATGTAGAGAAGTATGGTAACGGCGGAAACAATCACCTATACAGAGGCCCGGTTGGGAAGGGCATTGGGAACAAAAATATGCGGTGTATTTTCTAACTCCTGCTTTGGTGCACACCTGGCATTTTTTTTGATGTCTACGGCCTGATCCACGGGGGGGGGGGAGTTTCTCAGGAAAGTGTTGTTCATGGAGTCTGCTTACTACATCAGATCTAATACTTTCTGGTGGGCCTTCAGGGTACAATAGGGCGGTGATGACTTCTTCTTGGAAGTAAACATAGGATACAGGGTTTTCTGTAGCTTTTTGGTAAATTATGAAAGAGTTGTACATGGCCAATGTGAGAAAATAAATAGATACCAATTCCAGGATTTTCTGGTGGGTATATATGGTCCGATCATCTGATCATTGAAGTCCACTCCCCCCATGAACAGATTATAATCGTGGACACAAGCAGGTTTCCAGATTGGGCCATTTCTTCTGGGGATATTCACGTATGTGTCATCATGAATTGTTGACAGCATGTGTACATTTCGTCTGTCCCTCCACTTGACAGCCAAGAAGAGGGGCAAGCTTTTGCCGAAGAGGGGCAAGCTTTTGTAGAAGTTATCCACATAAAGATGGTAACCCTTCCCAAGGAGTGGATAAATGTTCCAATGTAATCTGGGCATTCACGGGGATGTAGCTAGGAGTCCTTACCTTCATAGACCAAGAAGGCATAAATGTAGCCCGTGGCTCGGTCACAAAGCTTGTACAGCTTAACCCCATATCGGGCCCTTTTGCTGGGTATAAACTGTTTGAAGGCCAGCCTGCCAGAGAATTTTACAAGTGACTCGTCAATGCATATGTTTTGCTCGGGGGTATATAGCTGGGAAAATTTTTCTGAACAATAGTTTAGAAGGGAGTGAATTTTGAATAGTTTGTCATAAGATGGGTCATTTCTGGGAGGGCACTGAGAGTTTTCATTGTAATGGAGGGACCAGAGAATCATTAGGTATTTGGACCTTGGCATAATGGAGGAAAAGATTGGCATGTGGTGGATGGTTCGGTGGACCAATAGGTATATAAATAGTTTTTTTTCCCATGTCCCATGTTAAAAGTCAGGCCTAAAAAATGATTAAATTCCTCCACAGTAATAGCTCTCCATTCAAAGGGACGGGCGTAGCTTGAATTTGGGTTGCTTTCAATAAACTGCTGTGCATAGAGGTTGCACTGGACCACGATAGAAGATAGGAAGTCCTCTGTAAAAAGTAAATAAAAAAAAATCAATCAGGGCAACCTGGACACCTGGCTGGGTGGTGAAAGGGGGGACGTTTGCTGCTCCAGAATTTGATGGAAGCCACAGGGGGTTCTGAAGGGCACAGGGAAGGCTGGCATGGGCCCTTTGGGGCTGAGATGACACCCCCCTAGTGCTTGACAGTGGTCTCTTTGGTGGCACTGCTCTAGAGGTGTATGGCACTGCTCTGAAGGTGGATGGCACTGTGCTGCTCGTTGATGCTACTGCTGTACTAGTAGTAGTTTCCTCACCAGAATGCCTTCTTTTTCTGGGCACACTTTCCTCTTCATCTGATGATTCTGTAGAAGACCCACTGCTTGGAAAGGGGCCATATTCAGAAAAGGAAAAGGAATCGGACCCAGACTCAGACTCAGAGAGCTCCCTGATGCTCTCGTCGCTCAGGCTAAGGAGCTGGCATTCCTCCTGTGTGGTGAAATTTTTTTTTTGCCGTACTGGTGGCTGTGGTGGATAGGGGCACTAAAATAGATGTGAATGCACTGATGGGTGCTGATGAGGGTGCAATGCTGGGTGCTGATAAGGGTGCAGTAATGTGCACTGATGAGGTTGCACTGATGGGTGCTGATGAGGGTGCACTGATGTGCGCTGATGAGGGTGTACTTATGTGCACTGATGAGGTTGCACTGCTGGGTGCTGATGAGGGTGTACTGATGTACGCTGATGAGGGTGCACTAATGAGGGTGTAGTTATGTGCACTGATGTGGTTGCACTGCTGGGTTCTGATGAGGTGCACTTATGTGCGCTGATGAGGGTGTACTTATGTGCACTGATGAGGGTGCACTGTTAGGTGATGATGAGGGTGCACTTATGTGCACTGATGAGGTTGCACTAATGTGCACTAATGCACTGCGGCTGCACTGATGGGCACAGGTGGCACTAATGGGCACAGGTGGCACTGATGATCACTGTAGTGGCACTGAGTGATCACTGTAGTGGCACTGATGGGCACAGGTGGCACTGATGGGCACAGGTGGCACTGATGGGCACAGATGGCACTGTAGGTGCACTGATAGCACAGGTGAGCACTGTAGGGGCACTGATAGCACCAATGAGCACTGTAGTGGCACCGGTGGGCACAGGTGGCAACGAAAGGCACAGGTGGCACAGATGGGCACTGTCAGCACCGATGGGCACAGGTGGCACTGATGGGCACAGATTAGCACTGTAGTGGCACTGATGGGCACAGGTGACACTGATGGGCACTGTAGTGGCACTGATGTGGCTCTGTAGAGGCACTGATGTGGCACTGGTGGCACTGATATGGCACTGTAGTGGCACTGTAGTGGCACAGGTGGCACTGATGTGGCTCTGCAGTGGCGCTGATGTGGCTTTTGATTTTTCAAGTTCAGGTCCCATAGACTTTAACCACTTCAGCCCCGGAAGGATTTCCAGCTTTAGGACCGGAGCCCTTTTTGCGATTCGGCGCTGCGTCGCTTTAACTGAAAATTGCGCGGTCGTGCGACGTTGTACCCAAACGAAATTTGCGTCCTTTTTTTTCCACAAATAGAGCTTTCTTTTGGTGGTATTTGATCCCCTCTGCGTCATTTCTGATCGCCGCTATAAACAAAAGAAGAGCGAAAATTTTGCAAAAAAAAACAAATTTCTTACTTTTTGCTAGAATACAAATCCAAAAAAAAAATATAAAAAAACATTTTTTTCACCGTTTTTGGCCGATTTATATTCTTCCTCATATTTGCGATAAAAAAAAATCGCAATCGGCGTTTATTGATTGGTTTGCGCAAAAGTGGTCGCGTTTACGGAGGATGAGAATTCATTTTTGGTGTTTTTATTTATTTTATTTTTTTTACTAGTAATGGCGGTGATCTGCGATTTTTAGCGGTACTGCGATATTGGGGCGGACATGTCGGAACATTTTGACACTTTTTTGGGACCATTGGCATTTATACAGCGATCAGTGCTATAAAAATGCACTGATTACTGTGTAAATGCCATTGGCAGTGAAGGGGTTAACCTGCAGGGGGCGCGCTAAGGGTTAACTATGTTCCCTGGGCGTGTTCTAACTGTATGGGGGACTGCCTAGCTGGGGAAGGGAAGTGGTCACAGCCTTCACGTAAAGGAAGGCTGTGATCACAGCCCTTCCCCCTCACACAGAGCGGAGGTCCGTGTTTACATACACGGACCTCCGCTCACTCGCTCCTGGGGGGCCATCGCGGGTAGCCGGCGGCAATCGAAGCCGCCGCACCCGCTCCCTGGCCCTCCCCGAACACAGTGAGCGCGCGGGCGCGCCTCCGGCGGCGCGCGCGCGCTCACAGTGCGCGTTATCGCAGCCGCCGTCGTATGACGGCGATTTGCGATAACGAGCCACTTTGCCGCTGTCAACCTGCGGTTGGCGGTCGGCAAGTGGTTAATAGAGTTTGTGGCTTGGGTCAGAACTTTTTACATATTCTGAAGTTCTGGTACGAACCGAACCAGGGAGGTGTTCAGCACAACTCTTATGTTTAACATTAGAAATTCAAAATTATGAGAAACCCATCACTAGAACAAGAAAGGCAAGAAGAGGTCTTGTGTAAGTTGTGGTCTAGGAGATCAGATGCTGCTTTTAGTGGGAAAGAAGTTTTCTTTACATCCTTTTGTGATGTGTAGGTTTTTTTAAAAAAATATTATATTACAACTGGAGGTTTTATAGTTGCCTGAATTCAGAATTTAGTGTATACCACCCTCTAATGCAGAGTTTTTGCTAGGGGGTTCATGAGTGAGTAGTATCTAAATATCAATCATTCCTTCTCCCCTTCCATGCCCATTGTTTAGTTGAAGCATATCTTGACTTCCAGTTCCGGAGCCTTATGAGGAAGGAGCAGTGGACGGCGGCTCTGGAGCAACCCGCGTATAGCATCGGCTTCACACCGACACGGGTGCCCCATTCCGACTCACTCCAACATATAACCGGGAGCTCACCCAGCCATGGATCAGTACGTACTCCTTGTCAAAGAAGTTTATTAAGATTTACAGAATGGGTTACAGAGAAAGTAGACTGAGTGGACAAAGTATTTTCATAGCATTGCATAACACAGTCCATGAATATAGAAATGATAACTGACCAGGGAAGGCTTGGCAGGTAAGGTATAAAAGCTGGAACTAGAGCTAACTAGGGTTATACATTGTGCATGTTTACTTTGAGATGGCTGCATCAGAAGATACCTCTAGGCTTCCCTGGCACCCCAACCTGAAACTAACTGTGCCTGGGTAAAAAGCCCAGAGTTTGGCACAAATTGGAACCAAGATACATGCATCAAGTCTACGTCCAATGTACCTTAAGTGCCATGGAGCCCTGGATATTGCTTAAACAAAGTTAATCAGGTAAGGCCAGAGATTTAGGAGCGTAAAGAGGATGATTAAAGAAAGAAAGAAAAGCAGAAGAGAAGGAGAGAAGAGGTCCACTTGGTGGTCTCAGTGCCCCACTCCACATTTAGCATCCAGATGGGGGGGGTTAGTGGTTACCATGGATGGAGGGTCTCAAGGTCAAAGGTTGGTGGGAGATACTGATCTATCCAGGGTTTCCAGATTCGCTCAAATTTTGGAGACTGTTCTTTATCCATGGCCTCCATTTTGGCGTGGATTAAGAATTTGGTCATTCTGGACATTCGTGGAAAGGTTTGGCATTCTCCAGGACTTAGCTATCGTTTGTCTAGCCGCTGTAAGGAGGAATAGAAAGAGTTTGAATTGCGTGTGGGTTAACCAATCCGGTTTCAGGCTTAGCAGGGCTAGGGTTGGGTTGAGTGGTAGGGAAAAGTTGAATAGCTGGAAGGCCATGTTGAATATGTCCTTCCAGTTGCTTGTACCAATGGGCATTGCCACCATATATGGTAGTGCGTGCCCGGCTCAGAGCAACCCCTGAAGCACTGAGGTGGGTAAGACGGGACATATTTAGCTCGAGGGCACCAAGTACCAGCAAGAAAGTACCTTGTAATTTGTTTCCATCGCTTGCACACTGGGTGAAGAGGATTTAGTGGCGGCCCAAATTTCTGACCAGTCCTTTGAATCAATGGGATGGCCTATGTCTTGTTCCCACCTCAGTGTGTACAGGGGTCTATCCGAGTCAGGGGTACAGGAGAGTTGGGTATATAGCGTCGATATTAGACCCCTCACATGAGGATCCGGTCTACAAATTGACTCAAATTTGGAAGTGTGGTCGAGGTGGGAATTATTGGTAGCCTGTTGTAAATAGAAATTTTTAATCTGGAGGTATCTGAATATTTCAGATGAGGGTATTTGGTGCAACTCTTGGAGAGACGTAAAGTGGTGGAGTTGAATAGATTGTGTAACCTCAATAGGCCCAGGGTAGCCCATATCCGGAAGGCACGCAGGGATTTCCAGGCAGGATAGAAGGCTGGATTTTTAAGGAAAGAGAGGAGGGGGTTGTGAGGGGATTGTAGGTTATGCTTACATTTCAAGGTGTCCCAAAGGGTTATGAAGTGGTTGGCTAGAGGGTTGTTGAGGGTTATAAGATCTTTTTTTGCTAGCCAGAGTAGGTTAGATGTAGAGAGGGGGTCCAGATCTACTGCTTCTTTTTTTTTTTTAAACTTTAATTCTTTATTGGTTTTAGAAAACATAATACAAACATGTAGCAGTACAGTACATTACATTCCTGTCATTTCCTCCAATGCATAAGTTATCAATATTGTATAAGTATAACATATTATATTTCGCAGTCAGCTCCTATTACATTTATCTATACCAATCTTGCATATTGCCGCCTAGACGGCTGTATTGTAGGCAGGGTATCTTGGACTCGATACCTCGGGTCTTCCCTCCGTCACCCCTAGTGGGATCATACTGTGACAGGAGGTGTTCCCCGAAGCACCGCTGGTCCCACCCTTAAACTATGAATGTATGGTACATAGATTTAAATGTTACTTCTCAGGTGCTACTGCTTTTTTATAAGGTTTCATGAACATAAGACCTGTGAATGTATAGCCTCAGACAAAAATGTTTCCTGTGTTAAAAGGTTGCTGAGCTTGACTTATTGTTGATGTGAGTAATAACTTATGAAATAAGGAAAGTTGTAGCAGAGGGAAACTAAGGAGGGAAAACAAGAAAGATAAAGGGAAAAAGAAAGAAGAAAAGAAGACGTACAAATCATATATCTCTGTGGTTGTATGACTCTGCATATCAGTATCTATTCACAGAATGTTATTCAGGTTGTTTCTAGCGATCCATTTATCCCAGTTGCGCCTAAACGCTAATTGGTTATCTTTAGTGCATTCAAAGATATGTACAATTGGTATTGACCCTTGAGATTACCTCTGATACAGAAGGTACTTTGTCAGATTTCCAATGATGCATGATAGCTAATCTGGCTGCAGTTAGCAGGTGTGCTATTATAAATCTGCATTTCAGTGGAAATACGCCTAGCTTTAAGCCTAATAGAGCTAATGCTGGTGTAGGTTCTTTTACCATTTCTGACATTGCTGAAATCAGTTGGAAGATGCATCTCCAAAAGCTGGTAATCAATTTACACTGCCAAAGAATGTGCATTAGGTTGCCTCTCTGACCACAATTGCGCCAACAGCTTGGGTTAGTATTATCATAGATTTTAGATGTCTGACAGGAGTAAGGTACCATCTGTAGAGGACTTTGTATGTGTTCTCCCAATGGGCGACACAATGTGTGGATGTGGTGCTGAATTTGATCACCTGAAGCCAATCCTCTTCTGAGAATGAGGAACCTAAGTCCTGTTCCCATTTTTTAATGGCGGTTTCTTGTTTAATCGAATTTTTGGGTTGTAATAGGAGGTATAAGTAAGAAATGCCCTTTTTTTGATTGGGGTCTGAATGAATATAATCCCACATGTATTTGTTGACCTTAATGGCTTTGGATTTAAGGGAACTAATGAGGTGGAGAATTTGGGTTTTCTTGAGGCCTTCCAGTGTCGTGCTGGACTCGGGGATCTCCTCAAGGGAGGAAAATCCCCTAGTCTCCCAGTTTCTAACGGAGAGGTCAGGAATTAGAAATTCAAAGGTAGAAAGGGGTAGGTCCCTTACTTGGATTTCAAAGGTCTCTGAGTTAATTTTATGGATATGGCTCCATGCTTGTAAGGAGGCTAATAAAGGTGGGTGTTTAGGAATAAGGAGCGGAGCATCAAGAAGTTTTGCCAATAAGAGATTTTTTAGATTCCTACCATGGATCATATACCTTTCTAGTCCAACCCACTGGGCTTCAGGTGGTTGGTGAACCCACATTTTCAGTTGGTTTAGTAGCGCAGCGTTATAGTAGTCTATAATCCTGGGTACTCCTATACCTCCTTTCTTTTTGTGCCTAGTCAATGCTGAGAAGGAGATTCTTGCCCTTTTTCCCTCCCAAATGAATTTCCTGAGCATAAGGTTGATCTTTTGAAAAAAGTGCGATGGTAGAATGATAGGAATCGTCCTGAACAGATAAAGAATTTTAGGCAGTACTACCATCTTCAAAGATGCTATTCTGCCCATCCAGGAGATTTCTCGCTTTCCTATGGATAGCAAGTCGTTGCTTATCATGTTTAGTAGCTTTTTAAAGTTGGCGTCATAGAGTTTGTTGGGGTTTGCCGTTAGAGTTATTCCTAGGTATTGTATGGAATTATTGTCCCATTTGCATGGTAGTATTTCATTGTATGTCTTTTTTTTTACCTGACTAATGTTATTGGTGAGAATTTGCCATTTATCGACATTTATCTTATAATAAGATATATTTCCGAATTGGGTTATGGTTTTGGTGATTCCGGGTAAGGATGAGTCTAGTTCTGTGACCGTCAGAATGACGTCATCCGCGAATAGGCCTATTTTATTGGATTTATTGAATGTTTGTATCCCTTTTATAGAAGAAGATTTACATATAGTTTCCATGAAGGGCTCCATTATTAATGTAAAGATCAGGGGGGACAGAGGGCAGCCTTGGCGCGTACCATTGGATATTACAAATTTGTCTGAGAGTGCACTGGAGGTAAAAACCTGGGCCGAAGGGTTGGAATATAGGGCTAATATAGCTGTTGAAATAAATCCCTTGAGACCACATTTGGTGAGAACTGCCCACAAGTACCCCCAATGCACTCTATCGAATGCCTTTTCTGCGTCTAAGGCGATAAAGGCGGTCGGTAATTTTTGGTGTTTTGCTATACTTATAAGGTTAAGGATTCTTCGGGTGCCGTCTGAAGCCTGTCTATTAGTGACGAAGCCTACTTGGTCTGGGTTGATTAGGGATGGTGTGATTTCCGCTATCCTGTTTGCTATAACTTTTGCATAGATTTTGAGATCTGTATTTAATAACGAGATCGGTCTAAAATTTGGCGGTGAAGTCGGCTCCTTCCCTGGTTTAGGTAATGTAACTATATATGCTTGCAACATCTCTTCTGGGAGAGTGCTTGTGTGGGCTGCTGCGTTCAGGATGTGGGTAAGATGAGGTGAGAGTAGATCTACAAAAGTCTTATAGTATTCTGCTGATAGTCCATCGGGACCTGGGGATTTATTTGGTGGTAATTTATTTACTACCGAGTTGACTTCCTCTTCGGAGATGGGTTGGTTAATTTTTTCTAATTGCTCCTTGGACAAAGATGGGAGGTGGATTGCTGCTAAAAATTTTTGAATGCCTTCCGGGGTGGGTTGAGGGATGTTGTGATCATCTCTCCAATTATATAGGGAACTATAATAATCCCTGAAGCTGTTTGCTATCTCCTTAGGATGTGTTATTTTAGATCCGGTTTTCTTTTCTATTAGGAAATTTATCCTACTTTTGGATTGTTTGGATTTAATTTGCTGTGCTAATTTTTTCTCAGCTTTATTGCTAGAGGAGTAATAGTTTGCTTTGACATACTTAATATTTTTTTCATATTTATCCATTAGAAGAGATTTAAGTTTTCTCCTGCTCTCTTGGAGGGCCTCAGTAATTAGTGGGGTAATTTCCTTTTTATTAGTTTGTTCCAGTTTTCGGATTTTCATTAAAAGGTTATTAAATGCTAATGTTTTGGACTTTTTCTCTTTGGTCGCTATCTGAAGTAAGATGCCTCTGATGTAGGCCTTGTGTGCACACCAGATTGTCGTTTTAGACATATTATCAGTGTCGTTTAAGCGGAAGAATTCCTCCAGGTGATCTTTAACCTTCCCTTGGTGGCCGCAGCGATTGAATATTTGGGTATTGTTCCTCCATATGAACGTGGGGTTAGTGTTACTTTTTTCTTCCAACTCTATAGAGATGGGGGCGTGGTCAGACCACGTAATGGTGCCTGTCTCTGCTTTTTTAGTTCTATGTAATAGTGATAGGTCCACTAATATCATGTCAATCCTTGAGTAGGATCTGTGGGGGTTAGAAAAGAACGTAAAGTCCTTCTCTCCTGGATGGAGGCATCTCCACACATCAAATACTTGTTCGTCATGGAGAATGTGTTGAAGAGAGTTTACAGATTGCTTTTTAGGGGGTTTGCAATCTTCGCTGCTATCGGCCACCAAGTTAAAGTCTCCTACCAGGAGGAGATCTCCCTTACATACAGCTTTCACCTTACGCATTAGTTTCTTAATGAAAGAACATTGACCTTGATTGGGGACATAAACTGTGACCAAAGTGTACAATACATTATTTAGCATGCAAATTAATATGATATACCTTCCTTTCGGATCAAGAATTACTTCTTGAAGTGTAAAGGCAATAGAGTTCTTAATAGCTATCATTACACCGTTATGTTTGGAATCTGCATTTGCACAAAAAATATTCGGGAATAGCGAGTGCGTGCATTTGGGGGCTTTAGTAGCCGCAAAGTGAGTCTCTTGCACGCATATCACGTCCCCCTTTAATTTACGTGCTTCCTGCCATAGTAATTGGCGTTTAAAAGGACTATTTAGC
>BLSH010060466.1:83367-96986 GCA_018402905.1 Glandirana rugosa
TCTTATCTCTGTCAAATTCTGTAAAATTCTAGACTAGGACGTAGGACTCTATCTAATGAAATGATGACGACAGACACGACAACGAGACTCCTGTCTATCGTCTTTAATCTCTAAAGTGTATGGCGACGAAACTCAACGTCTAGTTTGAGACGTATTTTGTTGTTAGCGATGTTGCACGAGTTGCTAGTCTAACAACCTCCTTAAACTCTAAAGTTTCTGCAATCTCCAACTCTAAGCAGCAGTATTTGAAATCTCAAATCCCCCCAACAATCTGATCGTTGAGCACGATCGTGGCGATCGTTGTTTTATGCAGAGTTTGATCTGCAGCTCAAAGCAGCGGTATTTGAAATCTCAAATTCCTCCAACAATCTGATCGTTGAGCACGTTGTAGCGATTGTTGTTTTATGCAGAGTTTGATCTGCAACTCAAAGCAGCGGTATGTGAAATCTCTAATTTCTGCTATCTGTCCTCAGAGCAACAGCACAGACAGCAGTAGTAAAGTAATCTATCTCAGGATGCAGGATCAGATCTTAAAATGTCTTAAACTGTCTCTATTCTCTCCCTCACGCCGTCAGCTTCCTTTCCCTACACTAACCCAAGAGCATGTGACTGCAGCACTACGTGACTCCAGCTTATAAAGGGCCTGGGTCACATGATGCACTGGCCAATCACAGCCATGCCATTAGTAGGCATGGCTGTGATGGCTTCTAAGGGCAAACCAGTGAAACGCTTGTTGATTGGCTGCCCTGCAGCTTCTCAACACGTGGAGTAAAATAGCAGAACCCCGAACCGAACCCGAAGGATTTTTGAAATATCGGGGTCCGGGTCCGTGCCCCGGACACCCGAAAGTTCGGTACGGACCCGAACGTTACAGTCCGGGTTCGCTCAACACTAACCAGGACCGGGCGTTACTCTGGCTGAGGTACATTGATGATGTACTCCTACTATGGAGGGGGTCAACTGAATCACTGCAAAAGTTTGTACAGACACTCATTTAAAACACAAGAAATATTAGATTGACCTATGTAATAGATACACACCAAATCTTCTTTCTGGACTTGCAAATTAGGGTTGAAGGGGGTCAACTTGTCACCAATACTTACCACAAACCAACTGCGGCCAATTTCCTCCTTGATGCTACAAGCCACCACCCTAATTCACTCATCAGAGGTATCCCTACAGGCCAGTTCCTCAGGATACGACGAAACTGCTCACTGGACAAAGACTATCAAAAAGAAGCCACAGGACTCTATAGAAGGTTCAGGGCCCAAAACTATTCACATGCCACCCTAAAGAGATCTTGAAAGAAAGCATCGCAAACAGAAAGGAAGTGCCTGCTATAGGGTCATTCTAAAGCAGCTACTCCAACAGGTATGGTGAGCCCTATAAGGATAATTACGCCATTTGGTAGCCAATGGGAAAAAGTGAGAGCGGTATTAAACAAACACTGGCACCTCCTTACCAGATCCCCCCAAACCAGATCTATCGTAGGTCTAAGACCACTACTAACTGCCAAGCAGGCTAGAAATCTAGGGGGGTGAGCTGGTCAAATCTGAATTTACAACACCTGTGAAGAAGAACTGGCTCACCAGCCTGCCACCTCTAAAAAGGAATGTTCCCTTGTGGCAGATGCCACATCTGTAAATATGTCGAGAAGACAGATAAGTTCAGGGACAGCGAAGGCAACAACATCTATAAGATCAAACAATTTAATAATTGCACAACTGAACGAGTCCTTTACATGATTACATGCCCCTGTGAAAAAATCTATGTCGGCAAGACAAAACGGGCCCTTAAGACTCGAATTGGGGAGCATTTGTCATCTTTGAGAGACCCAGAGGATGAATCGCCCCTTACTCAACACTTTAGAACCTGCCACCAAGGACAACCCTCCGGGCTGAAGGTTAAAGGCTTTTATGCCTTGTAACTCTCAAACAGAAGAGGTGACTTCGACAGGATCCTTCTACAACATGAAAAACAGTGGATCTACAAATTAGGAAGCCTGGCCCCTAATGGACTTAACACAGAACTAAACTTAAAAGTGTTCCTGGGACAGGGGTGGTGGACACCATTAATAGGGTGTACCGGGTTGAAGTCCCAGTCGACCCTAGGCCGTGTATACTGGGTATACTGGAAGAATTTATTACAGAGGTCAATCAGAGGCAGGCAATCGCAAGGGCACTATTTCAGGCCAGAAGGCTAATACTGACGCATTGGAGGGCAGTGGATCCCCCCACACTCAGGGAATGGATGGGACAGATGGGTGACACGCTGCGACTGGAAAAGTACATATATCAGCACAGGGGCAGACCTCGAAAATTTAACGACCTGTGGGACCCCTGGTTGGATACCCCGGGGCTAGCCCTGGTAGACCTAATCCTGGACCGACTACTGGCGTAGAATGGGAGTCAGGCTCCCCGGACGGAACAACCACATAGGTGGGCGAATCTATAAGATGGGCCTGGATAATTATTGGGTGAGCGGAAAAGGGTAGGATGGCATGGGGTGATATATGTACTGTATAAGTCAGTTCAAGGATAATATAAGTATACCAAAAATGTTGAATAACTTATGCATAAATGTGACATAGTTGTCTGAGAAACATGTTTAACTGTTTATATTTTTCAAATAAACTTCTTTCTGATTAAAAAAAAAAAAGTGTTCCTGGAATCTTAATAGTCAGGTCTGAATGTAGTCAATATAGGGTGGTGTTCAGAGACATCAGCTTGCACTCTATACACAGGAAATCTAATACCCCCTAAGATGTAAAGTATGACATCTGGAGGAAGGGCTACTGTATTATCTACCCCGACAGGCTATTCCAGCTAATTGAATGGTCGGGTAGAAGGAATAGCAGGTGTCCTTAGAAGAATTACTATTTTCTTCAGTCACTTATAGGGAGCTAGCTCAGCCGGGTATCATCTACAGCCGCCATATAGGCACGACCCACCCAGATGCATTTGATGGTCTCCATGATACTATAGGACCTAAGCGCTGCACACGGGATGCTGAACCTGTAAAATTGGTAATAGCTCCTCTTCCCTTTTCTCTCCCTTCTCAAGAAGGAAAGCTGTCCATTAGAGAGGCGGTCCCTACATAAATGGAGGTCTCCTGAATGGGACTTATTTATTGCCCGTTTGAGGTTATGTGCCTATGGCTATACAGAGCTCCCAGCCATATCATTGATGGCTATCTGAGTTAGATCACTAATTTTATTTCTGGATTCCTAGGGTAACATAGGATCTTTTCTCAGGTCTGACTTTTACGTGAGTCCCTATGTTAGGGGTACTCCCTATGATGCCAGACACCGCTATTTGCACTATATCATTGTCTAAGGCCGAGAGGACCAAACTAGCATTCTACCATCACTGTTTACAAAATAGAGATCTATAGTTAATTTATGTTAGTTTTCAACCTACTGGGGCTGGCATGACTTAGAGCCCCCACTGATGTTTCTATCCTAGGAGGGACCCGAAAGAAGCTATGCTCTGCACGATATGAGGGGCTCTGGGACTCCCCCATCTGGGTACCACGGGAGAAGCTCTGTCTCAGAACCCTCACATTAGGGAGTTCCCTCCTGGGATACATGTCTTAGTTTGTTGGTCACCCCGACATGTCCCCATGGGGGCACCATGAAGAAGGGCGTAAAGTAAGAAATAGGGGCTTTACTGCGCCTGTAGTATTTCTACAGGAATTACTTAACTTCTACATGTGTAGTACTATGTCCCTATTGGTTCTGTCGGGAATACTCTTCTCTTTCACACGGGCCATCTTTACATATACTTTTTATAATTTTGTTAACCACGATCTTACCAACGCTATGGGCAATGATAGCTGTAAATACAGCTGAGCAACACAGACCACTTTGATGAATGGACTGTTTGAGATTATGTTTCACCATACTGGACAGGTGTATTTTACCCATTGGGGATTATGTATTAGTGATGATCTCTGGATGGTAAGACATTAACTGTTCACACACTCACATAGGGTTAAATCACAGAGTATCAAAAACAGTGGTGATTTGACAGAATGGCGCTGCCTGTGCAATATGCTTACAATAAATACTACTAATTATGCAAAAAGTATTGAGTGAAATGGTAGTACCACATATAAAAAATAATCAAAAAAACAGGTTACCAATCCATATATGTTAAAATATCCAGCTTCCCATCTGTGTCTCCAATATGATAAAAAGCTCTGATAGAACAGACAAAGTCAGTGCACAATGCGTCCTCTGCTGCTGCTGATTGTGAAATCGTCCTATGTGGGAAAGTAATCAACCCGGATGCCTTCAATAATGGGACCGGTAACCCCGATTTTAATCTTCTATTCTCAATGTCACAACCCGTACTCGTTTTAACCTCTCTGCTCTGTGTTTCAGCTTAGGGTCTGGTTTTTTTGGTGCCAGCGCCCTGTGGACACTGTCCATCGCAAGGCGCTCTATTGGGATAGCAGGCTGAAATTCCTGAAACAGAGTTGTGACAGTAGAGTTCAGGTCTATGACTGATTCTGGAATGCCCCTGATGCGAACATTCAAGCTCCTGGCACTGTTTTCAAATTCTTCTAGTTTGGTTTGAAGGGACTGGTTTTCTTCCCTCAGGTTATCTAGTTCAAGTCTATGTTCTTGGGCTGTAGACTCTAGCTCTTCTGCTCTGTCCTCTAAGGCTGCAGTGCGGGAGCCCAGTTCCCTGATCTCCTTGGTCAGGCTGTTGGTTATGTGCTCAGAGGTTTGCTTCAGAGCCCTGTGAAGCATTTTCTCAAACTGATGGAGCAGGGCTGGGGGGGCAGATTGCTCGGTTCCCTTGTCAGGGGAGCTCACAATTAGAGTTGAGCGAACACCTGGACGTTCGGGTTCTGCGGGTCCGAACAAACTTTGGGAAAAAGTCCGGGTTCGGCACCGAACGTTGCCCGAACGTTATCCCGGACCCCGAACCCCGAACCCCATTGAAGTCCCAAACTTTTAGGCACAAAAATGGCTGTAACAAAGTCCTGGCAAGTGCTAGAGGGCTGCAAAAGGAAGTAAAATGGGGGTAAGAGTGGGGCAAGTGCCCTACAAAAAAATGGGGATAGAGAAAATAAATTGAAATCAAATAAACTAGGAGATGATTTTTGAACAATAATGTGTCACTTACAGCTGCAGCTAGAACCTCTCCCTTTAGAACTAGGAGATGGTTTTTGAACAATAATCCCTCTAAGCAGAAGCCTCTACCTAGTGCAGTCAGATTGCTCAAAGCAGCAGTATGTGAAATCTCAAATTACTCCCACAATCTGATCGTTGTGTACGATCCCACAATCTGATCATTGTGTACGATCGTAGCGATCGTTGTGTTATGCAGAGTTTGATCTGCAATCTGTCACTCAAAGCAGCAGTATGTGAAATCTCAAATTTCTGCAATCTGTCCCTCAGAGCAACAGTAGTAGTAATCTCAGGATGCAGGTTCAGATGTTAAAATGTCTGCAATCTGTCCCTCACAAAAATACCGGCAGCATCCTCTCCCTACACTAACCCTAGAGCATATGACATGCAGCACTGTGACTCCAGCCTCATATAGAGGCTGGGTCACATGATGCACTGGCCAAGCACAGCTATGCCATTAGTAGGCATGGCTGTGATGATTCTAAGGGCAAACCAGTGAAATGCTTGTTGATTGGCTGCCCTGCAGCTATTCAACATACGTGATCAACTACCAGAACCCAGAACCTGAACATTTTTTGAAACGTCCGTGTTTGGGTCCGGGTCCCGGACACCCCAAAGTTCAGTACGGACCTGAACATTACAGTCCGGGTTCGCTCAACACTACTCACAATCTGAGTCCTCAGGGAGATCAGGGAGCATTAGGGTGAGCTGTTTGCGGGCCTTAGTTCCGCTGCTGGGAGCAGTGTGTGCCACTGCCATCTTGGCCGGTGCTCAGGCCAGGGGGCTCAGATGACTGCATGACAATAGCTTGTAGTTTTTTACTGGCTGCATAGGGGAGGAGATCTGTGGTACTCTCAAAGTGCCACAGTTCCCCTTCCCCATGCAGCCACCATAGTGCCACAACCTCTTATCCTCTACCCCTACAACATGCTTGGTAAAGTAGAGGACTCTTCAGCACTCTGCTGGCTTTATGGTAAGGGCGAGGGGACGGGTGGGTGGCTTGATCTGGTCTGTGGTTAAGGATATTTTGAACTGCAATTACATTACAAGTACATACGGGCCCTAATAAGTCTAAAGCATAGTGAAGCATAGAAAGGTGCAACATTACAAGTCGTACACTGTGAAGCTAATTGATGCCCACATACATTACATATTGTTGGCAGTATACTTTGTGTGCCATATTTTTCTTCCCACACTCCTCAAAATGTCCTTAGTTTAGATACACTTTGGGGTTAATTTACTAAAACTCGGGAGTGCAAAATCTTGTGCAACTGTGCATGGTAGCCAATCAGCTTCTAACTGGCAAATAAATCCTGGAAGCTGATTGGTCTCTATGCAGAGCTGAACCAGATTTTGCACTCTCCAGTTTTAGTAAATTAACCCCTTTACGTCTTTTGAAAGGAATGGTCTGATGATATTCCTGTTTTGGAGTTACAGCAGATTATTTGTGATCAAGGCATTTCATTTGAGAATGCAGAAAGTAGGATTTCAGAATAACATATACTGATATTTCTGATCATGGTTGACAGAAAAACAAACATAACAGCGTAATATTCTGATGCAGAGTTATGATAAATAATATCTCTGCACAGCCTCCTTTCTAACTACACAAAGCAGATAGCACAATAATGTATTTCAGCCACATATAGTAAAAATAAACACTTGAAAAAATGTGCAGAGCACAAATATGATAATGTGAGACAATATGACAAAATACAATAATTATCGTTCTCTTCAAAACCACGTGAAATAAGATGTAAAATGAATGTCAAAATAGTCCATACAAAACTCTAACAACAAAGTGCATCAATGTCATATACTGTATAATCCTCTGGAAAGTGACACACAAAAAAGGAATCTTCATTAACTTCAACCTCTAAAGGGTATGAAAAAAGGAAACCTCCACACTTATGTGCAACAAATATGCGCACAAAAGGATGGGACCTTTAAATAATAGGAGGTGTATGCAAAGCGAAGTGGTAGACAAACGCTACCTGTCGCCTCATATGTGTTCATGTGGACTGGATTAAATGGAGCCGTGTCCGGATTTTACCAGCCAGGCAGGGCTGGTTCCGGTCCGGAGTTTGTGGTCCACTGGAGTCCACCAGCAGGTGGCTTAAATAATCAGGAAGAGATCTCACTAGGGCTGTGACCTGGGACTCAGAGAGGGATCTGAGGGAGCTCTGTGTCTGTTTGGACTTTAAAATACAAGGTTTGCATTGTGGCTTATGTTTTGTGGGTGTCGGGGGCCAGCCCCACACCGTATAGTGAGGAAACTTTAATGTGTAGTTTAGTGCTAGAGGGCAAGGAATTATTTTCTGTTTGGTTTGTTTTTTAATATGCAAATCTTTTACCAATAAACCTGGCAAGCCGTCAGATTTTAACCACTTAAGGACCGGAAGGATTTCCAGCTTTAGGACCGGAGCCCTTTTTGCGATTCGGCACTGCGTCGCTTTAACTGACAATTGCGCGGTCGTGCGACGTTGTACCCAAACGAAATTTGCGTCCTTTTTTTCCCACAAATAGAGCTTTCTTTTGGTGGTATTTGATCACCACTGCGTCATTTCTGATCGCCGCTATAAACAAAAGAAGAGCGACAATTTTGCAAAAAAAACCCAAATTTCTTACTTTTTGCTAAAATACAAATCCAAAAAAAATATAAAAAAACATTTTTTTTCACCGTTTTTGGCCGATTTATATTCTTCATCATATTTGCGATAAAAAAAATTGCAATCGGCGTTTATTGATTGGTTTGCGCAAAAGTGGTCGCGTTTACGGATGATGAGAATTCATTTTTGGGGTTTTTATTTTTTTTTATTTTTTACTAATAATGGCGGCGATCTGCGATTTTTAGCGGTACTGCGATATTTCAGCGGACATGTCGGAACATTTTGACACTTTTTTGGGACCATTGGCATTTATACAGCGATCAGTGCTATAAAAATGCACTGATTACTGTGTAAATGCCATTGGCAGTGAAGGGGTTAACCTGCAGGGGGCGCTCTAAGGGTTAACTATGTTCCCTGGGCGTGTTCTAACTGTATGGGGACTGTCCTAACAGGGGAAGGGAAGTGGTCACAGCCTTCACGTACAGGAAGGCTGTGATCACAGCCCTTCCCCCTCACACAGAGCGGAGGTCCGTGTTTACTTACTGACCTCCGCTCCTTCACTCCGGGGGGGGCATCGCGGGTGGCCGGCGGCAATCGAAGCCGCCGCACCCGCTCCCTGGCCCTCCCCGGACACAGTGAGCATGCGGGCGCGCCGCCGGCGGCGCGCTCGCGCTCACTGTGCGCGATCTGGCGGCCGCCGTCATATGACGGCGATTTGCCTTACAGCGCCACTTTGCCGCCGTCAATTGCCGATTGACGGTCGGCAAGTGGTTAAAGAAAGTTGCCTGCACGCTGACTATTTTGCTCAGGAAAGTTGATCCCCACGAGTTAATGTCCCATGCATGGTGGAATTCAGTGTGCATCTTTCCAAGATGGAGGAAATGTTGAAGACCCTGTTACAAGCCAATGCAGCTCAGCGGGAAACCAACCGCCAGGTCGCAGAGGCCGCTGCAGCACAACAGGCAGCTCAGCAGGAAACCAACCGCCAGGTCACAGAGGCCGCCGCAGCACAACAAGTGGCTCAACAGGAGATGAACTGACAGTTTGTGGAGACCCTGCTGGAGTTAAAAAAGGGGCCCGCACCTCCTGTAACAGTGGAACCAAAGTTGGCATGCGCCTCTTACCACATGCAGAAGATGACACCTGCAAATGACGTGGAGGCATACCTCACGATATTTGCAAGAGTCGCTATTTGTGAAGGATGGCCAAAAGAACAGTGGGTGGGACTGTTAGCACTATTCTTGACCAGTGAACCCCAAAAAGCCTACTTTGATCTGGAAGCAGATAAGGTCCAGGACTAAGAGACCCTAAAGGCAGAGATATTCACACACCTAGGGGTCACCATGGCAGTCTGGGCCCAATGGGTGCATCAGTGGACCTACCTCACGGACAAGCCACACTGCTAACTGATGTTCGACCTGGTCCACCATACCAGGAAGTAGCTACAGCCAGAGACTTTGCCACATCCTCAATGGAGCGTGTGGTCATGGACCGCTATCTAAGTGCGCTCCCTGCTGCTTTGAGGAAGTGGGTCAGTCATGAGAACCCCAAAACCGCCACCCAACTCGTGGACCTCGTAGAGAGATACACTGCTGAGGACTTGTTGCACCCATCTGCGCCCCACTCCAATATATCTAGGGGTGAAAGATCACCCAGCGGACCCGGTAAGACTGTTGCACGGTTCAGAGGCGTGGGGAAATTTGATAAGACTGCTATGGTTAAAGAGACTGTGGGCTCTAGACCTGGCGACTGGCCAAAAAAGCCAGGAAGGTCTTAGTGACCCTGGAAAGGACTAGGTATAGAGCACATACAGTGCTACCGATGCCATGCATTGGGCTATATTGTTGCCAATTGTCCCCTGAATGATGAACCCATGCAATGTGATTATGTAAATAGACGCTTTTCTCTTTTTGCACAGGTCGCATATACCTCATCATGTTCAAATCGCATGGATAAGCAAATGTGTGTGATTTTTGTTGATGGAAAGCCAGTCACTGCACTGCTTGACTCTGGTAGTGTGGTAACATTGGTAAAAAGCAATGACACCCTAGTGGGCAGGTATTTTCCCAATTTTTGGAGATTATGGAAAGGCCAGTGGTGGCTGGTGAAATTCTAGGATGGGAGGGCGCTAGACCCCGCCCTTCCCTTTTGACCCCTCACACTTCTCATAAGCCCCACCCCTTATAGTTTCCACCACTTATGTCAGGAGTATACAGCCCAGCATCACCAGATAGGGTATACAGCATCACCAGATAGGAGTATACAGAGCCCCAGAAAGCAGTATACAGAGTCCCAGATAGCAGTATACAGAATCACCATATATCAGTATACAAGGTCCCAGGTAGCAGTATACAGGGTCCCAGATAGCAGTATACAGTATACAAGGTCCCAGATAGCAGTATGCAGGGGTCCCAGATAGCAGTATACAGGGGTCCCAGATAGCAGTATACAGGGGTACCAGATAGGGTATACAGAGCCCCAGGTACCAGTGTTCTGGGTTCCAGGTAGCAGTATACAGGGCTCCCAGATAGCAGTATACAGGGGTCCCAGATAGCAGTATACAGGAGTCCCAGATAGCAGTATACAGAGCCCCAGGTAGCAGTATATAGGGTGCCAGGTAGCAGTATACAGGGTGCCAGGTAGCAGTATACAGGGTGCCAGGTAGGGTATACAGGGTGCCAGGTAGCAGTATACAGGGTGCCAGGTAGGGTATACAGAGCCCCAGGTAGCAGTACACAGGGTAGGGTTGCCACATCATCCCTTTAATCCAGGACACATATTAATTACACAGGTTCTGAGGCTAATGTAATGTAGATAAGGCACCAAATGAGTTTAATTACCACCTTAATCAATCACAGAACCTGTCTAGTTAATATGTGTCCTGGATTAAAGGGATGATGTGGCAACCCTAATACAGGGTGCCAGGTAGGGTATACAGGGTGCCAGGTAGCAGTATATAGGGTGCCAGGTAGCAGTATACAGGGTGCCAGATAGCAGGATACAGGGTCACAGGTAGGGTATACAGGGTGCCAGGTAGCAGTATACAGGGTGCCAGGTAGCAGTATACAGGGTGCCAGGTAGGGTATACAGGGTGCCAGGTAGCAGTATACAGGGTGCCAGGTAGGGTATACAGGGTGCCAGGTAGCAGTATGCAGGGTGCCAGGTAGGGTATACAGGGTGCCAGGTAGCAGTATACAGGGTGCCAGGTAGGGTATACAGGGTGCCAGATAGCAGTATACAGGGCACCAGGTAGCAGTATACAGGGTGCCAGGTAGGGTATACAGGGTGCCAAGTAGGGTATACAGGGTGCCACTTAGGGTATACAGGGTGCCAGATAGCAGTATACAGGGCCCCAGGTAGGGTATAGTGTAAAGATCTACCAAACAGGCAATGCCCCTCTGACACCACCACCAATCCCAATTCTATATGAAAAGAACAAGACCCCTGTTGGTGGGACTTTAAAAGTGGTGGGGCAGAAATTAATTGCTACAGCATATTCTTGTAAAAATTTACATTTATTGCATATAAATCAAATTAAAAGATAAAGTTACAGACTTTCTCAAGAGAATTTTTATATGTATATTACTTATCAACCTGTTAAAAATCCTAAGAAAATTCCAGCCTTACTGGCACACACCAACAAGCAAGTAAATGTAAACTGTACACCATTCCACAGTCCTATGCAAAAGGAGAAGAGCCCAACACGATTCAGGTTCAAGCCTTTCATCAGGGGCTTAATGTAGAATGTATTCCCATATCTAAACGCAGTTTCTCTGCTAATGACACTTGCAGGTCTTCCTAGTTCTACAGTACAATGTAGGAGTAGTGTAAAAGTAGAGCTGGAATCAGAATGGTACTTCAAAAGTCGGTATGGCGGGGAAAAACAGGTTCCGCCCGAGCCTAATCATGTATTAGAGTTGCCCTCGTGTTAATTACTGTAAGACATTTGTTCCAATCGTGTTGAATAATATGGAGGACAGGGAGGTGTGTGGGGGGGAGGAAGGCAACCTTACTCCCAGGTCGCCCTTTCTCCAAACATTTTGTTCACAAATGTTGTATCGAAATTGTTTCTAGGGCACCACATACCCTGATCCGCATAGACACCACGGAAGCAGATATCTCTGCAGTTCATGACGGGATTGACCGTACATGTTCTCCTAAAATGGTGCCTGTATTCCCAAGGTCTCCCCTCTCCACACTTGGCAGCTTCAGAGCCGAAGCCCTAGAAACAATTTCGAAAGGGGTCTTGTTCTTTTCCAGGTAGGGTATACAGTCACCAGCCTCAAAAGCCTCAACAGCCACCCCTTTTTACTTCTCAGCGGTGGGGAGGCAGCGCCCAAGCGCCCCATATGCACCAGCCACCGCAGGGAAAGGCCCAGGGAGTCTGGAGGATAGAGATGCCCCTGCTGCAGAAGCACGGGAACTCTCACCCGACCCTTTTTTCCAAATGGAAGGGGAGACGGGTGGCAGGACTGAGGAAGGAGGAGACCGGCTTCCTTTTCCTGTACTGGCTGGGGAGCCGGAGGAGCTGGAAGATAGCTCCCAGCTGGGGGCTAATGACCAAAAATGTCTCTGACCCTGACTGTGAGAGTGAACACAATATAGTACCTGACTTAAAGGTCCAGAGAGAGGGCTTCTGTACAGAGCAACTACGGGATGACAATCTTCTTAAAGCCATAGAAAACTTGAAGGTGATGGATGAGGAAGCTGTGGACCCTAACTGGGGAGTGTCTTTTCCCTATTTGGCTCTTAAAAATTATTTGTTGTATCAGGTGGTGAAACAAGGGGAGGATGAGGTGGAACAGCTCGTGGTTCCCAAACCCTTTCGCAGGATGGTGCTAGACAGGGGCGTTGCTAGGGGTGGCTATTGGGGCTATAGCCCCCAGTCTGGGGCCCATAGCCCTGAGTCTCTTACCGGGTGGGTCCAGTTCTGCAATTTGCAGGTATTTCCCAGTCTGGAATGCAGGAGGCAGGGGCAGACTGAGCCATGGTAGTGCTGGCTCTGGCCCTGCCCTCGCCTCCGCCTGACTTTACTCCTGGTCACTGGTTGCTAGAGCCGCCTAGTGTCTAGCAACCAGTGACGTCATGGCCCCGGGTCCCTCCCTGCCTAGCTTCCACTTCCTCCTCCTCTGCGCTAGTGCTTGTGGGGCCTAAAGAGTTCAGCCCAGCCTCCTTGTCATTGTCCTGCACTGGAGCAGACGCCACTGGTTCGGTGGCGGTGGGGGGCAGGGCAGCGGCATCTTCAAATAGGGAGGGGGGGTCTGGGCAGTTGGGAAGAGCCCAGGAGGGAGTGAGAGAGAGAAGTTGAGGCCTCATCACCACCCTGAGCAGCATCCCCGGTGCCTCCCAGAGCCTTCACTCCTTCTCCAAGCTCCTCTTCTAGCTCACTGTGACTGTCATGGAACAGGAAGAAAAAAGGCTGACTGAGGACAGGTGGGAGGAAGGTGGATCCCACACACCTACCCACACAGACAGAGGCCGGGACAGTAGGGACTGCAGGCAGGGCTAGGAGGTCTCTCTCACTCTCTGTCATCCACCCCCTCTTTCTCTGCTTTATGGGGAGGCTTCCTGGGGACCCTGATATATAGGGAGGCTCTCTGGGGACCCTTATGTATGGGGAGGCTCTCTGGGGACCCTTATGTAAGTGGGGCTCTCTGGGGACCCTGATGTATAGGGAGGCTCTCTGGGGACCCTGATGTATGGGGAGGCTCACTGGGGTCCCTGATGTAAGGGGGGGGGCTCCCTGGGGACCCTAATGTATGGGGAAGCTCTCTGTAGACCCTGATGTATGGGGAGGCTCTATGTAGACTCTGATGTAAGGTGGAGGCTCTCTGTAGACCCTGATGTAAGGGAGAGGCTCCACCTTACAT
>BLSH010060466.1:120524-131189 GCA_018402905.1 Glandirana rugosa
GCAAAAGGTAAGTAGGGGAAGGGACTAGGCCTACTCCAACATCCAGGTTGAACCTCTTTTGCCACCGTCTTGGTTCAGAGACCTTAATGAGGCCCTGATTGCCCTCTCCCATGGTCAAGAACTGGCACTAAAACAATTACACCAGAGACATTAGTTATGTCCCAGAGTCCCTGAATAGAAAAAAGAGATGTTTGTTCTAGGGCCGGGGCCGTCCTCTACATCTCCCACCCTACTTAGGGAAGAGGTTCAAGAGTAGGTCTATTCTAAACTCCCGACGAATAAGGAAGATACTCTCGCCTATTTAAGACGGATTTCCATGGAGGCACGGTCCTTCATTGAGATACCCCGTCTAGGCAGAATTTATCCGCTCTCATAGAAGGAATAAGCAGCCCTCAAATCTTATCTGGATGAGAACTTGGAGAAGGGATTCATCCCACCCTCTACATCTCCTGCCGGGGCCGGGATCTTGTTTGTAGAGAAAAAAGATAAGTCCCTGAGACCCTGTATTGATTACAGAGACCACATTAACAAAATCACGGTCAAGAACTGGTACCCTCTCCCGTTAGTCCCGGAGTAATTCCAGAGACTTGGTTCTGCCACCGTTTTCTCCAAGTTGGACCTACAACCTCATCCGGATCAGGGAAGGGGATGAATGGAAAACGGCCTTCCAGACCCGGTTCGGCCATTATGAGTACCTGGTCAGGCCATTTGGACTATGTAATGCACCAGTCACTTTCCAACACCTTGTCAATGACATCTTCCGGGACTTCCTTGATCTGTTTGAGGTGGTCTACCTAGATGACATCCTCATCTTCTCCCCTTCCCTGGAGGAACACCGAAACCATGTCAGGAGCGCGTTAAGCCACCTTCGTCAGCACGGCCTCTACGCTAAGGCTGAGAAGTGCGCATTCGAGTGCTCCAATATCTCCTTCCTGGGATTCATCTTTTCCATCTCAGGCATCACAATGGACCCCCAGAAGGTCTCCGCCATCGTAAACTGGCCGGCACCAACCGGCAAGAAAGCGGTGCAGCGTTTTGTCAGTTTCATGAACTTCTACAGGAAGTCCGTTAAGGGGTTCTCTGCTGTAATCACCCCCATCACCCAACTGACAAAACAGACCTCCTGCTTTCATTGGACCCCTGAAGCACAAGCAGCCTTCCAGTGACTCAAGGAGCTCTTCACTTCCGCTCCGATCCTGAAACACCCGGACCCTGCTCTACCTTACATACTGGAGGTAGATGCCTCTGAAACGGCAGTCGGGGCGGTCCTCTCAAAGACAGGGGCCAAAGGCCGCACTGCACCCAATTGCCCCCGGAAAGGAACTATGATGTGGGGGATAGGGAACTTCTTGCAATTAAGTCTGCTCTGCAAGAATGGTGGTATCTGCTGGAAGGAGCCTTGCACCCAGTCCTAGTTTTTACTGACCACAAAAACTTGGAGTACTTGCGCACCGCCAAGAGACTCAAGCCCCGTCATGCCAGATGGGCTCTCTTTTTCTCACACTTCCAGCTGAATATCACCTATAGGCCTGGGTCTAAAAACGTGAAACCAGACGCCCTGTCACGGATGTTCCTGGAACCAGAGGACTCTCCTCCACCTGATACAATCCTCCCTGCGCAGAATTTCCTGTTGATCCAAGAGGTTCTCTTATCCCAAATCAGGCGATCTGTTGCTGGGTCCCCGCCTCACCGGATCCCAGGCTGACCCTTCAAGACGGGCTATGGTGGTTCGGTATGAAAACCTTAGTTCCTGAGGAGCAGCATCTGGCAGTGCTGGAACAATGTCATGACCACAAGCTGGCAGGACATTTCGGTGGTCGCAAGACTGCAGACCTGCTCTCCAGGTCATTCTGGTAGCCATCATCCGACAAGGACTGTAGGGAATACGTGAAAGCCTGCCCCACCTCTGCTCATAACAAGGTCAACAGAGCCAAGGTTTGGGGGCTTCTGAATCCACTTGCTATCACTGAACGCCCATGGTCGCAACTCTCCATGGATTTTATCATGGAATTACCTCCTTCTGAAGGGTGCAGGACCATCTTTGTAGTGGTTGACCGCCTTACGAAGATGGCACATTTTATTCCCATGAAGAGCACACCCTCGGCAGCCCAGAGGGACAAAGCTTTCATTAAGGAAATTAACCGCCTCCATGGCCTACCCACCAACATTGTGTTGGATCGAGGGGTACAATTTACGTCCAGGGTCTGAAAGGCGCTGTATTCAACTTTGGGAATTGACTTGCCTTCTCTTCCGTCTACCATCCACAAACCAACGGCCAGACGGAGAGAACGAACCAGACCCTGGAGCAGTATCTGCGCTGCTACTCATCGTTTGCCCAGGACAATTGGGTCTCCCTGCTGCCGAGTTCGCTTACAATAATTCAGTTCATTCTGCCACTAACCAGTCACCATTCTGGGTGAACCTCGGCTACCACCCCTCCCTCCTTCCCTACGTGGTACCTGAAAGTACCGTACCTGCTGTGCAGGATATCACCAGTTTTCTCGAAGAGAATAACAAGCTCCTCCAGGAAACCCTGTCCCGGACACAGGAGCACAACAAACAGACTTTTGATAGAAGGAGGCGGGGGGAGCTGGACCTGCAGCCAGGTGACCAAGTATGGCTCTCCACCAAGAATTTAAAACTTTCTTGCCCCTCAAGGAAACTAGGACCTAAATTCATGGGGCCCTTCCCAATCAAGAGAAAGGTCAATAGAGTGGAATACGAGCTGGACCTCCCCTCTTCGCTCCCCAGTATTCCATGTCACCCTGCTCAAAGCCGTAACCAGGGATCAGTTTCCAGGAAGGAACACGGCTCCACCTGAATCGGTTCTTGTGGATGGAGAGGAGGAGTACGAAGTCGAGGCCATCGTAGACTGCAGAAGAAGAGGGGGTTTGATTCAGTACTTGGTCAAGTGGAAGGGGTACGGACCAGAAGAAAGATCCTGGGAACCTGAGAGGCACATCCATGCCAAGGAGCTTATCCGATCATTTTGGAGGACTCATCCAGATCTGGAGGCCCGGCTTGGCATCCGGAGGCTGACCCTTGGGGGGGGGCAATGTTAGAAGAAGACCTGTGGTAAAGGACTTGATAGCGCTATTTTGCGCTTGTGCGCACGGTCTATGTGCATCCGCTTGCGCCGGTGCGCACGCACATCCCCGTGCTGGAAACAGCGCCAAACAGCTCTATTTAGGTTGTGTGCACCCTGCAGCAAGTGCTGTCTGATCTACAGTGTGTGATCTGTTTCCTGAGAGACCCGTAACCTGTTATCTGTTTCCTGTGACCCGGCTTGTCCCGACCTTGTCTGCTCTCCGCCTGCACTGACCCCCGGCTTGCCTGCGACCATCCAATTGCCTGATACCTTTGTACCTCTGCTGCCAGCATGTTAACAAACTCTGCTTGGACCTGATCACTCTCTTGTATGAACCCTTGTACCGCACCGCCAGTCAGTTGCCGACCCAGCCTGTATGACCACGCTTCAGCTGCACGAGCGCTCCAACGGACTCCTTACCAACACCAGTGATCCAGTCTGAGGCTCTTGCCATCCTGCACTCCCGAGCCACCTGTCTGCTACACCAGGGGTTCCCGAGTCAGGGTAGTAAGGGAGGTTGCCTACTGCATAAGACAGACTCGCCCACCAGGTATGTGACACCTCCACATATTTTCTATGGGATTAAGGTCTGGAGACTGGTTAGGCCACTCCAGGATCTTAATGTGCTTCTTCTTGAGCCATTCCTTTGTTTCCTTGGCCATGTGTTTTTGTGTTTTGGGTCATTGTCATGCTGGAATACCCATCCACAACCTATTTTAAATGCCCTGGCTGAGGGAAGAGGGTTCTCACCCAAGATTTGATGGTACATGGCCCCATCCATCGTCCCTTTAATGTGGTTAAGTTGTCCTATCCCCTTAGCAAAAAAACACCCCCAAAGCATAATGTTTGCAGCTCTATATTTGATGGTGGGGACGGTTGATGTCAAAGAGCTTGATTTTGGTCTCATCTGACCACAACACTTTTACCCAATTCTCCTCTGAATCATTTAGATGTTCATTAGCAAACTACGGGCCTGTACATGTGCTTTCTTAAGTAGGGGGACCTTGCGGGTGCTGCAGGATTTCAGTCCTTCACGGCGTAGCATGCTACCAACTGTTTTCTTGGTGATTATGGTCCCAGCTGCCTTGAGATCATTGACAAGATTCTCCAATGTATTTCAGGGTTGATTTCACGAGGTGAGATCCTGCATGCAGCCCCAGACCGAGGGAGATTGACAGTTATTTTGTGTTTCTTCCATTTGTAAAACCAACTGTTGTCACACTCCCCCCAAGCTGCTTGGAGATGGTCTTGTAGCCCATTCCAGGTTTGTGTAGGTCTACAATCTTGTCCTTGACATCCTTGGACAGCTCTTTGGTCTTGCCCATGGTGGAGAGATTGGAATCTGACTGATTGATTGCTTCTGTGGACAGGTGGCTTTTATACAGCTAACAAGCTGCGATTAGGAGCACTCCGTCACCTGGGAGCCAGAAATCTTGCTGATGGATAGGGGATCAAATACTTATTTCACTCATTAAAATGCAAATCAATTTATAACTGTTTTGAAATGCGTTTTTCTGCATATTTTTGTTGTTAATCTGTCTCTCACTGTTAAAATAAACCTACCATTAAAATTATAGACTGATCATTTCTTTGTCAGTTGGCAAAGGTACAAAATCAGCAGGGGACCAAATACTTTTTTCCCTCACTGTACCCTATGAGTAAGATCTGCATGAAGTAAAACATGTTGGAATGTTTGCTACCAAGTATATCAGAGTGTTGAATAAACTTGCACAAGGCTTTTAAACAGAGAGTGGCTTCCCCATCTCTTTGTTGGTATCCTGGATGAGTCCACTTTTGGACTACTGAACAGTGACAGAGATGTTATGGTCTTTTAAGGGTTGCATTCATGTGTGTTTGGTGGATCCTCAAATAACTAATTCTGTTTTTACTCACAAAAGTCTGGATTTTTGTCACCAGCAATAAACGTAGAGATCAGCATGATTTTACCAGATGTGACAATACTACATGCAGAAATATACTGAAGATTGAGATATGTCAAACTGAGAAATACACATGTCTTCTGGCTCAGTCTACACCTGTTTGACCAGTTTTAGTGCCCATGACTTTTCAGAAAGTACTTCCAACAGACTGTTTGCTATGAAGATTGGGTCTTTTGATTAACATATTCAAGAAGTGTACCTGAAAAATGTTCTATGACAAGATGACAAGTTAATATGGATTACTCCAGCACATATTTGCATACAGGATCTCTTTGTAACCAATATTGTACCTGCCCCATGGGAAGTATAACAATTTCTAAGCATTGCAGCCATTTTGCTATATGTGACAATATGACTTCCCCTTCCCACTTTGATTTATTTAATTTCTCAGAAAATGGTTACTATAAACAGGTCTCGGCAGAGAGGCTTCACAAAGTTCTGCCAGTAGATCAATTATTCCTCACCGCTAGAAAAACAGCATTAAGATGAAAAGGCGTCATTTACCACCATAATTTTGACATCTACAGGAAAGTCATTTATGGCTGCGTATAATTTCCTGATCCGTCATCGCTTACTCGTGGCATTGTGGTTGCTCCATAAGTCATTCACTCGGTTTAGCAGAAGAAAGAATTTTGCTAGAAAAAAAATACCCAACCTGGTTTCTGTGCATATAAAACAGCGATCTGACTATCTCTTGAGACACCATTAGCTTCTTTCCAATGCAGATGTGTTGTGGGGGAAGCAATATTTCTATCATGAAGCAGTTTGGAATAATCTTGCACCACTACCTAGAAAATATCTGGATTTCATTAAATTAACTCTTTGCAAGTGAAAAGAAGGTGCAACTATTGTGACAATGTGAGAACATTGGTACAGATATGATTATACAGACATAAACCAGAATTTACTAGATGAAAGAGGAACATCAACTCTGCTTTGTTACCCCTCCCCCGCCACTTTTCAGTGTCAACATTGCGAAAAATCCAGTATTCGGGACCTGTCAGAACCTTGCAGTACATCTGCACATGCCCCGGGATGATCGCATATGTGCTCCATACTTTACCAACAATATTACTACATTTTCCAGCTCCGTAAAAAAGAGGGGGGGGGACCAAAGGAGGGGGTGTAAAGGACCACTTTAAGCAGAAAGAAGAGTGTATTTTCAGTGAGCACATATTTTCAGTTGTGATATAACTTGAGGGTTGTAGTAAAAATATCTTCTTAAATATTTTATAGCTATTTGTAATTGTTTTTAGCTTCAGTGCCAACATAAAATCTTCAGATTTGGGGGGCATTAGACTGCAGAGAAGACCGCTGCTATATGTATGTTTGACACACCTTTGCTTAATTAGAGTTTATGGTCCCTGGTGATTGGAGAACTCTAGTTCATTGTTTCTAATAAGTTGTCTAACTTATAGGGGGATTTATTGAATATTTAAACTGATACTAAAGTCTATTTTTCTGTAAAAATAACAAGCATGTTATACTTACCTCCTCTGTGCAGTGGTTTTGCACAGATCAGCTCAGATCCTCCTCTTCTCAGATCCCTCTTCAGCACTTCTGGCCCCTCCCTCCTGCCGAGTGCCCCCACAGCAAGCAGATTGCTATGGGGGCACCCGAAATGAACCACAGCTCTGTGTGTCCATTCAGACATGAGCCGCTGTTCGGCCCCGTCCCCTCTCTCTCCAGATTGGCTAACTGACTTTGATTGACAACAGCGGGAGCCAATGGCACTGCTGCTGTGTCTCAGCCAATCAGGAGGGAGAGTCCCGAATGGCTGATGCACTTATGCACATCAATGGACAGAGATGGGGCTTGGGTAACTATTAAGGGGCTGAGGGGAGCTGCTACACATAGAAGTTTTTTTTATCTTAATGCATAGAATGCATTAAGATAAAACGTCTTCTTCCTTTACAACCCCTTTAAAATAAAATTCACCCAATATCTGCCTGATATTTGCTCATTTTTCTACCAAGATTCAATTTTCTACTTTATAAATATGGGAAATAATATGGGTCAAAAGAACCTGGTGGCTGTTAGCAGTACACGTAGGTTTTAATAATGCATAATGCTTACACCACTTTTCTAAACTTATAAAATGGAGAACATTTTTATTTTATTACAGGTACTTATTTAGCGCTGTCAATGTACGCAACACTTTGCATATACATTGTATGTTCACATCAGCCCCTTCTTTCAAGGAGCTTACAATCTATGGTCCCTAATTCACATACACATACTAGGGTCAATTAAGAGAGGGGCCATTAAAAGAAAAACATAGCATCTCAATAAAGGACCATTACGTAGAAGGTACAATAGTGGAGCCAATCTCAAAGTTTACAGGAAAGATTGGGAGTTGCCTTTAACATCAGCTGCCTATATGTATATATATTTTTATAATCGTATGCATATTCATATATTCATATTTGAATTACACAGTTTTGTGATAGGTTTATTTTAGGATGTTACACCCATTTTTTTTTGGGGGGGGGGGTAATACATTTTTATCGCTGTACAGGCCACAATGTTTTCACTGTGTTTTGTGAGTTGAGCTGGATGGACTTGTGTCTTTCTTCAACCAGATTAACTACTATATGTAACTATGTGTACTGACAAACAATATTATTCACAATTAAATGAGACAGATTTTTAAGGATGTCATTTTATTATACTCTCAGAGCTGAGATATGCTGCTACATACACCGACTGGCCTCTTTATTATTAGGTACACCTTGCTAGCACTGGGTTGGGCCCCCTTTTGCCTTCAGTACTGCCTTAATTCTTTGTAGCATAGATTCAACAAGGTGTTGGAAACATTGCTCAGAGATTTTGGTCCATAGTGACATTATAGCATCATGCAGTTGCTGTAGATTTGTTGGCTGCACATCCATGAGGCGAACCTCCACATCCCAAAGGTGCTCTATTGGATTGAGATCTGGTGACTGTGGAGGCCATTGGAGTACAGTGAACTCATTGTCATGGTCAAGAAACCAGTTGTGAAATGATTTGAAAAAGACAAGGAGAGAGAGGCTCCTCTAAGTGTAATATGCACACTTTATTGTAGAAAATCAGGATTAAAAACACTCACATAAAAGTAGATTAAAATCAACATGGGAGAGGAGTCCAAGGCGGCGTCATCGTCACGGGTAAGTCTGGGTGCAGCTGACAATAGCAGAGGCTTGTGGAGGAAGCCGCTTGGAGCGATGGAATTGAATATGCCGGCAGTTTCCAGAACGAAGCTTGAAACACAAGAACACCAGGCGCGGACAGGTGACATCACAGAGATGCAACGCGTTTCCTAGGTGTCCGGCTCAGCTAACATGAGAGCCGCGCCTCTTTCTCAAGCAGGACTGCCATGGATAGGACGGCTAATGTATATATAGTAGACTAGGGGAGGAGCAGGCTGAATGGTCAGCTGCGGTTGCTAAGCAACACACAGCAACATCGGCGCCAGACCATGGGGGACATACGAAAAAGAAAATACTTGCCTTTGTGTGAAATGATTTGAGCTTTGTGATAATGGTGCATTATCCTGCTGGAAGTAGCCATCAAAAGATGGGTACACTAGTCATAAAGGAATGGACATGGTCAGGAGCAATACTCAGGTAAGCCGTGGCATTTAAATGGTGCTCAATTGGTACTAAGGGGCCCAATGTGTGGCAAGAAAATATCCCCCACACCATTACACAACCACCAGCCTGAACCATTGATACAAGGCAGGATGGATCCATGCTTTCATGTTGTTTACGCCAAATTCTGACCCTACCATCTGAATGTCGCAGCTGAAATCGAGACTCATCAGACCAGGCAACATGTTTCCAATCTTCTGTTGTCCAATTTTGGTGAGCCTGTGATAATTGTAGCCTCAGTTTCCTGTTTTTAGCTGACAGGAGTGGCACCCGGTGGGGTCTCCTGCTGCTGTAGCCCATCTGCTTCAAGGTTCGATGTGTTGTTCATTCAGAGGTGGTATTCTGCATGCCTTGGTTGTAACAAGTGGTTATTTGAGTTACTGTTACTTTTCTATCATCTGGAACCAGTCTGCCCATTCTCCTCTGATCTCAGACATCAGCAAGGCATTTTCCTCCATACAACAGCCGCTCACTATATGTTTTCTCTTTTTTGGACCATTCTTTGAAAACCCTAGAGATGGTTGTGTGTGAAAATCCCAGTAGATCAGCAGTTTTTTTAAATACTCAGACCAGCCCATCTGGCACCAACAACCATAACACTTTCAAAGTCACTTAAATCCCCTTTATTCCCAATTCTGATGCTCGGTTTGAACTTCAGCAAGTCATCTTCACAACGTCTAGATGCCTAAATGCATTGAGTTGCTGCCATGTGATTAGTTGATTAGCAATTTGGGTTACCAAACAATTGAAGTTACACCTAATAAAGTAGCTGGCGAGTGTATGTTGTTTCACATGGAGGGTAAGCACAAGCATCCGTCCCTGTTCCCATGATATCAACAACTAGAAGAATGAAGGAAAGTTTTTTTTTTTTTAAGCAATAAAGACAGGAGGGGGGTAGGATGTGGGAGTGGTTGGTGCTTGGGAAGTGCAAAAAAAGCTTTGCTTTAAGGTGACTGAGTTAACCGTATAGCTGTGAAATGCTGTAGTACGCTCATTTAGACTGAGGAAGCAGTTTAGATAGTTGTAAAAGTAACTGTTACCAGCTACCCCTTCACACCCCTCAATTTTGTAGAAGTGAGTAAAAATAAAAATCATTCTATCTGCATCAGCACACCTAAAATATGCAGCATCTAATATGCAAAGGTTTGTAATAGTCCTAAGGCTGGAACTAAAAATAAAAATAAATAATTACTGCTAAACTCACTGACAATTAATTGCAATTGTAGCAATTGATCACTAATAAACTATAAACTACTAAACTACTATAATCTACAAAAGTAGCACATTAAAGTTTTAATTTCATATGACTACATGTTGGGTATAGGGGATATCTACTACATGCTGCTTGTGTAACTTAAAACGGAGTTCCACTGGTTTTTTAAAAGTCTAATTAATGTCATGCCCATCCTGAATGTCAGGTGGCTATGGCAACCTGTCAGGAAGAACAAGCGCCGTACAGTGGCATTACTGCACAGGCGTGAGATTGGGAGGTGCATGCTGGGTAGCCAGCTGCGCTGATTCCTGGAAATTAAGATAAGAGGGCTTCTCAAAAGAAGGATCATTGATCACCTAAAAATACACAGCTTGCTGGACCCAAAGCAACATGGCTTTACTGAGAGCAGATCGTGCCAGACAAATCTGATTGAATTCTTTGACTATATTACCAGTGTTTTGGACCAGGGTGGTGCTGTGGACATAGCGTATCTTGATTTCAGCAAGGCATTTGATACAGTTCCACATAATGATCTGATACAAAAGTTGTACAAGCTGGGACTTAACCCTTGGGTGGTTCAGTGGATATGCAGTTGGCTAAAGGATAGATCCCAGAGTGTGGTTGTAAATGGGGTTCACTCAGAACAGAGACCAGTCACTAGTGGGGTACCACAAGGCTCTGTATTGGGTCCTGTTCTATTCAACCTATATGTAAGTGATATAACTAAAGGTTTGCTGGGCAATGTACGTCTCTTTGCTGATGATACAAAGGTGTGTAATAGGGTTGATATCCCTG
>BLSH010060466.1:159216-179667 GCA_018402905.1 Glandirana rugosa
ATCACACTATATCGCGGGGACGGGCACGAATGACCAGGTACATAGTCACCAATACACCTGGAACGGTGTCTACCGTAACGTGTCACGTGTGGACTAGAACAGGGGCTGAACAAACACGTCCCTTCACTACCGAGAGGACCTTTTCATCACCGCCGACCCTTAGTGCATGACACCCTGTCGGTGACGGTAGTCCAAAAACTTTGACAGGCACAGGTGGTCTGCCTTACTGTCGTAAAGTTTCCGGTCCTTAAAACTTTACGACCGTAAGTCCCGGTCCCTAGCGCCCACCCATCCCCCCCTGAATGCCAGCATTTCAAAATTCCTGGCCTTTGAAATGCTGTCATTCCGTCTGGTGGACACGGACAGTTTCAAAAACCTGATGGCAGTGGCTGTCCCACAGTACGTGATTCCCAGCCGCCACTACTTTTCCAGGAGAGCCATCACTTCCCTGCACAAACAAGTCGGGGACAAGATCAGGTGTGCACTGTGCAATGCCATCTGTGGCAAGGTCCACATAACCACTGATACATGGACCAGTAAGCACGGGCAGGGGCGCTATATCACACTAACTGCACACTGGGCAAATGTAGTGGCGGGTGGGCCTGAGCCGGCTATCCATTTGGCACATGTCCTTCCACCACCGAGGATTGCAGGGCATTTCTCTTTGCCTCCTGTTGCCTCCTCCTCCTATTGCGCTTCCTCCTCCTCGACCACCCACTCATCCACTCAGCGTAACACCTTCACCACCAACATCAGCACATCCGGGGGGAAACGACAGCAGGCTGTTTTAAAACTGATATGTTTGGGGGATAAACCCCACACTGCGCAGGAGCTGTGGACGGGCATTGAACAACAGACCAATGAGTGGTTGTTGCCACTGAGCCTCAAGCCCAGCCTGGTGGTGTGCGACAATGGCCGAAATCTCGTAGCGGCTCTGGGCCGAGCCCGTTTGAGGCACATCCCTTGCCTGGCGCATGTGCTGAATTTGGTGGTACAGAATTTTCTAAAAAACTACCCGGATATGTCAGAGCTGCTGCATAAAGTGCGGGCCGTCTGTGCACACTTTCGGCGTTCTCACCCTGCTGCTGGTCGCCTATCTGCGCTGCAGCGGAACTTCGGCCTTCCCGCTCACAGTCTCATATGCGACGTGCCCACAAGGTGGAACTCCACCTTGCACATGCTGGAGAGACTGTGCGAGCAGCAGCAGGCAATAGTGGAGTTTCATCTGCAGCATGCACGGGTTAGTCACTCTGCGGAACAGCAACACTTCACCACCAACGAGTGGGCCTCCATGCGAGACCTGTGTACCGTATTGAGGTGTTTTGAGTACTCCACCAACATGGCCAGTGCCAATGACGCTGTTCTCAGCGTTACTATTCCACTTCTATGTCTCCTTGAAAAAACACTTCGGGCCATGATGGAAGAGGATGTGGCACAGGAAGATGAGGAGAAGGAAGAGGGGTCATTTCCACGGTTATCAGGCCAGTCATTCGCAAGTGGCTCGGAGGGTGGGTTCCTGCACCAGCATAGGCCAGGTCAAAAATATTCAAGCTAGGGCACAGTTCTGGAGGACGAGGAGGACGAAGAAGATGAGGAGGAGGAGGAATTGCAGCAGGGTGGCACCCAACGCAGCTCGTGGGCATCACTGGAGCATGGCTGGGGGGATACAGAAGACACAGATGATATACCTCCCACAGAGGACAGCTTGTCTTTGCCTCTGGGCAGCCTGGCACACATGGCCGACTACATGCTGCAGTGCCTGCGCAATGACAGCCGAGTTGCCCACATTGTAACTTCTTCTGATTACTAGGTGGCCACCCTGCTGGATCCCCATTACAAGGACAACGTGCCGTCCTTAATTCCCTCACTGGAGCGTGAGAGGAAGATGCACACTGGTAGAGGCGCTGCTGAGGGCATTCCCAAATGACACCGGGGGCTCAGCGGAAGCACAAGGTGAAGGCAGAGGAGGAGGAGGAGGAAGAGGCCACCAACGCAGCTGTGCCACCGCCAGCACCTCAGAAGGCAGGGTTAGCATGGCTGAAATGTGGCAAAGCTTTGTCAGCAGCGTGCCACAACAAACAGCACCACCAGCCGATAGACAACATCTTAGCAGGAGGCAGCATTTCAGCAACATGGTGCAAGATTATGTGTGCACACGCCTACACGTACTGACTGATGGGTCTGCCCCATTCAACTTCTGTTTCTCCAAATTGGCCACATGGCCTGAGCTTGCCGTTTATGCCTTGGAGGCGCTGGCCTGCCCTGCAGCCAGTGTATTGTCTGAACGTCTGTTTAGCACGGCAGGAGGCGTTATCACAGACAAGTGCAGCCGTTTGTCCACAGCCAACGTGGACAAGCTAACCTTTATTAAAATGAACCAGGCATGGATCCCACAAGACTTGTCTGTACCTTGTGCAGAATAAACATTTAGACCGGACTCACACAGCCATTCGTATACTTGTTTTTTTGAATAGGCCTCAATATTTTGGGGGCTACCCCAATTATAAACAAACAAAAAAAAAATACAGTGTTGGCTACCTCCTCCTCGACCACTGCCACTTCCACCTACACTGCCATGGTCACGGCCTTTTCAACCTCTAGGCTCCTACTCCACATCCACCCCCCCTCCCATTTTTTTTATTTGATTTTAATTTATTTTCCCTATCCCCATTTTTTTGTAGGGCACTTGCCCTACTCTTACCCCCATTTTACTTCCTTTTTACTTGCCAGGACTTTGTTATAGCCATTTTTGTGCCTAAAAGTTCGGGTCCCCATTGACTTCGGGATAACGTTCGGGCAACGTTCGGTGCCGAACCCGGACTTTTTTCCAAAGTTCATTTGGACCCTCCGAACCCGAACGTCCAGGTGTTCGCTTAACTCTACTCCTTATCACCTAGTTTCCTGGTTTAAACATGAACATAACCTGGTATGGAACTCTGCAACATTGGTCAGTTTAAGATAAACGATTATCTTTGTACACCTTTATAGATCAAAGGGTTATATGTCTTTATTTCTGTTACTGGATTCTATCTTGAATTTTCTGTTAAAGTTTAAAATTGTGTACAATACTAAAATCTACCATGTGATTAAAAGGATGCTGTAATGAGTCCTGTCTGGTCACAGTGTACAACATAGATGAAATATGTTGCCAGCACACCAACCAGCTTGTTCCAAAGAGCAAAATTGTTTATTTAATTTTTGTCTATACCAGAACCTTATCCTAGATGAGGGTCTGATTTAGACTAAAAAAAAACAAATGTGGGGTTATTTCTATAAATACACAACAAACCCTAATCCAAGAAGTTGTCTAGATGTCAAGGGGCTCCTCAGGCAAAAAATAAATAAAAATTGGTGGGGCTCCCCAAATTCCATACCAGACCCTAAGATTACACCACACTAGACACTTATTGCATGGTTATTATACAGGGTGGGCCATTTATATGGATACAACTTAATAAAATGGGAATGGTTGGTGATATTAACTTCCTGTTTGTGGCACATTAGTATATACTGTTTTTCTTGTGAAATTCCCAATAAGTTTGATGTGTTACATGACCCTCTTCCTATTGAAAAAAACAAAAGTTGGATTCAAAATGGCCAACTTCAAAATGGCCGACATGGTCACCACCCATCTTGAAAAGTTTCCCCCCTCACATATACTAATGTGCCACAAACAGGAAGTTAATATCACCAACCATTCCCATTTTATTAAGGTGTATCCATATAAATGGCCCACCCTGTATATATATATATATATATATATATATATATATATATATATATATACACACACATATATTTTATTTTATTTTTTTGGTTGGTTGAACTAGGTGGACTTTTACAACCTAGCTAACTATGTAACTATGTATATTATTTTACAATGTTTTTATTGAAAGACATTTTAACCAGATAACAGATATCAGTCATAAACTGACATTGAAAACAAATCAGGCCATCCACATAACTATCAAAAAGGCCTTGTGCAAACAAGAAACAAAGAATTGGTCTAAAGATAAAGTCCCAAAAGATGGTGTACTATACGGGAGGAATAGATTATAATAACTCCCAGATCAGATACACAGTCAGAGAGATGGCTAAGAAAGAGAAAAGAGGGAGGAGAAGAAAGAGAAAAGGGATAGAGTGGGGAGAGAAGAGGGAGAAAGGTCAGTGGGGGGAGGTCAGGACCCTCCTCAGGGGGCCCATGATCAGCACAAGTAGCACCTCACAATTTCATAAACCAGCTCACTGATCTAGCCAGGGCTACCAAATCTGCAAAAAATGATTGTGTATGTCCAATGCGGAACACCGATAGCTAATCATTTACAAGTGTCCCATGCACCCACACCGGACACTTATTCAAGCATGCAGTATGGAAGGCCAAGCATGGGGTTAGTATTCACCCCCCCGACCATACCAGGGCACATGCCTTCAACATGGGGGGTACCTTGCCACTTCAACATGGGGGCTCCCCTGGAAAAGCACCTTGTCCCCATGCATATGAGGCAAAGGACCTCCTCCCACCAACCCCGGCCCGGTGGTTCTGGGGGTCTGTGGACAGGGCACTTATCAGAATTTGGAATCCCAATTAACCAATAAGGGGCCCCCAAATACTGCCCCCATATCAATTAGTAAAGGGTACATGGTACTGCTATTCTTTCACACAAAAAAAGTAAACAGCAAATCAAGATACATACCGTTTTTGACAAATCCTTTCTTTAAAAAAACAAAAAAAAAGGTACATGATATACATCTATCATGAATCACAACATCCAGCAATGCAATGTTCACATCTATCACAATGAGCAATACCTGTTCATCCCTACTAGTCACACATCTCCAGTCTCATAGGGGTTGACTTAAACTGGAGAGTGCAAAATGTGGTGCAGCTGTGCATAGTAGCCAATCAGCTTCTAACTTCAGAAAAAACTGGAAGCTTATTGGTTTCTATGCAGAGCTGCACCAGAGTTAGCACTCTCCAGTTTTAGTAAATCAACACCACTGCCGCTGAATGTAGTGATTGCCTTTTCCGTTGGATTGTATGTGTTATGGCCATGTGTGAAATCCACTTCACCATTTCATACATAAAAGCTACTAAAGTGAATGTTCACCTAGCTAAGTAAATAAAATAAAGCTGTTCCATTGTGAATGTTCAGACATTGTCAAAGAAAATTTTTTTTAAAAACTGGATTTTTGCTTTTACTTGATTGAATGAGTAACCTCCTTGACGCTATTCCCGAGTGGAGCTCGGGGTGAGTTTTCACTGCAAATAACGGTAACCCCAAGCCACACTGGGGATTGCATCGCTGGATCCAAGGCTGGGTTACTTACATTGTCCCCTGGATCCAGCGATGTCCCCCCGCTGTGTCTACGGGCTGTGTCCTCTGCCCGATGCCTGTGTGATGCCGGGCTCCGTCCCCTGTGAGTGTCGCGCCGCACAGAGGTGGAGCCTGGTGGGAAATTCAAAAAGTGAACCACACAATATACATACAGTACACTGTAATTTCTAAGATTACATTACTGTATCAAATAATTTCACATCCCTTTGGTCCCTAGGCTTTGTCCAGTGCCCTGCATGCACTTTTATATTATATATGCCATTCTTTCTGCCTGGAAACTTGAGAATGTCCATGGCATAAACATCAAAGCATAAAAACGGTTTTTGATCAGCTAGAAAACAGCGATAGTAAATAAGAATCATTTGCAGAATTGAGTGATACTGATTTTTGGGGAAATGTATCATCAGAAACTGAAAGTGACGACAGCGGCAATTCTGCAACTGAGGGAATTTCAGTGTTTTTGACTTAATTACATTATTGAATACATTTTTTTATTATTATATAATTATTTTATAATAATTATTTATTGCTATTTATTATTTTATCATTTTTTTTTCATATATATTATAATTTATGATTTTGTTATTTCAAACTTTATCATACCCGGGATGTCTACTAGACTCTTGTCTTACGTGAGTTATTCCTAAGAATTACAGGCCTACAATATAAAATGCCAAATTTCCTTGCGAAAAAATGTACCGCTTTGAGACGCAAAAATCGGACATGATTATACCGCCAGGGAGGTTAAAGTAAACACAGCTCCACCCTATTCACTAAGGTAAGTGAACATTTACGTTACAAAGTGAACATTTGGGTTGATTTACTAAAACTAGAGAGTGCAAAATCTGGTGCAGCTGTGCATGGTAGCCAAACAGCTTCTAAGTTGCTCAATTAAGCTTTGACAATAAAATCTGGAAACTGATTGGTTTCTATGGAGAACTGCACCAGATTTTACACTCTCCAGTTTTAGTAAATCAACCCCTGTGTCTTTTCCTTTGGTAAATCAGCCCTGCAGTGTTTAACTTGTTCTGACTGAGCCTTACTCTTATGTAGACTCATCCACAGCCCAAAAGCTCTGAATTACCGTAGCTTCCGTGATAAATATTTTTAACCCTTGTATTTGGCTGACCAGCACAATCAGTATTCTTGTGTTCTGTTTATTCATCTCTACCTATTTTATCTTGGCAGAAATTTATGTTGAAAAACTAATGTTCCTTCAGAACATGCTTTCAAGAAATCAGCCATTCTTTAGGTCAAGTAGCACTCGTTTTGGTATAACAACAGAGCTAATGCAGTTCCAAGTAATGTACTCACTATAAACTAAGAGAGCAGAAAGTATGTGCATAAGGACAATAGTAATGAAATGATGGCAAGCTGAATGAGCAGTGCTGGAGGTTAACAAGGCTTATTATTTAAAATTATGTCAAGGCAGATGTTTTCTGTACCTTGCTTTCAGTATATAATATAAGTACAATAACTAGACCAGAGCTATTTAAAAAACCTAATAGGCAATTCATTATTTTAGCTTTAGTAGCTAACAAAAACATCACTTGACTCATACATGCAATGCACTAATAATAAATAAATAGGGATAGTTTAACCACTTAAGGACAGGAAGGATTTCCAGCTTTAGGACCGGAGCCCTTTTTGCGATTCGGCGCTGCGTTGCTTTAACTGACAATTGCGCGGTCGTGCGACGTTGTACCCAAACGAAATTTGCGTCCTTTTTTCCCCACAAATAGAGCTTTCTTTTGGTGGTATTTGATCCCCTCTGCATCATTTCTGATCGCCGCTATATACAAAAGAAGAGCGACAATTTTGCAAAAAAACCCAAATTTCTTACTTTTTGCTAAAATACAAATCCAAAAAAAAAAATATAAAAAAACATTTTTTTTCACCGTTTTTGGCCGATTTATATTCTTCCACATATTTGCGATAAAAAAAATCGCAATTGGCGTTTATTGATTGGTTTGCGCAAAAGTGGTCGCGCTTACGGGTGATGAGAATTCATTTTTGGGGTTTTTATTTTTATTTTATTCTTTACTAATAATGGCAGCGATCTGCGATTTTTTGCGGTACTGCGATATTTCAGCGGACATGTCGGACCATTTTGACACTTTTTTGGGACCATTGGCATTTATACAGCGATCAGTGCTATAAAAATGCACTGATTACTGTGTAAATGCCATTGGCAGTGAATGGGTTAACCTGCAGGGGGCGCTCTAAGGGTTAAGTATGTTCCCTGGGCGTGTTCTAACTGTGGGGGGACTGCCCTAGCTGGGGAAGGGAAGTGGTCACAGCCTTCATGTACAGGAAGGCTGTGATCACAGCCCTTCCCCCTTCACAGAACGGAGGTCCGTGTTTACTTACACGGACCTCCGCTCCTTCGCTCCGGGGGGGCCATCGCGGGAAGCCGGCGGCAGTCGAAGCCGCCGCACCCGCTCCCCGGCCCTCCCCAGACACAGTGAGTGCGCGGGCGCGCCTCCGGCGGCGCGCGCGTGCTCACTAGGCGCGATCACGCGCCCGCTGTCATATGACGGCGATCCGTGTTACAGAGCCACTTTGCCGCCGTCAATTGCCGATTGACGGTCGGCAAGTGGTTAAGCCAACCTATAAAAAACACACAGTATATGAATGTACTTATTTCTCATGAGTCTGATTTACTTTAGTCAAACTCATGGCATGAGTAGTGTTGGGCGAACGGTTCGACCCAAGCATCAGTTTGGGCTGAACATTGGCTGTTTGCCCTGAATTATCGAGGTGTTTCACCGTTTGTTCGGTCCGCCGAATGAAAACAGTGCATTGGAGACCTTGATTGGCTAAAGCAATGAGAGCCATTATTGGACACTGTCATAATGACTCTATCCAATCTTGGCTCATTGCTCTTAAAGTGGTTGTCTACTAGAGTTGAGCGAACCCGAACTGTAAAGTTCGGGTCCGTACCGAACTTTGGGGTGTCCGTGACCCGGACCCAAACCCAGACATTTGAAAGAAATTAGAAAAAATCAACAGAATAGAATATAATATAATGAATATAACCATCTTCCTAGTCTAATCTATTCTTTTCTATTCTATTCAAATGTGAATTGAGTCTATTTGAATTTTGGGAAATGGTTATATGCTTTCTATTCTAATCTATTCTATTCTATTGTTTTTTTTAATTATATTCTTGTTTTATTTTCTAGTCTATTCTTTTCTAGTCTATTTTATTCTTTTATATTCAAATGTATTCTATTCGAAATCTGAATTTCGAAAGATGGTTATATTCTTTCTATTCTATTCTGTTGTTTTTTCTATACTATTCTGTTATTTTCTATTCCAATCTATTCTTTTCTCTTCTATTAAAATTTGAATTGATTCTATTTGAATTTTGGGAAATAGTTATATTCTTTATATTCCATAGTTTTTTTAATTCTATTATTTTCTTTTCTATTATAATCTATTATTTTATTTTTTTTCCTATTTTATTCTTTTCTTATGTATTAAAATTCAAATTTATTCTATCTGAAATTCAAATTTCAGAAGATGGTTATATTCTTTTTATTCTATTCTATTTGTTTCTATTATATTCTAGTCTATTCTGTTCTTTTAATTTCTATTTCTATTAATGTTGGTTCACACAGGGGCGATCCGACTTCAGGGATGACTCAAATCCGCCCCGCACAGCGCGACTTCAGCACGGCTTGCAAATGACTTCTGTATTAGAAGTCAATGCAAGTCGCTTGAAGTCGCCCCAAAGTAGTAGAGGAACCTTTTTCTAAATCAGAGCGACTTGAGTCGGTTCCATTGCACGGCATGGAGCGCGACTTTTCAGACGACTAGGACACCTGACAAGTCACCCCTGTGTGAACTGGCTCTTAGGCCCCTTTCACACTTGTGCGACGCGATTTTGCTGTGATTCTTTGCTGCGATTTTACATCGATTTTATCACAATTTTGACTCGATTTGGGATCTGTACGACTTTGGCCTGATTTTGCTGCAACTTTGGCAGAATGAAAACATATTACAAAGTCATACAGAAATAGTACAGAAATCGCACCTATATTATTCAGGTGTAATTTGCATGCAACTTTGAGGGTTTAACATTGAAGTCTATGGACCTCAAGTTGCATCAAAGTTGGACCAATGTAATGCAAGGACTACTTTGAAGTCGGCACGACTTGAAGTCCTACAGATATGAACAGCACTCATTGGAAATCATGGGGAACGACTTGTCATGCAACTTTGCAGTACCAAGTGGCAGGACGTCAAGTCACATAAGTGTGAAAGGGGCCTTATATTCTATTCTTTTATTTTCTGTTATATTCTTTTCTAGTCTAATTTTTTTCTATTCTATTCCTTTATTTTCTTTTCTATTTAATTCTCTTTGGAAATTGGAAAACAATTCAAATTCGAAAACTTTTTGAATTTGAAAATTATTCAGATTCAAAAAGTATTCAAAAACGATTTGAAAATGATTCAAGTTCGAATTTCGTCCGACTTTTTTTTGTTATTTCGGATTCAGGACATTATTGCACATTTACCACAGTATATTGCATGTTTAACACAGTATATTTCCATTACTAGTATTGTGTCTGAACGGATCGATATCTTTGATCTGATCAGAACTATATTAGCGTCCCCAGTAGTATAGTGTTCCCAAAAACGCGGCGTTAGCAGGATCAGTCCAGATACCTGCCAGCACCTGTGTTTAGCCGCTCCACCCAGCCCACCCAAAGTGCAGGATAAATAGATCACTGTCACTTTACAAAACACAGCACACAAAACTGCAGTGCTAGCAGAGTTGCGGCTGATCCCTGCTAACGCTAACAGTTAATTTTTTAAGGAAAGATAAGCCGGCATTTTGGATAATGGTTGATTTTCAATTTATTCCATCACGATTAAAAAGTACAGCGTGTGAAAAGCTGACATGTTTCGGCTACACAGAGCCTTGTTCACAGCACCTATGGCTCTATGTAGCCAAAACATGTCAGCTTTTCAAACGCTGTACTTTTTAATCGTGATGGAATAAATTGAAAATCAACCGTTATCCAGAGTACTGGCTCATCTTTCCTTATTGTATTGCTGCTGCCTTTTTGTATGCTAGGAGGGCGTTCATAGCTGCAGCACCTGGATAGGGGAGTGGATGTCTATTTTCCAGTGAACCTGCCACACAGTCAGAGTGGTGTATACTTGGACGCTGATCTAGTTCATTTTTTTGGTAGCAATTGGAGCAGTCTCTGACAACCAGGTGCTTTTTTTTACCTTTGAGTCACATTAGTTGTACCTATAAATTTAGAAACCAAAATGTCAAAAGAAAGGTACACTAGTGAAGAGGCCTACAAGATACTGAGCATGACAGATGAGGGCGCAGGGTAAGCCTCACTGTCAGAATCACAATCTGATTCAGGTTCAGTATATGAACCTGCAGGGAGCAGCAGCAGCACCCTGACAGATAGCTCTGATGATGGAGTAGCACTCCCTGCTAAGGTCAGGCATACCCGACCCCGTTCTTCTGTTCCTGAGGTACAACAACCGAATGTGCAGCAGAGAGCCAGTACTAGTGCTGTTCAACCTTCTGGTGAACTGGCAAGCACCAGTGGCTTAGTACACCCTGGTCATAGACAAACCAGCACTGCAGTAACACTTGGTGATGTGCAGTTCAAGCTGGTGCGGTGGCTAGCACAAGTAGTGTCCCACAGCCACCAAGAGTTCGAGCACAGGCCTGTAGAGCCCATAGTTTCCTCCCTGATGTGCTTGCAAATCCTTATTGGCAGCTCACCACTTCTGCAGCGCCCGTACTTCCCCCATTCATTGGCCAACCCGGAATTCAGGTGGAAACAGCAAATTTTACTTCCCTTGATTTTTATGAGCTGTTTTTCACGGAAGATCTGTACAGATCTGTTGTGGACCAAAGCAATTTATATGCAGGTCAATTCATTGTCGCAAACCCAAATTTGACCCTTGCCAGAGAATTTGCCTGGAAACATATTACAGTTCCCGAATTTAAAACATTTCTGTGCCTATCCTTCCAGATGGGCATTACTAAAAAGAGTGAATTGCGGTCATGTTGGTGCACTGACTACATTCACCATATTCCCGTTTTCTCTGCTTGCATGACCAGGGCTAGATATGAGCAAATCTTGCATTTCAATGACAATGAACTCTGTCATCCTTTGGGTGACCCTGAATACAATCAGCTCCACAAAATTCAGCCCCTTCAACCACTTCAATCAACAGTTTGCAGCCTTGTTTATTCCCGATCAAGATGTCTGCGTTGATGAGTCCCTGATTACATTTTCTGGCCGTCTTGTGTTCAGTTTCTCCTCAGCAAGCGTGCCAGATATGGGGTCAAGATGTATAAGCTCTGAGACAGGGCCACAGGCTATACATATAGATTCCTGGTTTATGAGGGAAAAGATTGGAGTGTGGAGCACCCCAACTGCCCAGACTACATAGGGAGCAGCGGCAAGATTAATAATTAGCTAAGGTAGTAGGTGTGGCGCTGTTCTTATGAATAAAACAATCCTTTAACAATAATCGGAGTGTTCCAATATCACACTCTAAACAGTGCTATTAAACGCAAATTTTTCTAGTGCATAAATTAATAAATACATTTTCCTTAATACAACATATATGATGTTTAAAAATGAAACTATAAAATATATCAAAGTGACTAGTGCTTAAAAACTTGCTGGTAATCACTCAATTAATATGGACATCGTATAACATATAGTGACATGTGTGCAATATCACATAAAGTGACTAGTGCTCAGGTGAAAAAAAATAATTTGATATAAGCAGTCCTTTAAATACATAAACACAAAGTCTTTTTGGGAAATTTTTTGAACAAATTGACAGGTGCTCTTAAATCATATGTGCCTTAGTGCCGGTTCTTCTAATGGTTCTCCCCTATAGGTGTTGCACTCACCAGAAATATTCACCCCTAGAAGGGGTATTTCACATTCACAGTGTATGCCACTGTGCAGCAGGTCCCAGATCCATGCCTTTAGAGATCACTCCTTTCTTTGCTCCTTTTTAGAAAATCATACCCTCCGTCTCATCCACATGCAGAGAAAAAGGATGCTCAGCCAGCAGTTGCTTGAACAGAAATTCTTATCTTCCTATAATCCACCCTAAGCAGATTGCAAGATGGCTTGACCTAGTGGAGGAAGTGCAGAGGCTCTGACATCATTAAACACACCCACACCATTGAACACAGCGGCAAGATTGTTTGGGACTTGGTGTCACTCTTGTTCGGAAAAGGGCACCATTTATACGTGGACAACTTTTATACAAGCTTGCCACTTTTTCGACACCTCTTTCAATTACAAATTGGCACATGGGGCACCGTGTGATCTAATCGCCGGGCCTTCCCCCAATGATTTGTAGATACACAAGTAAACAGAAAACATAAATAAATTGGCAAATAATTTTAAGGGGGTAAATTCTTCCAGGGCTGAAGTGGTTAAAGCCTACGAAAGGACCCGAGAATAGATGGCATCAAGGAGAAGGATCACTATTGGTTGGCAACCCTCCTTGACCACTGTTACAAGGCAAAAGTCTCAGAACTCATCCTATCAGAGGGAGCAGAAGATGACAGGACACCTTATGTAATGCCTTTCCAGATTCTGGTAAGTTATAGTCTTGTGTAAAACATAGTTTTGAGGCTTCTGTTGGTAAAGAGAGGAGCAGTGTTGAAGGGGGCCACCTCAGTGATGCTATTCAAAATGTTTTAAGCCCTCGGCGCCAAGGACTGTCAGCTTCCAAATCCCATCGGCAGCGCCTGCATCATATGGTGGGAAATTATTTAGGGGCAAAAACAGACTTGGAGAGCTTTCCAGTTAACAATCCACTGGGTTAGTGAATCATGAGAATAGACCACTGGCCAGAACTTGTCCAGTATGCAATTGAGCTGCTGGGCCACCCTGCATTCTGCATGCTTTCCAAACGGGCATCCTGGACCAGCCTACATTTATCAAAATGAATCAATCTTGAATTAGCAGCAGCTATGAAGCCCCTGATGCCAATGTCACTGATTAAGTGCTTTCTGGATCTGGAATCTCTGAAAGACTGTCACAGCTGCCTAGCTGTATGGGTGTTCATTTCATCTGGAAGAAAATTTTTGGTGTAGGTTTCATGGGCACAATTAACACCCAAAGGCCAATTTTTCCACATCTGTTTGACAGGTGCATATCATTTCAATTTTTGACAGCAAGACACACAGGCGCGTAAACAAGCATTTTTGGTCAGTAATTTACGTGCAAATGCACGCAAATACACATGAATGCACATAAATGCAGATGCCCATTTACATACTATGCAGAACAAGAACGCGAGAATACGTTATCGCACATTTGCGTGAAAATGCGCGCATGCACGTGAGATTGTGCGAGCGCATATACACAGATATGCAAGTAAATACACGCAAATACATACAAAAAAAAGTCTGAAAAAGTAGATGCTCAAACAGGAGTATCATGTGTAAGAGGCCTAAAAAGTCTTAATTCAGACCTCTGAAATACCCAAAAAAGGAATCTGAAAACACTTCTGTAGACCAGCTGGGAGAACTAGGCCAGGCTGACAACACTGCTTTGTATTTCAGTGGAGTAAAGGCAACATTGCTAGTTCTAATAGAAATTAAGGAGATCACTGAATTTCTGGCAGATCAATGGGTATTTTTCTTGACATGCAGCATTTTTAAAGAGACTGAATAGGTTTTTTTTGGCCCAGGAGGGGTCAATGCACTAAAAGTTAAATACTGCCTAATAAAATGTGGTATAATACTGCATGCAATAACAATTGTGTAAGTGTTCAATTTTTTAAGAATTTTGCGTTAAATACCAATGCAGTATTTGTTCGATTTAGCGGTAATTTCCACATTATTTAATGCGGTAATTTACCGCATTGAGCTGGTTTTTAAGGAGAGGACCGGGAGGCCGGCCGCCACATGCTTAACAACAGATAAATCATCAGCTGTCACCGGGTTTGCCACTGACAGCTGAATGTAAAAAAAAAGCAGACTATTACAAATTATGAAGTCTTAACCCTTTACAAATACCCGTAAGGAAATAAAAAGTGTGTTAAAGCCGACCTTCAGTCATTTTTTCATCTTTCCATCTATAAAACCTTCTGCCCTTGCTGTTTTAACTTTGGATATTAAAACATTTTTTTTCTGCCAGTAAATACCTTATACAGCCCACTTCCTCTTTCTTGTCTCGTAATTTGCCTAGGCTAGTGACTGACTTCCTGTTCAGCTCTCTCTCTCTCTCTCTCTCTCTCTCTCTCTCTCTCTCACTCTTGTGAGAGTTTTCCAGCAAGGGAGGGGATTGAGGAGATTGGAGGAGGGATGAGTCACAGGAAAGTTGCAGAGCTGGAGGGGGCTGAATGAGGGAGGAGATAGGAGGAGACTGCAGAGATCCATGTGTATTCATCCAGAGAGGAGAAATGTGCAGGCAAGCAGTGGTGTGTGTGTCTGTATTTATTAGGGATGGGCCGAAAGACCCCCTGTTCGGTTCACACCAGAACTTTCAAACATCGGGAAAGTTCGGAACCGAATAATGACCCCATTGAAGTCTAATGGATCCGAACGTGAAAAATCAAAAGTACCCATTTTGAAGGCTTATATGCAAGTAATTGGGCATACAATGGTTATGGGGGTCCGGGTACTGCCCTGGGGGACATGTATCAATGACATGTAAAATGAAAAAATTCCTTTCAATATAGTGCCTGGGGGGTCCCCTTAGTCTACCTGTAAAGTGGCACATCTGTACTGTGTATAGAATATGCTGCAGCAAAAATTGCATTTATAAAGACAAAAAAACAACATTTTCCCTACAGGCTTCCTTTAATTTGTAAGCAATGGCTTGGGGAGCCAGTCTGCATGATGAGGCCACAATGTAGTGCACTGGGAACAAGATTAGACATTTTTTGATAAATTATTTATGGTGTCTCTTACACAGACTTTGGATAGAAGTAACGGGTGCAGAAAAATTGGGCTTTGGGCATCAGTGGCATCCAAAGAAGCCGTAACCCTATAAGAGGTACTCTTGATGAAAACAAGAATTGGCCCTGCTGTCAAAAATTGCAATGATATGCACCTGTCAAACAGGTGCGGAAAAATTGCCCTTTGGGTGTCAGTGGCGCCTGCACACCATAACCCTATTGAGGTACTCTTGATGAAAGCTAGAATTGGCCTTGCTGTAAAAAAATGTAATTTGATGCACCTGTGAAACAGGTACTGAAAAATAGTTTTTTGGGTGTCGATTGCACCTTCACACTGTAATCCTATAGAGGAACTCTTGATGAAAGCAAGAATTGGCTTTGCTGTAAAAAAATTTAATTTGATGCACCTGTCAAACACGTGCTGAAAAATTGGTCTTTGGGTGTTAATTGTGCCCATGAAACCTACAACAAAAACATTTTTCCAGATTAAATCAACACCCACAACACTAGGCAGCCTAGAAGTCTTGCAGAGATTTCACATTCCAAAAACACTTAATCCGGGGCTTCATAGCTGGTAATCCAGGACTGGTTAATTTTGATAAAAGTCAGATGGGCCACGGAGTCTGTGGACAGATGCATCCTATGATCAGTAACAAAACCTCCAGCAGCACTGAATGCCCGTTTGGAAAGCACGCTGTGTGCAGGACAGCCCAGCAGCTCAATAGCATATTGAGCAAGTTCTGGCCAGTAGTCTATTCTCATGACCCAGTAAGCCAGGGGATCGTTGACTGGAAAGCTCTTCATCTCTGTTTTTTAATCATCCACCATGTGATACAGATGCTGCCGATGGGATGTGGAAGCTGACAGCCCTGGGTGGAGAGGACAAAAAAAATGGAGAACTGCATCACTTAGGCGGCCACTCCTCTCTTGACCAACAGAAGCCTCAAAACTATGTTTTTCATGACACTGTAACCTACCAGAGTCAGGAAAAGTGTTTGATAAATTCCTCTTTAAGGTGCCCTCAAGAGATTTCATCTTCCGCACTCTCTGTGGGGACGGGATGAGTTCTGAGACTTTCCCCTTATAACAGTAGTCAAGGAGGGTTGCAAATCAATAGTCATCCTTCTCCTTTATGCCACATATTCTTGGGTCCTTGTGCAGGCTTTGAAGCATGAGGGAGCCCACGCACCACAAATTTGTGGAGGCATGAGAAGCAGACTTCTCCCAGCTACGTACTACTCCCAAGGGTTCTGGGGATGGAAAACCATTGCTTACTGTTTGACATATGTCTCCCTCTGCTTCAATGCCTCCAAAACTGCCAGAATCCTCCTCTTCCTCCTCCTCTCATTCCTCTTGTGTGTTCTGTGGCATAGAAACGATGGTGTCTGCATAAAGTGGGCCTTGAGAGGAAAGGAAGTCCTCTTCCTCCCTCTGCTCTGCCTCCAGTGCCCTGTCCATAATGCCATGCAGAGTCTGCTCCTGCAGGAACACAACAGGGATTGTGTCACAGATGCATACATTGTCACGGCTCACCATCCTTGTTGCCTCCTCAAATGGTGACAGTACATTGTATGCATCCTTTATGAGCAGCAATTGGTGTGGGGAAAAAAAGCTGAGCTGGCCTGAGCCTGTCATTGTGCGATACTCACACAGGTACTCGTTGATGGCCTTCTGCTGCATGTAAAGCTGCTGCAGCATTGTCAAAGTTGAGTTCCAACTGGTGGGCATTTCACAAATCAGGCGGTTTACGAGTAGGTGGAATTCCCTCTGAATTTCAGCCAACCGAGCACTGGCTGTGTATGACCGCCTGAAATGGCTACAGACTCTTCTGGCCTGCTTTAGCAGATCTTCCAACCCTGGGTACCTGTTTAGGAAATGCTGCACCACAAAATTAAGGACATGTGCCAGACATGGCACACGTGTCAACTTTCCCTGCCTAAGGATGGACAGGTTTGTGCCATTATCGTACACCACCATTCCTGGCTCCAGCTGGCGTGAACCACCTCTGGGCCTGTCCCTACAGAGCTGCAAGAAAGTCTGCTCAGTGTGATTCCTGTCCCCTAGACATACCAGCTGAAGCACTGAATGGCACATTTTAGCCTGACTCATTGAATAGCCCTTTGAACGCTTAGGGCGGACTTGTGGTTCATAGGACAATTCAGCAGAGGAAGGCATGGAGGAGGAGGAGGAGGGGGTAGAGCTGACAAATCTCACTTATCACCAGCTGTATGGGGATGTGGGGGCACAACAAGCTGCAGCACTGAGCCCTGTCCTGCATCCTTCCGAGTTGCAAGCAGAGTTACCCAGTGTGCTGTGAATTAAATATATTGTCTCTGCCCATGCTTGCTGGACCATGTGTCAGCAGTAACGTGAACTTTGAGGCTGACTGCCTTGCCCAACGATGCCACAACATTGCCTTCCATGTGATGGTAGAGAGCTGGAATAGCCTTACCTGAAAATAAATAGCAACTGGGAACCTGCCATTGTGGTACAACACATTCTGCAAATTCATAGAAGGGGGCAGAATCCACCAGGCTGAAAGGCAGAAGTTGGAGAGCCAACAGTTTTGACAAGCTTGCATTTAGAAGCTGGGCATGTGGGTGTCAGGGACTGTATTTTTTTCCGCTGCAGCAGATGGGGCATAGAAATTTGCCATCTATAGTCTGCAGTCGGAGATATGCTGCTGGCAGATGTGCTGCAAGGACCTGGGACACCCTGCACTATACCATCATCCCTGTCAGTGGAGGCTGCTGAGAGGTCATGACGTGCAGGGCAGAATGAGGTGGGTAAGGAGGAAGAGGGACAGATTTGTGTCCCTTTTGTGTGGCTTTTAGGCTGCATTCACACCTGTGTCGATTTCAGGCAGAAAGTCGCGCGATTTTACCACAATTTTGTCACGATTTTTACTGTGATTTTGCCACAATTTTGTACAGGTCAAAAGGTCACCAATGTAAAAAGCAGAAAAACGCTCAAATCTGCCTGAAAAAATACTTCCAGAACTTGTTTGAGCTTCAGGCATTTTTCAGGCTTTTGGCTTCAGGCGTTTTTGAGTGGAGATGTGAACCATCTACATAGTGAATCATTTATTTTTTTCCCCTCCAGCATTTTGTAGCTTCAGGCTTCAAGCTATAAAATGCTCAGGTGTGAATGGGGCCTTAGGTGCTCTTGCCAACAGTGGTGGGGGGTTAAATGCCTTGTCAAGCATGTGGTACCCAAATGACTGGTGCTTTTTCCACGTTTGATGTGCTTGAGACAAATTTTGCAAATACCAACAGTGCGAATGGCTGCACATGTACTAGAAAAGGCCCTGACAGCTGAGCTGTGGGAAGTTGGACAGGAGATAACAGCTCCACAATGTGATGGAATAGGGTGGCTGCTCATTACTCTTCCATGCTGGCTGCCTCATTGGGGTTGTGTCTCACCCTCACTTTCCTTCTCTGCTCTATCTGGCACCCAAGTCTCTTCAGTGACCTCATCATCATCATTACCACGGGAGACAACTTGGCAATACGTTGCAGCTGGGGGAAAATTAATGCCAATTTGTGTACCAATGTTCACCCCCCTCTGTTCCTGCCTTCCTCAACCTTAAAACCAACATATGAATCCAGCAATGGTTGTGCATCGTCAAGGATGCTGTGCTCAAATAACTCTGCTGACTCTTTCGTGCCTGATCCTGGGGCTATGTCAAGAATAGCTGTGGACAAGGAGGCAGGTTTAGCCACTCTGGCAGTTGCAAGGGCCTGCGTACTAGTCTCTGCTCTCTGCTTGGGTGACAGAGGGTGAGGACGGTTTGGTAAGCCAGTCCACCACCTCCTCTGCATGCTGTGGCTGGATAGCATGGGCAACATCACTAAACAGAGGAAATGATGCCCTGCCTGAGGATTGACCACGTCCACCTTTGCCTGTGGACACATACGCTGCTGGACCCCTTACAGTGCCATGGGAATGTCTGCCTCTCCTTGTTGTCCTCCCAGACATGATAGGGGGGTGCTTATTAGTCAAATGTAATAAATATGTGTAAATGTGTATGTGGATGCACTTTAATCAACGTAAAGTGGTGTTTGGTGCATTTTAATTTGAGTACTCACTACACAGACACACTCCATGGATTCACTACAATATACTGCATCAAATGTGCAGTAACGCACAAAACTATATGGTGCTAAACTTGCTGTAACGCAATGAAATATACAGTGTTAAACTTGCAGTAACGCAATGAAATATACAGCGTTAAACTTGCAGTAACGCAATAAAATATATGGCGTTAAACTTCCTGTAACGCAATGAAACATACAATGTTAAACTTGCAGTAACGCAATAAAATATACAGCGTTAAACTTGCAGTAATGCAATCAAATATACAGCGTTAAACTTGCAATAATGCAATGAAATATATGGAGTTAAACTACCAGTAATGCACAGAACTATATAGCATTAAACGTGCAGTAACGCAATGAAATATATGGCGTTAAACTTGCAGTGACGCAATGAAATATATGGCGTTAAACTTCAAGGAATGCAATGAAATATATGGCATTAAACTTACAGTAACACAATCAAATATACAGCGTTAAACTTGCAGTAACACAATCAAATATACAGCTTTAACCTTTCAGTAACACAATCAAATATACAGTGTTAAACGGTTACTACACTCACACTCCCTCAACTGTCCCTAGATTCCCACTAATATAAAAATGAATGGTGGTTAGAGTTGAGCGAACCCGGACTGTAAAGTTCGGGTCCGTACCGGACTTTGGGGAGTCCGTGCCCTGAAACCGATACCGGACATTAAAAAAAAAGTCTGGGATAGGGTTCGGAATTTGGGTATTTTTGGCGCCTTTTCTATAGCTGCTGGGCAGCCGATCAACAAGCTTTTCACTAGTTTGCCCTTAGAAGCCAGCACAGCCATGCCTACTAATGGCATGGCTGTGATTGGCCAGTGCATCATGTGACCCAGCCTCTATATGAGGCTGGAGTCATGTAGCGCTGCATGTCAGACCATCTCAGACTAGAGTAGGGAGAGCTTCATGCCGGTGCTGTGAGGGAAAGATTAGCGTTCACAACTATCTCAGACTGCATTAGGGAGACCTTCATTGCGGTCCTGTGAGGGAGACATTAGCATTCAGAACCATCTTATAGTGCATTAGGGAGATGTTCCTGTCTGTGCTGTGAGGGAGACATTACCATT
>BLSH010060466.1:188193-205333 GCA_018402905.1 Glandirana rugosa
AATCTTGCTATTTGAGAGGGAGTCTCGTAGTTGTCCTTGGAGAGGGATTACGTCATCATCTACCAAAATCTTGCTATTTGAGAGGGAGTCTCGTCGTTGTCCTTGGAGAGGGAGAGGTTCCTGTTGCTGCTCTGAGGGAGAGTTTATCGTTCTAAAACCATCTACTACTGCATTAGGGAGAGGTTCCTGTTGATGCTCTGAGGGAGAGTTTATCGTTCTAAATCCATCTACTACTACATTAGGGGCAGGTTCCTGTTGGTGCTCTGAGGAAGAGATTATCATTCTAAAACCATCTACTACTGCATTAGGGACAGGTTCCTGTTGGTGCTCTGAGGGAGAGATTATCGTTCTAAAATCATCTACTACTGCATTAAGGAGAGGTTCCTATTGGTGCTCTGAGGGAGAGTTTATCGTTATAAAACCATCTACTACTGCATTAGGGAGAGGTTCCTCTTAGTGCTCTGAGGGAGAGTTTTTCGTTCTAAAACCATCTACTACTGCATTAGGGAGAGGTTCCTGTTAGTGCTCTGAGGGAGAGTTTATCATTCTAAAACCATCTACTGTTGCATTAGGGAGAGGTTCCTGTTGGTGCTCTGAGGGAGAGTTTATCATTCTAAAATCATCTACTACTAAATTAGGGAGAGGTTCCTCTTGGTGCTCTGAGGGAGAGTTTATCGTTCTAAAACCATCTACTACTGCATTAGGGAGTGGTTCCTGTTAGTGCTCTGAGGGAGAGATTATCGTTCTAAAATCATCTACTACTGCATTAAGGAGAGGTTCCTATTGGTGGTCTGAGGGAGAGTTTATCGTTATAAAACCATCTACTACTGCATTAGATAGAGGTTCCTGTTGGTGCTCTGAGGGAGAGTTTATCATTCTAAAACCATCTACTACTGCATTAGGGAGAGGTTCCTGTTGGTGCTCTGAGGGAGAGTTTATCGTTCTAAAACCATCTCCTACTGCATTAGGGAGAGGTTCTTGTTGTTGCTCTGAGGGAGAGTTTATTGTTATAAAACCATCTACTACTGCATTAGGTAGAGGTTCATGTTAGTGCTCTGAGGGAGAGTTTATCGTTCTAAAAGCAACTACTACTGCATTAGGGAGAGGTTTCTGTTGGTGCTCTGAGGGAGAGTTTATCGTTCTAAAACCATCTCCTACTGCATTAGGGAGAGGTTCCTGTTGGTGCTCTGAGGGAGAGTTTATTGTTCTAAAACCATCTCCTACTGCATTAGGAAGAGGTTCCTGCTGGGGCTCTGAGGGAGAGTTTATCATTATAAAACCATCTCCTACTGCATTAGGGAGAGGTTCCTGTTGGTGCTCTAAGGGGGAGTTTATCGTTATAAAACCATCTACTACTGCATTAGTAAGAGGTTCCTGTTGGTTCTCTGAGGGAGGGTTTATCGTTCTAAAATCATCTACTACTGCATTGGTCAGAGGTTCCTGTCGGTGCTGTGAGGGGGAGATTATCGTTCTAAAATCATCTCATACTGCAGTAGGGACAGGTTCCTGTCGGTGCGGTGAAAGACAGATTATCGATCGTTCTAAAATCATCTCATACTGGTGTAGGGAGAGTTTCCTGCTGCTGGTGTGAGCGCTGCATTTCTTGCACAAAAATAAAAAGTGCATCGACAATTTTCTTTTTTTTTTTAAAAAAAAGAATAATTTATTATTCTTTTTTTTGTATTAATAAATAGTGCTACATAGTACATTTGTGTCCAGAATGAGCAGAGCGTCAAATAAGGGATGTGGTCGTGGTGCTGCTGGTGTTGGTGGTGTTGCTGAAGCTCCAGTTGCAAGGATAGGACGTGGTCGATCTGTGGCAGCTACATGCACAAGTGAAACACCTTCCTCAGGTAGCCGATAGAACCTTCAACATTATATGGTAGGCCCGAATGGCGCTCAACGAATGGTGAGGCCAGAACAAGTACAGGCGATAGTAGATTGGGGGGCTGACAATGCCTCCAGTTCCTTCACATTGTCTCCCACCCGGTCCCTTGATGAAAGCTCAGAATTGGCCCCTGAACCCCATGGCCATCTGTCTTTCACCTCAGCCCCTTGTAAATCAACCAAGCAGTCTGAGCCCCAAGTCATGCAGCAGTCTCTTCTGCTTTTTGATGACTCTGCTGGTGTGCTTTCCGTGGCCCTGCCCCAGAAGTGGAAGACATTGAGTGCACCGATGCCCAACCACTTCTGTTGCAGGATGAGGACATGGAAACACCACCGCAGCACGTCTCTGATGATGACGAAACACAGGTGCCAACTGCTGCGCCTTTCCTCAGTGTGCAGACTGACAAGGAGGGCAGTGGTGAAGGGTGGGTAGAAGATGATGTGGAGGATGATGAGGTCCTAGACCCCACATGGAATCAAGGTCATGCGAGTGACGTGTGCAGTTTGGAGGAAGAGGTGGTGGTCGCACAGAGGCACCAGCACAGCAAAAGAGGAAGCAGGTTGCAAAAGCTGAGCGAGCGTCCCCTACACAGTATGCCTGCTACTACCCACCGCACCCAGGGACCTAGCACACTAAAGGCAGCTCAAAGGCATTCCCCGGCATGGCAGTTCTTCAGACAATGTGCTGACTACAAGACACAAGTGGTTTACACACTGTGCAATGAGAGACTGAAGTGAGATACAAATGTTCTAAACCTGAGCACAACCTCCATGACCAGGCATCTAAATGCAAAGCACTTGCTGGAGTGAAATAAGGACCTCAAAATCCAAGAAAATTCTCGGCCTCCTCCTGCTTCCTCTTCTGCTGTTGCCTCGGCCTCTTCCTCCACCTCTACAGTGCCAGTGTCACCTGCCACCCAGCAAACAGACGATGTGACAGCAACGCCACCATGTCCGCCACCATCCCCAAGCATTTACACACTTTCCCATGGAAGCTTACAGCTCTCCATCTCCCAAACACTGGGGAGAAAGAGGAAGTACCCGCCTACTCACCCGCGATCCCTGGCCCTGAATGCCAGCATTTCAATTCCTGGCCTTTGAAATGCTGTCATTCTTTCTGGTGGACATGGACAGTTTTAAAAACCTGATGGCGGTAGCTGTCCCTCGGTACGTGGTTCCCATCCGCCACTACTTTTCCAGGCAAGCCATCCCTTCCCTGCACAAACAAGTCGGGGACGAGATCAAGTGTGAACTGTGCAACGCCATCTGTGGCAAGGTCCACATAACCACTGATACGTGGACCAGTAAGCATGGGCAGGGATGCTATATCTCGCTAACAGCACACTGGGCAAATGTAGTGGCGGGTGGGCCTGAGGCAGCTAGCCATTTGGCGCATGTCCTTCCGCCACCGAGGATTGCGGGTCATTTCTCTTTGCCTCCTGTTGCCTCCTCCTCCTACTCCGCTTCCTCCTCCTCCTCTACCACCTCCTCGTCCGCTCAGCGTAACACCTTCACCACCAACTTCAGCACATCCAGGGGGAAATGACAGCAGGCTGTTTTAAAACTGATATGTTTGGGGGATAAACCCCACACTGCGCAGGAGCTTTGGACGGGCATTGAACAACAGACCGATGAGTGGTTGTTGCCTCAAGCCCGGCCTGGTGGTGTGCGATAATGGGCGCAATCTCGTAGCAGCTCTGGGCCTAGCCGGTTTGACGCACATCCCTTGCCTGGCGCATGTGCTGAATTTGGTGGTGCAGAAATTTCTAAAAAACTACCCGGATATGTCAGAGCTGCCGCAGAAAGTGTGGGCTGTCTGTGTGCGCTTTCGGCGTTCTCACCCTGCTGCTGCTCGCCTGTCTTCGCTGCAGCGGATCTTCGGCCTTCCCGTTCACCGCCTCCTATGCGACGTGTCCACAAGGTGGAACTCCACCTTGCACATACCGAAGAGACTGTGCAAGCAGCAGCAGGCAATAGTGGAGTTTCAGCTGCAGCACGCACGGGTCAGTCGCTCTGCAGAACAGCAACAGTTCACCACCATCGAGTAGGCCTCCATGCGAGACCTGTGTACCATATTGCGGTGTTTCGAGTACTCCACCAACATGGCCAGTGCCGATGACGCTGTTCTCAGCTTTACTATCCCACTTCTATGTCTCCTTGAAAAAACACTTCGGGCGATGATGGAAGAGGATGTGGCACAGGAGGAAGAGGAGGAGGAAGAGGGGTCATTTCCACGGTTACCAGGCCAGTCATTCACAAGTGGCTTGGACGGTGGGTTCCTGCACCAGCATAGGCCAGGTAAAAATTTTCAAGCCAGGGCACAGTTCTGGAGGATGAGGAGGACGTGCAAGATGATGATGAGGAGGAGGAAGAACCGTGTTCAAAGCAGGGTGGCACGCAACGCAGCTCCTGGGCATCACTGGAGCATGGCTGGGGGGATACGGAGGACACAGATGATACACCTCCCACAGAGGTCAGCTTGTCTTTGCCTCTGGGCAGCCTGGCACACATGAGCGACTACATGCTGCAGTGCCTGCTCAACGACAGCTGAGTTACCCACATTGTAACTTGTGCCAATTACTGAGTGGCCACCCTGCTGGATCCCCGTTACAAGGACAACCTGCCGTTGTTAATTCCCTCACTGGAGCGTGATCGTAAGATGCGCAACTACCAGCGCACGCTGGTAGACGCGCTGCTGAGGGGATTCCCAAATGGCACAAGGGGCTCTGTGGAAGCACAAGGCGAAGGCTGAGGAGGAAGAGGTTGCCAACACAGCTGTCGCACTGCCAGCACCTCAGAAGGCAAGGTTAGCATGGCTGAAATGTGGAAATGCTTTGTCAGCAGCCCGCCACAACAAACAGCACCACCAGCTGATAGGCAACGTTTTAGCAGGAGGCAGCATTTCAGCAACATGGTGAAACAGTATGTGTGCACACACCTACACGTACTGACTGATGGGTCTGCCCCATTCAACTTCTGGGTCTCCAAATTTGGCACATGGCCATAGCTTTGCCTTTATGCCTTGGAGGTGCTGGCCTGCCCTGCAGCCAGTGTATTGTCTGAATGTGTGTTTAGCACGGAAGGGGGTGTTATCACAGACAAGCGCAGCCGCCTGTCCACAGCCAACGTGGACAAGCTAACGTTTATTAAAATGAACCAGGCATGGATCCCACAAGACTTGTCTGTACCTTGTGCAGAATAGACATTTAGACCGGCCTCACACAGCCATTGGTATACTTGTTTTTTTTTAATACGTCTCAATATTTTGGGGGCTACCCCAATTAGAAAAAAAAACAAACAAACAAATAACAGTGTTGGCTACCTCCTCCTCCTCCTCCTCCTCCTCCTCCACCACCGCCACTTCCACCTACACTGCCACGGTCACGGTCTAGGCTCCTACTCCACATTCACCTCCTCCTCCCATTATTATTTTTTTTGTGATTTTAAGTTATTTCCCTATCCACATTTGTTTGTAGGGCACTTGTCCTACTCCTTACCCCCATTTTGCTTCCTTTTGCAGCCCTCTAGCCCTTTCCAGGACTTTTTTACAGCCATTTTAGTGACCAAAAGTTTGGGTCACCATTGACTTCAATGGGGTTTGGGGTCTGGGGTAAAGTTCGGGTCAAGTTCGGTACCGAACCCAAACTTTTCCGTGAAGTTTGGCCGAACCAGGCGAACCCGAACATCCAGGTGTCCGCTCAACTCTAATGGTGGTCACACTACACTCACACTGACTGCACTTTCCCTATATTCACACTAAACTAATATTCTATACTGACAATAGAATCACAGCAGCATACTATAGCACACTAACTGTCTATCTAGTAGTAATGAACAGAGCCCTGTTCTATCGCACTACACAGCGATATCACATTAAAAATAGCCGCTAGGGAAAAAATACTTTTATAGTGTGGGGTGGGATTAAGAGGAATGAGCCATAATTGGATAGAGTCATCATGACAGCATCCAATCATGGCTCTGACATTGCTCTGTGCCCTGACTGGGCGAAGCTTTAATTGCTTCAACCAATCAGGGCTTTCAATGCACTGTGCGGTAACGCAGTGCATTGTGGTTGTTTGGCAGGCCGAACAAATGGTCGAAACGACCATATAATTCGGTTGTTTGGCGAACGGACAAACAGCCAATGTTTGGCCCGAACTCATGCATGGGCCGAACCATTGGCCCATCCCTTGTATGAATGTGTGTGTGTCTGTCCGTATTTGTGTGTGTGTGTGTGTGTGTGTGTATCTGTCTGTCTGTCTGTCTGTGTCTGTATGTGTGTGTCTGTCTGTGTGTGTAAGTCTGTATGTATGTGTGTCTGTGTAAATCCAGGAAGTGAACAGGCAGCAGCTTCAGCTGCCCACAGTTAAAATGGATGCAGCCAGACTTAGTGGAGGAAGATTTCTGCAGCATATTTGGGAAGTGCAGAATCACAATATATATAAAATAATATGCAAAGTGGCTGGAGGGAAGCTTCAGAATGGCAAAGATGTTTTTATTACTTTTTATTACAATTGATGTGACCAGACTGTAGTTCCTCTTTAATGTGTATAGCGTTAAAGCAACCCATTTATTTTGTATGGGCTGCCAATGTATGTGAATGAACCAGAAAAAAGGACATGCAGCATTGTTTGCAATGCAAAACACCACAATGGGTAGTAGCCTGTTACCCGGCATTGTGGTGCACTGCAACACATGTCAGAGCTGCATTGCCTTAGTGTATTAGAGTGTCATTCAAAATGAATTTAAGCACAACACAACAATGCATTGCAAAAAAGCACATGTTAATGTGACGCATTGCACCACAAAGATGTGTTTCCACCCTTATAAGGAGGAACAAGAGGGCACCAACCTATGGTACCTGATGAAGGATGGGAATGACACTTGGGAAGGAGGAAGTCAGTGCAAAAAGTGTAAAAGATTTAAAAAGATTTAAAAAAATATAAAAAACGAAAAACTTTAAAACTTTTAAATTCTTTTATACTTTTGCACTGACTTCCCCCTTCCCAAATGCCATTCCCATCCTTCACCATCAGGTACCATAGGTTGGCGCCTTCTTGTTCCTCCCTTTTAGCATTTTTTAAGTTACCAGGACCTAGTTACTCTTGAGGAGCTGCCTCCATTCACAGTATATTACACTTCACTCTTCTCCACTGTAACACATAAGCGCCGTAGTCCCCCATATTTCTTACTTCTGCTGTTTCCACCCTTATTCCTGACATCACAGAATAGCAGCTTAGATCTAGACATGTGCCGTTCATTTAGTTCCAAATTAATATTCTGACAAATTTTTCATTATTCTGAGATTTGGATATATCCGTATACCCGAATTACAATATATACAAATTTTACCGAATGCTCCGAATAACGAAATTAAATTATTCAGAATTTCGGAAATTTGGACTGATATTCGAATCAAATCTTACATCGAACACCAGTCGAATTCTAACTGTACACATAATGCTGTACCCTGTATGGCTATATTTTCTTAATAAAATACAGCAACCAGAATTGGTCGTGGAGTGCCACCATTTGTTTGGTCTTCACATATTGCTGAAATCAAAGGCTGTGTGTGTTATTAGAGTACCATTTCGAAATAATGGTTTTTTTTTCAAAAGAGTTTATTGAGCTATTTTCACAGAGACACAGGGAAGTGCCAGGATGTGAATATGCCCTGACTGATTCAAACATTTTAACATAAGAAGACTGCATTCGGTATTGGTACAACACAGGTAACAAAGCATTTCGCCATTGAGACAACCGGATGGATCTTACCTTTTTTTTTAAGCCAAAGGTGATTTAGAGAGTCATTGTAATCATTTAATGAAGATTTTTCTTATGTTTATTCACTTTGCCACATTCGAATCGAAAAAAAAATCTAAAGTTTTCAATTCAACGGATTCAAAATGTATCGTTTCGATCGCCTCGAATCAAAGAAAATCGGTAAATTCGAAGAAAATTCGAAAAAGACATAAAACAAATTCCAAATACAAATCCCAAATACGAATTGAATGAATCAATCGAATTTAACGAAACAAATTAACTAGCTTAGCATATTGAAACAAAACTAAACTAAACAAATGTTTTTCTCATGCACATGTCTACTTAGATCTGAGGTTTCTCACAATGATTCTTTTTGTGCTTGTGCATTGCAGCAATGTGCGGTAAAATTAGTGTATTACTGCATGTTTTTACAAAGCACAGCACATTTGTTATGAATGGCAGCCCAAAACTCTGCACAGTAGAGTGCAATATGTGATGCACAGCAGCACACCACAATGCACACATCCTGCATTGTGGGCATGCTGCGTAGATAAGAAAAGTGTCATGTGCGTATTTTGATCATCTGTTTTGAGTTGGCTACCTCATTCATAATAAATTGGCTGTCTTAACGCAAAGCACCTTAACACACCACAAGGTGTGATTCACCCCTAAGAAACCTGTTGATATTCACAGTGCACATTAGAATTGATATTTGTCTGAAGGTGCAAAAGGAATGGGTTTCACCATGGTGAAGAAGTGAGAAAGCAGCAAGACAGAAACATACGCTGGAATATACTCACTTGTCTTGCTTGCCAGGAATAGATAACTCTACATGTGCCGCTGGACACATTTTCAGCTTCCACATCGCCCTTCTATTGCATTCATTGCAGCTGTGTGCACTGATCAGGGAAACAAGTAGAAGTAACGTGACGGGAACAGATCAGAGAAACATCATACTGTGGTTCCATGTACTGATCAGAAATAGAGGAGCTGTAAAATAAAGGGGACAGATCAGAGAACAATCAAAGCAGGAAAATCAAAGTCACAGGGATAACAAACCAAAGGAAGATACTGAAGGGGACATATTGATAGATAGTGAGAGGAAATGTTGCTCTTCCTACTTGTCACCCTGCTTTGGTTTTCTTCAATATGTCTCCCTCACTTTAGTGTCATTGTTTACTGTGCTCAACCTGTAGAGCCATAGTATGATGCAAAGGTCTTGTTTTAAAATGTATCTGAGCTTCTACTGTGACATCCATTGATTTATTACTCAGGTGCTGCTTGGGTTTTGGCTTTGAGATGGATTTTGCCTCAAAAATGTATTGTTACTATTTCCTTCCCCCTACCCTACACACAATCCAGTTCATCCAAGCCCCCCGTTAATTACCTTTCCTTGCTTTTCTCTACACATGCCCATTCTTGTCATTTCCACACCAACCTGCTTTCAGCTCAAGCCTATCTATGAGACCTTCACTCAATCTATGACCACAAGCATAACCACAAGTAGAGTTGAGCGAACACCTGGATGTTCAGGTTCGGCGGGTTCGGCCGAACTTCGCGAAAAAGTCTGGGTTCGGTACCGAACTTGACCCCGGACCCCGAACCCCATTGAAGTCAATGGGGACCCGAACTTTTCGGCACAAAAATGACTGTAAAAAAGTCCTGGAAAGTGCTAGAGGGCTGCAAAAGCAGTAGGCGATGATTTTAGAATAATAATCTGTCCCTTACAGCAACAGAAGGAACATGACCCTATAGAACTAGGAGATGATTTTAGAACAATAATCTGTCCCTCAAAGCAGTAGACTCTACCTAGTCCAGTATCAGATCGTTCTGTAATGCAGGATGAGATGTTATTAGATCTGCAATCTGTCCCTAAAAGCAGGAGTGGTAAACTCTATCTAGTCCAGAATCAGATCCTTCTGTAATGCAGGATGAGATCTGCAATCTGTCCCTCAAAGCAGTAGTAGTAGTAATCTCTACCTAGTCCAAAATCAGATCGTTCTGTAATGCAGGATGAGATGTTATTATATCTGCAATCTGTCCCTCACAGCGCCGACAGCATCCTCTCCCTACACTAGCCTGAGAGCATGTAACACGCAGCACTATGTGACTCCAGCTTATACAGAGGTTGGGTCACATGATGCACTGGCCAATCACAACCATGCCATTAGTAGGCATGGCTGTGATGGCTTCTAAGGGCAAACCAGTGAAATGCTTGTTGATTGGCTGCCCTGCAGCTATTCAACATGCGGGATCAAATACCCAAACCCAAACTTTTTTTCAAATGTCCGGGTCACGGACACCCCAAAGTTCGGTACGGACCCGAACTTTATAGTTCGGGTTCGCTCAACTCTAACCACAAGCCTTCATTTTTTTAAAACTCATTCCCCTCTTCAAATCTAACAACACATTGCAATATGACATACATACTTACCCAGGCATACGTGCCACTTCCAAGCCAACCTGTTTTCAGCTACAGCCTGTCTATGAGAACCTCACTCCAGTCTATGACTATAAGCATGACCACAAGCATTAATTTGTATAAAACTCTTAGTACCCACTCCAAATCTAACAACAAATGGCAATATGACATACATAATTATAATTCATTTTTTTGGTACACCATGTGTAAAAATAGACATATCACACCGACGATTTGGGGCCATGGTGGACCCCTTTTCCAAGGTGACATATAGCCCCATAGAGTGCGACTTCAGCGTGGCTTGCAAAATGACTTCTGTATAGAAGTCAATGCAAGCTGCTTCGAAGTCGCCCCAAAGCAGTACAGGAACCTTTTTCTAAGTCGGAGCAACTTGACTCACTCCTATTAGAACTGTTCCATTGTACTGCAGGTCGCCCCTGTGTGAACAGACACTTAGCCAAATTATTATATACACATTATTGTTAGGCAGAATTCACCTCACTTGTCCTACACTCTAAAAAACTTAAGTCACAACAATTGGAGAGCTCACTGGCTCAGGTTAGGCTGCTAACAACAGAAAAGGCTACCCTATGGATACCCCAGCAAGTTACCAGAAAATAAATGCACTAATGAAAAGAGTGCCAGACCAAAGGATAAAAAGGGTCAAAATTAATTTATTCGTTTATACTAAAAACAGCCAATGCGTTTTGAGGGTCAGAAACCCCGCTCATCAGGGCTTCAGTTAAAATAAGAACCACGAATGGACTCAAAATAGAGCTTTCCTGTGTGAATCTGTGTAGGGAAGCTATTTGCTAGATTGAAATAGGTAAGCAGCCCGTAGATGGGTCACTTTTTTGCATTCAACCAGCAGGTCCATCTGAGGTGGAGGGAGAATTCCCTGCCATCAGAATACACTAAACGGCATTGCAGGCTATAGCCTGCAGCACTGATCAAGCTAAGAAAAATAAAATGACAGGGTGGTTGTACAGAAGTTGATTGGTAGATCGAATTCTGTACAACCTCCCTGCCCATACTTGGATTGAAAATCTGATGGTCCCTGATGAATCAGCAGTATTTTGATACATGTATTGGCAGCTTTACTGGCCAGCAGTATCTGCGTGAGCAACTGAGATAAGATTTATCTCAATCGCTCATGAAGATGCTGATGGCCAGTAACTCTCACAATTCAGCTATTAGCTTCCCTAAACTGATTTTATTTTGGGTCCATTCAAGGTTCTTATTTTAGATGACATCCTGATGAAGGGGGACTTTTTTCTGACCCATGAAACTTGTTGTTTTTTCAGTCTAAATTAATAAGTTAATTTGGACTTCTTTATCCATTGATCTGGTACTCCTTTCATCAGCCCAGGTTTTTTTCACCTAACAACAAAAAAACAGAATGTGTTCAGGCGCACATGTCACACACAGACAAGATAAAAAAACAAAAAATTGTAATATATTCAATAAACATATTAAATGTGATAATAACACAATCACAGAACTGGGAAAATGGTTAAAAACATTACCAAGTAGGACGCCATGGCGTCTAAGCCCCTGGGAGCCACTATCTGCAGCAAATAAATCCAATAGGATACTTTTGGGATATTAGCTGATTTCTATTACCTCCAAGGTTTGTTTTTTTATTGTTGTTAGCATCCCCCATTAAGGAAATTCATCCCTCTTTATTTGTCCTGGTGACCCCTTTCACCGAAAGTGAAAGACAATCACAAATTTTGAGTTGTCTCCAAAACAGGATGAAAGGGACAATCTTCCAATGGAGACACTAGTTCTAGTTGTTGTGGCTATAGGGCAGGAAGTGAAGGAAAATGTATGGGACACAAAAAAACAAAAAATCTATAGAGGTATATCCCTCCTTTACTCTATCCAAAATGAAAAAGCAAACCTTTGCCTTCAGTTCTACAGTAGTAGCAGGCAGTCTTGACATTGGCATGTCACAATGCTCCGAGCTTCAGGGCACCCAGGACACTGGAGAAGACATCTAAAGGTGCCTACATTGTGGATTCACTTACAGTGTAATTTTGCTGAGAAATTACACTGTAATAACCTTTATCAGTTACATTCATTACACAAATTTTAGCAAACTCTATTGCATAGTCCTACCAGCTTATATTTACATTATTACCTTCTAATGGATTCCATTCACTTAGTTCCTGCGGACATATCCTACTTCCTGAGTGCTGAATGGGGTGGTCTTCCCCTTATAGTCACATGATCATTCTCAGAACAACGGCTGGGAACTGTGACCAATCACCTGAGCATGAAGTTATATCTTAGAGACCTCTGTACCCCGACACAAGGACAGCTATGATTTTATTTTTGCCAGTTGAAAAAAAAAAACAAAGCTGCTACAAATTGAACTAGGAAGGCCTTTTTGTATGAAAACTAATTACAGAACAGCTTGTGTAGCATGTACATTTGTTAGAGAATTTTTATCAACAAAAATGAAGTTACCTTTTAATTGTACTTGTTTACCCCGCTCTATTGTCCAGTGCTATCAAGCAGCTCTATACTCCATTCTGAACTGATTGAATATACAGCTTAGGTAGGGAAAGAAAGTGTAATTTAATACTTATAAATTATCAGTAAGGAGTACTTTGAAAAAGCAATAGAGTTTTCAACATTAGCTAATAAAAAGAAATTAGAATATGACATGAGTTCAGAGTCATTTGAAAAAAAATGAAGACTAGAGAATACATTTAAGTTATGAGCAATAGCTTGCCTGGTAAGACAAAATATATTTCATTTCAGCAACCCTTGTACCTGCTTCCCATTATGTGAAAGCATGTCACACACTCATTAGTCAAGGGCAAAATGTGTGATTTGAAGATGCTTTGAGCTGTAATATTACATATCAGAAGGCAAAATGTGCCTTGGCCATGAAAAGGCAAAAGGCTGCTTTCTGAATGTTTCTGCATAGGTGGAGGAGAACAACTCCAACACCCACCATGAACAGGAGTACAGCTGCTGCAGGGCACATAATGATTAGGCCATATTCACACCTGTGTGATGCGATTTGTTGCTTTCTTAAGAGCCCTTTCACACTAGGGCAGTTTTCATGCGCTTTAGCTAAGCTCCTGAAAACCGCCTCTCCATTAAAGTCAGTGTGTCCTTTCATACTGGGGCGGTGCGCTTGCAGGACAGGAACAAAACTCCTGCAAGCAGCATCTTTGGGGTGGTGTGGGAGTGGTGTATACACGCTTCTCCACTGCCCCTTCCCATTGAAATGAATGGCCCCCACTTTCAAAGCGCCCTAAAAGCGATTTGAAAGCAGCACTAAGCGGGCACATTTAACCCCTTTTTAACCCATTCTGGGGGATTAAAAGCGCCCCGCTAGCAGCGCCAAAGCACCGCTATAACAGTGGTAAAGTGCCCCTAAACTAGCTTGGCTTTACAGCTGATGCTCGGGCTGCCCAGTGTAAAAGGGCAACGAGAGTGCCTACAACGCCAGGAGCTACACTATCCGCAACCTAAACTGCCCAGGCACCACGTGGGCAAGATTGGTTTCCAAAAAAACATATACAGTGGGTACAATCTGCAGCCACAGCTCCAGCCTGCACAGCTCATGGAGTGCTTTCTTCTTAAGCTGCAATACCCAGCCTTGAGTAATCCAGCAGAGCCACCGGACCCCACAGATCTCCTCGCAACAGCCGAAGGTATGCAACATGCTGACCACCCACCCCAGACCTCTGAGCCTGCCATGATGGTAACAGTAGCGGTTCTAGATTTAAAGCTACAGGCTTTATTACAAGACCCAACCCATAACATTACAAGAGAAGTGGGGAACAGAGGGGAGATTGCCAAACTGGGCGAGTGAACCGACACTTTGGAGAATAAATTTGACAAACTAGTTCAGTATGTACATGTCCTTGAAGAAGACAATGCCTCCCTCAAACATATTGTTACCCAGCACCAACAAGAGGACCTGGAAAATACGGAATGCAGACAGAATCTGAGAATATGCGGGGTCCCTCAAAGTGTCAGTGACAAGGAAATACGCTCTTACCTCCTGGGGCTATTCATTACCTTGGCCCCTCATATTCTTGATATAGATTGGCAATTGGACAGAGCCCACAGGTCGCTGACCCCCAAACCATCCCCTGGCTCTAACCTGAGGGATATAATTGTCCGCTTCCATTTCTTCGAAAGCAAAGAGGCCCTCACTGTGGCTGCACGTAATAAATTCCGAATAGACTTTAAAGGTAACAAAATCCAAATCTTCAGTGATCTCTCGTCCATTACTTTGGCAAAAAGACGCAACCTTCGTCCTATTACTACACACTTACAAAATCATCAAGTTGCCTAGCGCTGGAGATTTCCCTTCCATCTATCTGCCTCCAAAGACAGAGTTCAATACTCCATAAGAGATCTACACCAAAGTGAATCCTTCATGCGCAACCTGGGACTTCCACTCATTCCTGAAGAAGACCTGCAGCTACCCCCACTTTCGACAAGACCTCTCTTAACACCGGCCAAGATCTGGACGCCAGTCCATCAGGAATCACAAAATACCTCTTCAACTCCCCAACGATACGCCCCTTCAAGACTTCCCACCTGAGACCAGAGCCCCTTCAGAGGATCTTCTAATTTTCCGCAGATGAACTTGATCTTGTTTAACTGTGATATGGTCCCAAGATCTGGATATCTACTACGTCTTTTCCAGGGAGTGCTTTACTATTGGTTTGTTTGAATAACTCTTAAAGATTTCCCAGAAGCGGATCGCCATGCACCCCACGATAATCCAGGGCTGCCGCCCTGGTATCGTGCGGATTTTTTTTCTCTCAGGCCTACCACAAAACTTTTCATGTTTTACCATGTTCTTTGTTTTCTTTTTCTCAGGGCCTTTTTTATACGACCTGTATATGTGCTATAAAGTCAATCTACAAAGCACTATTAGGCACATCTTCATATGGTTCTCTTTAACCATTTTGAAGTCTTATGCACCTTGGATTATCCCTTGCTTATCTCTTACTATTGTATCATTTGCAGTTGATCATTTTGAAATGTCTTGGCTCTCAGAATTTATTCCTGTAACGTAAAGGGCCTGAATTCCATACATAAGCGTAGGCTGGCTTTAAAGAAATTCAGGTCCTCTGGAGCGGACGTGATCATGGTTCAGGAGACCCATTTTAATTAAATTAGCTCTTTAAAATTTGCTTCCAAGCAATTCCCCATGGCTTATGTAGCATCTGACCCTTCAGGGAAAGCCGGAGTTGCAATACTATTCAAACGCTCTAGCCACATTCGCATAGAATCCTCATTTTTAGACCCTCAGGGCAGATTTATTCTCCTGAACTGTGTACACTCACGCACAAACTTTAAGTTAGCAAACATCTATGCTCCCAACATGGGTTAAATTGGTTTTCTTACAAAGGTTTTTGAGAAATTACAATCTTTCTCACAGCCCTTTATGATCATGGGAAGAGATTTTAATGTATATATATATATATATATACATATGTCGCCGACCAGAGATAGATTTGCACTTTTCCAATCCTTCTTTACATAAAATCCTAACATCCTTCAGCTTCATCTCTGGGTTTAAGATTAACCCCTCTAAGATGGAAGCTCTACCCATCAATATCCCAGTGTCCCAATTAACCTCTTTACAAACAAAATGTAACTGTCATAGGTGTACTCATTCGCTTAAATATCTAGGTATACATCTTACCCCCTCCTACGCTACACTATACCAGGCCAATTTCCCACCTCTATTTGCCAAAATTAACTGCCTATTGAACCAATGGACCTCCCTCCCACTCTCCTTTTGAGAGTTAATGTTCTCAAAATGTCAATACTCCCCAAACTGCTTTATTTATATGAAACACTTCCTGTATCCATTCCAATAGCACAGTTAAAAACGCTCCAAAGATGCCTTTGCTTTATATGGAACAATGCCTCTCACCGAATTGCAAGTTCAGTGGTTCTGGCCCTGAGACATAGAGGGGGCTGGGAACTCCAGATTTTTGGTGGGCCGAAATAGAAATGAGGGTTACCTCTCCCGCTCATCCTTGTTATATGTTATGGCCACCCCCAGGCAAACATATACCCCAATTAAAATCTATGCCTAGGCTCCATGCTGCTCACCTTATCTATTAGGAAAAAATGTTTGGAGCGATTCTCCCTTTCTTCTCCTTATCCCCCACTCCTGAATGTACTCTTTAACCCAGATACCCCTGACACTCTCTCCTATGAACGTATGCTACCCTGGACTAAAGGCAGAATTTTTCATTTACGCCAACTTGTAAACCCAGTGACATATAGGCCCTGATTTACTATACCTCCCAAATCTACTCCCGCAGTGCCTTAAAATAACTCCCAGTTAAAGGCACTTACAACTTCAGCTCTCACCCACTCGAGTAAAATAGCACACCTGCGAGCTCTATTTGCCTGTGAAGATGCCTCTCAGGTTTCGTGTTGATGTTGGCTGGGGTTGAACTTGCAGTTGTATGCAAGTTCATTGCCCTAAAAAAAAACAAAAAAAAAAAAAAACATTTCCACCCCTCTCTCTAATTGTAACAGCCTTAGCCCCAGGGCACATGTCTGAATAGAAAAAAAAAGTTTCTCATTTTTTTTTTTCAGGAGCAGTGGTTTTAATAATGGTTAAAGTGAAAAAAAAATATTCCTTTAACCACTTCAGCCCCGGAAGGAATTCACGCTTTAGGACCTGAGCACTTTTTGCGATTTGGCACTGCGTTGCTTTAACTGACAATTGTGTGGTAGTGCGACGTTGTACCCAACCAAAATTTGCGTCCTTTTTTACCCACAAATAGCGCTTTCTTTTGGTGATATTTGATCTCCTCTGCATCATTTGTGATCGCCGCTCTAAATAAAAAAAAAAAGCGACAATTTTTCAAAATAACCAGTTTTTCTTCGTTTTTGCTAAAATACAAATCCAATTGTAAAAAAATAAAAATCTGTTTATTTACTTGTTTTTGGCCAATTTATATTCTTCCTCCTATCTTTGTTAAATAAAAAATTGCAATCGGCGTTTGTTTTGTTTGCGCAAAAGTTGCTGTGTTTAGGGATGATGCAAATTAATTTCTGGAG
>BLSH010060466.1:213484-224504 GCA_018402905.1 Glandirana rugosa
CTACACAATCCTTAGAACACAAAACTAACATCTAGTTCCTATCCTCAAATACCCCAAATAAATGATATGGCGAGTCCGCGTGTAAACGCGTTTACACGCGTGTAAACGCGTTGACACGCGATAAATTGCCATCTATACGCGTTTATCGCCATTTATCGCGTGTATACCTTAAGTGATATTGCCGACCGCAATTTATTGCCGGTTTGACCTTAAGTGATTTCGAGGGTCCAGTGTCTATTGCCGGTTCAGGAATGAGGTCGGGTCTGGACCTCGCAGATTATCTTTAAACAATATACCGCATATTTTAGCACAATTTAGGGGATCAGATTATGCTCCAAACATTATTTCTATTTGCACAACTCCAGGTCTGGGCTGGAGTAAGGACTTGGCCGTTATCTGTGACCTGGGAGCTTTAGTGAATTCCAGTTTGGCCGTTATTTAACGCCAGCCGTTATAGTGAATTCCATATGTGCGCTATTTACCGCTATTTGCGCATATCTACCGTTAAATAGCGCACAGTTGCGCAAATGTGCGCACATTTGCGCAAATGTGCGCCTGAGCGGTATAGTAAATAAACCCCATAAACTCCTATCCTTGATCTACAATCAAAACACAAGATTCCTAACACATCATTATACTTTTACTTACAAATCAAGCATTTTTTCTCAAATTTATCCCCATCCTTATCTTTAGAAAGACCTATTGACTTTGAATTATTGTGTGCTAAAGGCCCATATGAATCTCAGTTAATCTGATCTATCGACCCATTTCGGTAGCAGATTGGGGGAAAATTTGGGAATCCACATAAAGTCTCTAGATGTGTAACACAAAAAGAAACTGCAGTTAAAATCCTAGGACCCCAGACATTCTTCACGCATGCTTCACACATCTAGCCAATGTCGGAGATGCCACAAGAACACTGGTACCCACTACCACATCCACTGGAAATGTCCCTTAATACAGCCGCTCTGGTCTCAGACCCAGGATATGTAGCAAAAATTACTGAATATCCCAATTCCATTAAACCCCTTACACTATCTATTAGGTTTTCCAATAACAGGGATCCCTAAAGCTGCAAGGAAGCTGATGTCCTTTATTTTACTAGCAGCAAAAGGGGTTATCCCCAGATGCTGGTTATCTCCTCCCCCCCCAACCTTCACATAGCTTTTGTCTACACTAGCAGACATACATAGGATGAACATCTGACCGCAATAATTGATGATTCATTGATAAGCTTTTCAAAAACCTGGGAGGTTTGGGATGTTTCTCAGTACTCCCCGGAGTCACATCACACACTGTCTTAGAAAAACATTACCTGTGCAAAGATAGACTATAATAACCCAGATAGCAACCTTCATAATCCTTGGTGCTAACCTATTTTTCTTAATGTTTTTTTACTGTATCTCTTTCTATGATACAGTTAGACAAGCTACAATACCTTTGTACAATTCTCTGGTATATTATATTAGCTTAACTGAAATCTAACCCTAACTTTGACATATGAATGTACCAGATAAAGCTTCTACGTCTCTGTACTGTTCAATTTCAAAAATACTATAAATAAACAATTAAAAAAAGAAAAACTGTGTATAGCTGGTTATTAAGAAGTGGACCAGAAAGCACCGCACCAATGTGACATCGGCGGCCCAGCATGTACCACCCACCCCTGTTTAAGAACTGTCAGACAGCGGAGCAGGCAGACGAAGGGACCCTTCTGCGCGAGAGTAGCTTTTTTTTTTTTTTTTTCGGGTCCAGCGGTGCAACAGGCATTGTCATTGATGATGGATCTACACCAGGGGACATATATATATATATATATATATATATATTTTTTTTTAATAAATGAACTTGTCAAAAACTCTTGTTCTGTCTTTATTCCCTTTTTACATTTTTTTGGTGAATGAGTGGGTGTACTATGTACCCCATACTCATTCACATAGTGGGGGCCAGGATCTGGGGGCCCCCTTGTTAAAGTGGGCTTCCAGATTCCAAATAAGCCCCCCACCCACAACCACCAGTCAGGGCAACCCCTTACCCCAAAGCACCCCCCCATGTTGAGGGCATGTGGCCAGGTATGGTTCAGGAGGGGGGATGCTCGCTCATCCCCTCCCTTTCCTGACCTGCCAGACTGCATGCTCGGATAAGGGTCTGGTATGAATTTTGGGGGGATTCCAGGCCATTTTATTTTTACATTTTGGCCTGAGGTTCCCCTCAAAATCCATACCAGACCCAAAGCACCTGGTATGGTTTGGGGGGGGACCTCAGGCCAAAATGTAAAAATAAAATGGCCTGGAATCCCCCCAAAATCCATGCCAGACCCTTATCCGAGCATGCAGTCTGGCAGGTCAGGAAAGGGAGGGGATGAGCGAGCATCCCCCCTCCTGAACCATACCTGGCCACATGCCCTCAACATGGGGGGGTGCTTTGGGGTAAGGGGTTGCCCTGACTGGTGGTTGTGGGTGCCTGTGGGTGGGGGGCTTATTTGGAATCTGGAAGCCCACTTTAACAAGGGGGCCCCCAGATCCTGGCCCCCCCACTATGTGAATGAGTATGGGGTACATAGTACACCCACTCATTCACCAAAAAAATGTAAAAAGGGAATAAAGACAGAACAAGAGTTTTTGACAAGTTCATTTATTAACCACTTTAAGACCGAGCCTCTTTTTGGAGTTTGGAGGTTATCAGCTAAAAACAGGTTTTTTTGCTATAAAATTACTTAGAACCCCCAAACATTATATATTTTTTTTTTCTAAGACCCTAGAGAATAAAATGGCGGCCATTGCAAAACTTTATGTCACACCGTATTTGCGCAGCAGTCTTAAAAGCGCGATTTTTTTTGAAAAAATTCAGTTTTTTGAGTTAAAAAATAAGACAGCAGTAAAGTTAGGTCAATTTTTTTTCATATTGTGAAAGATAATGTTACGCTGAGTAAAATGATACCCAACATGTCATGCTTCAAAATTGCGTCCGCTCGCGGAATGGCGACAAAGTTTGCAACATAAAAATCTCCATTGGCGACGTTTAAAAAATTCTGCAGGTTAGAATTTTTGCGTTACAGAGGAGGTCTAGGGCTAGAATTATTGCTCTCGCTCTAACGATCGCGGCGATACCTCACATGTGTGGTTTGCACACCGTTTTCATATGTGGGCGGGACTTACGTATGCGTTCGCTTCTGCGCGCGAGCTCGCAAGGACGGTGCGCTTTAAATTTTTTTTTTTTTTTTTATTATGTATTTTACTTTTTAATTTTTATTTTTACAACTTTTTAAAAAAAAAAAAAATTTTTGATCACTTTTTTTCCTATTACAAGAAATGTAAACATTCCTTGTAATAGAAAAAATCATGCCAGGACCTCCAAAATATGAGATCTGGGGTCAAAAAGACCTCAGATCTCATTTTTAGACTAAAATGCAATAAAAAAAAAAACTTGTGACGTAGCTTCCGCCCAGCCATGTAATGGAGCCGGGTGAACGGCTTCAGCCGCTCACTCGGCACACGGACACCAGAGGGAAAGGACGCGATCATCTCCGCCGCTGCCGGCGGGTCCGGTAAGCGGCGGAGATGACCGGAAAGCGGCGGGAGGGGGGGGGGCACCTCTCCCGCCGCTGATAAAAGTGATCTCGCGGCGAATCCGCCGCTAAGATCACTTTTATCTTACGCAGAATCGCCTGCAGAAAAAAATGATACCGGGGTTATGGTAGCTATCTGCTACCATAACAACGGTATCCCACTTCAAAGTACCGCCGTCAAACGACGTACGGCGGTCCGGAAGTGGTTAAAAAAAAAATATATATATATATATATGTCCCCTGGTGTAGATGTCTTTTTTTTGCCACTTTTTGTTATTGCTGTGAATGCTTGTTTTTACATTCAGCTGTTGTTGGGGAAGCCCACTGACAGCTGATGACTCCATGCTTGATAAGGACGTGGCGGCCAACTTCCCAGCCTGCTCCTTAACAACCAGTTATACACAGTTTGTTACAAAAGAAAAGCCCAATACGCAAAATGCATGTATAAACGCATCAAAAGTGCAACACTTCCATTTTTGGTATGGGTCCAATGAAGTCTATTAAAACGCAATCTGCTGCAGAAAAAAAGTCCCGACCCTTTCCAAAAAGCACTGGCTAAAAAAACGCATAGATGTGAAAGTGTACCGTAGGAAACCAGGCTAAATGGACTGTAGTGCATTTTTGCAAACTGAAAAACGCAGTAAAAAAAACGCATAGGTGTGAACTTAGGCCTAAACTTAGGCCACAGAAACAAAGTAGTGACAGCCATTGCTGTTTTCCGCCTCTTTAAAAGACCACTATATTAAAAATAAAGAAATACAGGCCATCATAATTTGAGAGTTAAAATTTTTTAATACTAATTAGTCAGTGGTTTTTAGTAGTATTTGCAAGATGTAGAGTAGAAAGTACTAGCCCAGAATAGCTTAGCTGCATATAATTTATGCCACTTTCGGACATTCCTTGAGGGCAGGGACTGACGTGAATGTACAATAAGTAAAGCACTGCATAAATTGTTGGTGCTCTATAAATACCTGTAATAAATAATACATTTTATTTTCATAAATTGATGTTGGGAGCTTAGACATGCCTCTTTTTTAATCATTCCTCTTTCAAGGTCCATACAGAACCATGACCCGACATTATAAAGCAGAGCATTTGGAATTACACTACAATATATACCTCTCAGTATGATGGTTAGAAGAAAGATTTCTATTTTTTAATGCCGGATGCAATACACATCTGACTTTATGGTGGACAAACAGCAACAAATAATTGAGAAACCTATACAATGTAAAATGACAGCACTAAAGGGAAGTCACAGGAAATCATGCTAAAGGATTGATTTGCAAATTTGCAATCTAAACGGAAGCATTTCTTTTATCTTTTAGCCATTTTTATTTCTCACTAAAAGCAATAAACCTAAAAAAATGAAACTGTAACTTTTGACAAACATTTGTTTGCTTTATATAAAATAAATAAATAAATAAATAAAAGGAACATTTTAATTTTCTACTGTCCTTCAGAAACATAATTTGTATACTGTATACAGTCTAGATTAGAGCGCAAAAAAAAATTAAAATGATGTATCATCCAATGTCAATGCAGGTGACTAATCAACTGAAATGGTTACTGCAGCTAGTTGGCAAGCTGCCTTTGTAAATAAAATAAAAAAGGACCAAACTAATCAAGCTTTTACTAAAATTGCAGTAAGGAAAAAAACAAAGCACATGAAATTAAAACTGTAGCCAGGTACATTTGATAGCACTGATTTTTTTCCATTAAAAATATATATATATATTTTAAAGCCCTTCTCACCATAGAGAGTGTTCACATAGGTGCTTCCATGCACAAGTTTTTGTGCATTGACGTGTGTTGTGGTAAAAAAGCCAATTTATTGGGCTTTTAACATGCCACAGAAATATCTACCTACACTATGGGGTTGATTTACTAATAATGAAACATGCAAAATCTGGGGTTGCTTTGCATAGAAACTAATCACTTACCAATTTTTTTTTTTTTTTTTTTTGTCAAAGCTTAATTGAAAAAGCCGAAGTTAATACTGTAGCTGATTGGCTAACATACACAGCTGCACCAGGTTTTGCACTCTCCGGTTTCAGTAAATCACCCCTTATTTTTTGGCAAAGCAGCATGATCACATCTGTGTGTTGCAGTGCACAATGGCACAGATGCATTTGGTTTTAATATATGTGTACTTTAGGGTGGATTGTGGTTATACACACTTAAAATGTGGATTTAATGCATGTTATTGCAATGGTGTGAATCCAGCCTTATAGGTTTTGCAGAGACCAGTTAGATGTAAAAAACATATGCACATAAAGTTTTACATTAAAAATATCAGGGGGTACTTCCGGTTCCGGCGCCATATGACTAGGGAGTGAGAAGGAGCAGCTCCGGCCCGCAGCCTCACATAACCGGCTACAAACCCGCAAAGAGCGAAGCCAGCACGGCATACTATCGAGCCGCCACATCCCGGGTAAGGCTAGCATGGACAGATTTGTTCTACATGGCGGAACACCCGCCTGCACCACAGCTAGAGCCGACACAGCGGGAGCGGGCACACACGCGGCCAACATGGCGGACGGACAATCCCCAGCCGCACACACAACATCTCCAGCTGCAGTGTCTGCCTCTTCCTGGGATGCTTCCGAGGCACAGCTCGCACGGATCGCACAATCAGTGGCGGCACTGCTCTCTCCCACGATCTCAGAAGCCGTGGAGAGAGCTGTGCAGGCAGGCATGGAGCACCTCACAAAGCAGCTCAGTGAGCATACAAAGAGACTGGGGGAACTGGAGTCCCGCACCTCTGAAATAGAGGACGAGTTACAGTCCTCACAACACACGGAACAAAGGCTTCTCCATACCCAGCAATACCTCTTAGACAAATTAGACGATCTCAAAAATCGTACAAGGAGGAACAACCTCAGATTCATTGGGCTCCCGGAAACCTACAATAACAATGCCCTGATGGACATCTGCACTACTCGCATCCCTCTAGCCTTGGGCATCACAGGGCCCTGTGTTATAGAAAGGGCACACCGCCTAGGACTTCCCTCAAACGATCGCTGCTCTCCCCGACCGGTGATAGCACGGTTTTTAAACTATGCTGATAGAGTGGCGATCCTGAAATCATTCAGAAATGCTAAATCACTACAATTTGAGGGGCACAAAATTTTAATATTCGCGGACTACTCGCAAGAGGTGTCAAAACGCCGTAAAGCTTTTCAGCCTATTTGCTCTGCCCTCTTCCAAAAAGGCGTCAAATTCACCCTAGCATACCCGGCTACACTACGCCTTACCGATCAATCAGGGGAAGTAAAGTCCTTCACCCTCCCCGCTGAGGCTGAAAACTTCCTGCTCTCCCAACTCCAAATCCCCATGGAAACCCAACAAGGGGGCACCCTCCCCACGTCTCCAGGGAGCAGAGACCTCCGTAGCCCGCGCAAGGATTCTCCTAAAAGGCCCCGATACTCCCACAAGGATAAACAGTACCCTCCGCCCTAGGCTCGGGGCCAGCCATCAGCTTTGACAATGTTCTACTAAACACGGACATCTCCGGCCTGGACTAACGGTCTGTTACTGCCCCTAGTGCCCAAATTAGGCCTTCTAACCAGTTGCACCTTTGTTATTTTTCCTCAAAATATCTACTTGCAATTCCAAATGTGATTTTGTCTAATATCATATGGTTTTCTTCTTATCTTTTGTCTTTTCCCTGCCTTATGTTTATATTGTCTACCTAGACTCCTTTCCCCACATAGCCTTATCGGAGCTCCTTAAAAGAAGCAGGTGATCCTCGTCATACGCCTATCCTTCAAATCCATCTCCCCCCCCCTGGAGGCATCTCCAAGATCACAGCTCGCAGACCTGAGGCTCGTGGGACTCCGGTAATGCTATCTGGATGGTGACGGTATGTCATATGGAAAAAAGAGAAGTCCATTACCTAGTTTTTGGTATGATACTGTTGTTTATTTTCTGTTGTTGTTAATGCCTTGCATCTATTGGGAGGACAAGCCCGCCACCCTCCTCCAACCTCTACCCCTAACCCCTACTCCTAGAGACCTAGCTACCATGTTCACGCAGCAGTATTTTCTGAGCTTCCTGGTGACAATTTATTCCTCACGCTCTATTAAAAATCTTACGTCTATTAATCCAACAATTCAGCCAGACATAACTTAAAAGTTATATCCTGGAACGTAAAGGGGCTTAGGTCTCCACACAAGAGAATGGCAGTGCTCAGACACCTTAAGCGCTTACGTGCGGACATTGCCTTGCTCCAGGAGACCCATTTGTCCCTTAAGGACTTCTGGCATCTCAAAAGACTCTGGGTGGGTCAAATATTCGGATCGCCTGCTGCTAATGGCAAAGCAGGTGTTATAGTCCTTATCCACAAAAATGTACCAGCCCAAATCCTCTCGGAAACACAGGATGACGAAGGACGCATATCCCTCCTTCGCCTCAAACTTTATAACAGAGAGATAGTTCTGGGCGACATATACGCCCCGAACTCTCCCTCTAGGATTTTTTTTCAGGACCTGACGGCCAAGCTAGCAACTTCTCTTCACCTGCCCTTGGTGGTAGGGGGAGACTTCAACTCAGTCATGTCCATCCAGGAAGACAGGGCCCGACCCTTACCCGTGCCAAAACAAGAACCTACTGGTTCGACTTCATCCCTTGCACAATTTGCAGAAGCCACCCAACTCTCTGATGTTTGGAGGTTACATAACCCAATAGAGAGAGAATTTACTTTCTTCTCTTCCCCACACCAGAGCTTATCGCGAATAGACTATATATTTTGTAACCCACTCATGCTCCCTTTAGCTCTGAACCCAGAAATTTTAGATATGGCCATCTCGGATCATGCCCCAGTTGCCCTCCAGCTGGCGATCACAGAGACGCCCAACTCACCCAAATTATGGCGCTTCCCCACGCACCTAGCAGGCAATACTGAATTACTAGAGGTGATTCGTAAATCATGGGCAGAGTTCCAAGAAACGAATTCAGACCATGAGGGGAACCCTACATTATTCTGGGAAACTGCTAAAGCTGTACTACGAGGTAAAATCTTAGCATTCACAGCAACACATAAGAAAAAATCTACCCAGCACTACGAGAGGGCCAGTGCGGCATTGCGAGAGGCACAAAGCGCACTTAATAAACTTAATTCCCCCACCAATAGAGAAAAATGGATAGAAGCAAAGTCTACCTTTGACAAATGGGCTGGAGAGCGCGAACTCTACTACTATTCCTGTTCCCAACTCCAACACCACAAATTTGGCAACAAACCGGGTAAACTTTTAGCCCAGCTTTGTAGGGGCCCCAACACCCCCACTCACATAACCGCACTTAAGCGCTCAGACGGCTCAACCGCCACAGACTCCAAGGATGTGATCTCTGTGCTAGAGGATTTCTATTCTAACCTCTACAGTGATGATCCCATAGATGAGTCGATGGCAACCTCATTCTTAGATAGAATTGATCTCCCCTCGCTTGATCCTGCAGACCTGACGGCCCTTAACGCTCCCATAACCTCTTCAGAGGTTATTCAAGCGATCTCATCGCTTGCCCCCAACAAAGCTCCCGGCCCCGACGGGTTCACGTCTGAATTCTACAAAATCACTAAAGATCTCATCTCGCCCACGCTGGTTTCCCTCTATCAAAGCATCCTAGATGGAGGCCCGTATTTACCCACGGCATTCCAAGCATATATAAAGTTGATTCCAAAAAAAGATAAAGACCCCTTGAACCCGGGTTCATACAGACCCATCTCCCTACTTAACCTCGATTCTAAACTTCTGTCTAAAGTAATGGCCAAAAGGCTAGCAAGTTTCATGCCCGATTTGCTCCACCCTGCCCAGGCAGGATTCACGGTGGGAAGATCAGCAGCTTCTAACATCCGCAAAGTATTGGCCGTACTGGAGGCGGCCAGGATGGGCACAGCCAGGGACTCTGTTATTGTCTCCCTTGATGCGGAAAAAGCATTTGACAGTATCAGTTTCCGCTGGCTGGGTCTGGTCCTACAGAGGATGGGCATAACGGGCCCATTCGCCCACTTAATTTCCGCCATGTATAAAGCGCCTTACGCAAACGTAGTGGCTGCGGGCTTAGTTTCAAACAAAATCAAACTCCATAAGGGCACGCGCCAGGGGTGTCCCCTCTCCCCCCTCCTCTTCAACCTGGCCATTGAGCCCTTGTCGCGTTATATCTTGTACACCTCCAATCTACATGGGGTGAAGATAGGAGATCATGAGATACGGTCCGCACTATTCGCAGACGACATTCTCATCTTTTCCTCATCCCCCCAAACAGACATTCCCCTTATTCAAGATATTTTCACACAGTTTGGGAGCTGCGCAGGTCTCAGGATCAACTTTGGGAAAAGTGAGGTACTGCCACTTTTCCAATCTAGAACCCCCCACTGGGCTGCACAGTCCGCTTTTCGGATAGCCAAAAACCACATAACATATCTAGGAATCAAAATTGGTAGAACTCCATCCTCAGTGTATCAATTGAACTACCCCCCCCTACTATCGAAGATCGGGAACGAATTGTCAAACTGGTCGTCCCTTCCCCTCTCGTTGCTGGGTAGATGTCACCTCTTCAAAATGATGAGCTTCCCCAAACTTCTGTACCCTCTTCAGACCATCCCCTTGCTATTGAAACACAAGGACGTCCAAACTCTACAAAAATCCCTCTCAGCTTTTCTCTGGAAAGGCCGGAGAGCTCGCATATCCTTGACGAAACTCCAACAACCCACTTTGCTTGGTGGTGTTAACCTCCCAAACATCAGAAGGTACAACCTAGCCTGCCTCCTTAGGGTAACGCTGGACTGGCTGGCGGGCAGGTCCAACTACTCAAACTATGAACTGGAATCGCAAATGGTAAGCCCAGCTGGACTAGCCGCAATACTACATTGTAAATTCAATTCTATCCCTCCCCACCTTAGGCAGAACCTGCTGATAAGAGATACGGCCATAGCCTGGCGAGAAACCAGAAAGGCTCTCCATCTCCCACACTCTATTTCTCCGCACCTCCCCATCATGGGACACCCCCTTTTCAATTTACATAAACAATACGCGGCTTTCTCCACCTGGGCTTCCCATGGACTTACTAAATGGGCACAATTATTTGACCTAGGCACTGGAAAGGCCCACTCCTTTGAGGCCCTGAGAACCAAATACAACATTCCCCTTCATCACTTTATCCATGTCCAACAAGCCATAAGCTTTGTCATATCTCTACACCCAGAGAAGCACATTAGATTCAAACATTCCTTCATTGAAGACTTGCTTGAAAGGGGCCACTATAAGATCTCAGATGTTTACAAAGCTCTCTCCCAAAGTATAAATGACTCACTTCACCCCAGTCCAGGTTTGGCCTGGACGAAGGACTTCAACCTCCCGAGTGGTGACAATACCCCCCTGCTAGGATACATTTCTATCAGGAAGCATATCACCAATGAATTCTGGAGAGAGCAACAGCTAAAAATCCTACACA
>BLSH010060466.1:251678-268840 GCA_018402905.1 Glandirana rugosa
GACGTTCGTCGTAGAAACCCCGCCCAACCCTCGCGACATATGTCACGAGGGTTTGACGGAGACGGGTAACCTTACTTACTTACCCGTCGGGAAGGCTTCACGGACTTTTCGTTAAGCCTTCGCGACGTTGTGTCGTAAAAATTGGGGAAAAATTGGGGAAGAACCCCCAATTTTCGCGGGACGATGGTCGACTTTTCGTGACGAATTGGTGAAGGTCTGGCGGGCGGCAGTATTATGCAGCCGTCAAACTTCACCTTATGGCAACAATACCATCGTCTATCGATGGTATTGGGGCCATAGAAAAAAAAGTCGTCCGCTAAGACGCGGACTATTTTCACCGCTCTCCCGCCGCTGATAAAAGTGATCTCGCGGTGAATCCGCTGCTAAGGCCACTTTTATCAGGCGCAGAATCGCCTGCTGAAAAAAAAGATACCGGGGTTATGGTAGCTATCTGCTACCATAACAACGGTATTCCACTTCAAACTGCCGACGTATTATGACGGCGGGCGGTCTGGAAGTGGTTAAGCAGTGCTTTTCAGCTGGTAGCAGGGCGCTTTTAACCCCCAAGAAGGGGTTAAAAAGGGGTTAAAAATGCTGTGTTGCAGCGCTTCCGAATTGCTTTTCAGGCACTTCGGAAGGGCTGCCCATTCATTCATTCCAATGGGCAGAGGCAGTTTGGGAGCACTGTATACAGCGCTCCCAACCCGCCCCAAAGATGCTGCTTGCAGAACTTCTCCTAACATCCTGAGAGCGCACCGCCCCAATGTGAAAGCACTCGGGCTTTCACACTGGGGCGGCATAGGAGGCATTTTTCAGGAGCTTTACAGGCGCTATTTATAGACACAAATATAAAACGCCTGAAAACTGCCTCAGTGTGAAAGGAGTCTTAGGGTGAAGACAGAAACGCCAAGTGTTCTGTTGCTTTTAGTGGCCAGTCCAAAGTGAGCATAGACATTAAAGAACAGACAATTGTGATAGCATGATCTGATCTCTGAAAATCATCTTTTTTTCTCAAACCCATCTATAAATTTGTGAACTCCAAATTCCTGACCTTGTGTGTTTATAGCTATGGAGGCCGGAGGGGTGCATGAAGACAAGGAATATGCTGTCTTATCTTTAAGAGGGCAATATTAATTGGCTCAGGCTGCTAGACAGCACAGCCTGGGGTATGACACCACTTTTTCTATAAAAGCTAAGAGTGTTGGTGTCATATCCACATCCACTATATTACAGTAGAGACCTCCCAGCCTGAGTGCTGCTGTGCAGAAGATGACAGGAGGCTAATATCAAGACAGGCTGTGGTATGATGCTAGCTCTGAGTAAAATACATAGAGATGTCTTAACATTATATACAAGTACAGTAATTGATGATTTTGTTTCTTCAGTTCAGTTTTAGGTTTGTCTCACACATTACAATTTGATAATAGAGAAAAAAGATGGTCTTTAGATGTGTGTGGGTTTTTTAATAATGTTAAAAAAATATGGCTTTACTTAAAGTGTCACTAAACCCACATCATAAAAATACTATCAATAAATGGTGTATTACATGCTGTTCATACTCACTCAGTCACTATGAGATTCATTTTCTGTATTCTGTAAAGAAACCTGGTTGATCCCACTGCTCTTTATCTCCACCTTCTGTTCATGTCAGGGATTTTGCAGCTGTGGTTGCAACTCTGCACATGCTCAGTTTTCAGTGAGTTTCGATGCTAAGCAATTCCTATCACATCTGAGCAGCCCATGAGACTACTGAGTCACACATGTGGGCGTATACACAGTGGCAAATGATAGCTCATTCCCTCCTTCTTCCTTCATGCCCACTAACCAGCTAAACACAACAGGGGTGGGATGTTACATGTAGATTAATGCAGGCTTCACCTTTCTCTCATTCTAAGACACAAGCTGGAGTGGGATAACACAGTCTGCGACTCGCAGAAATTTGCCAACACCATGTTATTGCATAAAAAAAAAAATTGATTTCAAATATATATTTGTATACCAATTTAAAAAATGTATAGATACGAATTATTTATTTTTACTCTGTATTCCAAAGTTCTTTTTTTTTTAATTTTGAACGTGCGACCAGCAGCAGAGGACTAGAAGCTCCTCCTACTTATGTTTCCCTGAAGACAGGCTGGGAAAGATTTGGGTCACGTGACAGCTGAATATTGATTAGGAAAAAGGTACTTACAAAAGGTGTGTTTAGTATCACTTTATTTAAATTGGAATGTTATATATACATACAATATATATATATATATATATATATATATATATATATATATATATATACAGTATCTCACAAAAGTGAGCACACCCTTCACATTGTTGTAAATATTTGAAGAAATGACACTTTTCTACAATGTAAAGTAGTTAGTGTACAGCTTGTATAACAGTGTGAATTTGCTGTCCCCTCAAAATAACTCAACACACAGCCATTAATGTCTAAACCGCTAGCAACAAAAGTGAGTACACCCCTAAGTGAAAATGTCCAAATTGGGCCAAATTAGCCATTTTCTCTCCCCGGTATCATGTGACTTGTTAGTGTTACAAGGTCTCAGGTGTGAATGGGGAGCAGGTGTGTTAAATTTGGTGTTATCGCTCTGACTCTCTCATACTGGTCACTGTTCACCATGGAACCTCATGGTAAAGAACTCTTTGAGGATCTTAAAAAAATAATTGATGCTTTACATAAAGATGGCCTAGGCTATAAGAAGATTGCCAAGACCCTGAAACTGAGCTGCAGCACGGTGGCCAAGACCATACAGCAGTTTAACAGGACAGATTCCACTCAAAACAGACCTTGCCATGGTCGATCAAAGTAGTTGAGTGCACATGCTCAGCGTCATATCCAGAGGTTGTCTTTGGGAAATAGACATATGAGTGCTGCCAGCATTGCTGCAGAGGTTGAAGGGGTGGGGGGTCAGCCTGTCAGTGCTCAGACCATACGCCGTACACTGCATCAAATTGGTCTGCATGGCTGCTGTCCCAGAAGGAAGCCTCTTCTAAAGATGATGCACAAGAAAGCCCGCAAACAGTTTGCTGAAGACAAGCAGACTAAGGACATGGATTACTGGAACCATGTCCTGTGGTCTGATGAGACCAAGATAAACTTATTTGGTTCAGATGGTGTCAAGCGTGTGTGGTGGCAACCAAGTGAGGAGTACAAGGACAAGTGTGTCTTGCCTACAGTCAAGCATGATAATGGGAGTGCCATGGCCTGGTGCTGCCGACACTGGGGAGCTACAGTTCATTGAGGGAACCATGAATGCCAACATGTACTGTGACATACTGAAGCAGGGCATGATCCCCTCCCTTTGGAGACTGGGCAACAGGGCAGTATTCCAACATGATAACGACCCCAAGTACACCTCCAAGATGACCACTGCCTTGCTAAAGAAGCTGAGGGTAAAGGTGATGGACTGGCCAAACATGTCCCCAGACCCTAAACCCTATTGAGCATCTGTTGAGCATCCTCAATGGATTGTTTAGGTGGTCCCTTTCACTACATTACAGTTGTAATGTTAAGCCTAGTAAACATTACTAGTTTTTTTTTTTTCGTTCAACCCAGCGATTTGAACAAAAAAAAACATGACAGCTGTGATGTAAGTACAGTGATGTTAGTACAGTGATGTTAGTACAGTGATCTCCCCTGCTGAACTGTTGTGTTCTGACAGGGGGAGGGCCCCCTGTCAGAACACTCCGGTCAGCGCTATCAACCATTGGCTGAGTGCACTGACTGGGAGAAGGTTGGCAGACCTTTTTCGGTCAGGAGCCTTCAACAGAATATTTTGGCCGTGAGTACTAGGCTTAAAAAAGATTTTATAGAGGTTGTACAATCAGAATAATCATGATATTAACAGGTGTGGCGCTTTAAAATAATTACAGGATGAAATAGCAGCTTCCACTTCTCAGAACAAATTATTCCAGGCTTGTGCGGATGTATCCACAGCCCCGCAGATCAGTATGCACTCTCAAATGGAGCTTATTTGATATTCTAAGGGCCTTGTAAACACTACCAATAGATGTAGTGTGGCAGCAATGTTGGTTGGAACAAGAACAGTGTTTAGGATGATTGCAATGTCATTTAGAAATACATTCTGTACATTTCGGGAAAAGAAAAAAAAATCATAAATATTCAGTTTTGTTTTGTGTTCCTTTACATTTTCTGCTGGATAACGTGCTTGAAACACTTAATCATAAGAAAGTAGACAGCCTTTCTGGGATTTAAAGAAAACACATCGTTATTTTTAGAATAAGCTAATGAATAAAAAAACAGCGAAGTGAAAAGTAAAGGGTTATTTTCTCTTGAAATGCTGTATGCATAAAATATATAACGTTTTACTGTTTATATAATATACAATAAGATCTCTTTATTCGCTACCTGTTGATTATTATTACCCTTAGCTGAAAAGCTATGGAAATTGTACACAAGAACACACATACATAAATAATGTACATATACAGTATATATTTATATATTATATACACACAATATACAGTATATATATACATTTTTAGGGCATGCTAGAAACCATACTGGCGGCTAGAAGGAAACAACCTTCCAAACTAACCATTCCAATTTCAGTGCGATTTATGGCACACATTTGTCCACTAACGTTTGCCGTTTTCACTAATGGGCAGTAGCTGCTACATGGAACATGGTTGTTACTGTATCACTAATCAGATCTGCAGTGGAACCATTTAGAGGTCCTAGTACAGCTGAATCTCTTGAAAGCACTAGCCCATCTCTGTTACATTTAAACATATAGTAATGTAATGCCCTTACCTTCCTCAGTCCCCCACCAATAGCTGCTGCTTTATCTCTGGGGTTCTTTGTAGGTTTGTGAATGTCAAAGATGAAATACTTCTGCTGAAGCTAGTTCTCAGACTTTCAAAACCAAGCAGCACAGGATGATCTTTTGATTAACTTCCTGTGATGTAATGGTGAATATGATCCTGCGATGAGGCCCTCTGCAAGCTGCAATGAGTATCCAGTTCAAGTGGGTTGGGGTCTGGTGGAAAAAGTGTGCTGGACATTTACTATGCTGTCGTTATTGGCCTAAAATGCTTTTCTGTGTTGATCCTATGTGCTGGACTTTTTTCACTATTTGCTGCATGACTGTGTCCTTAACTGCTATCCTCAGAAAGCTAAGTGATGTTAAAACTCTCTTTGACAGTGACTAAAGATTGTGCAGAATTCTCTTTTGAGAAATCTCTACTACTCTCCTGTCCTATAGATCAGCCTTTTGGCACTACAATAGAGCGGCTGCCCATTGCTTGTCGTATTCTATCTGTATTTTTTTTAAAATTAAGGTAACATATTTTGGGTTGGCTCTATGGTGACATATAGGAATGGGAAGGTGGTTAATACCTTGTGGCTTTATACGTATATATATATATGTTTATAGGATTATACCCTGAATTTTACCCAGTCAAGACCTGGAGACTTGGGGTATGAGAATCCCCTGTGTCCGCCCCATGAGTGTTCTCTCTGACCGCATCAAGCCATATGTAAGCACTATTGAAGTATACATGCAATTTATACTAACTAGTGCCTAATGTATAGACTGAATCTTTAAATGTTTTAATAATGTTAATATTGGTTTTTCTTTTCTTTCTGTCAAGCTATCCCGGCAACCTACACCCATGCTGTGATAAGGTCCTGAAGAAGCCTGAGGCAAAACGCGTCGACCTATTGTAACTTTTATGCATACACACCATGGTTGTGCTGGTAGCTGGTATTACTGTTTTTGGGTATATGCTTATCAATTATAGACCTGGAGTTATCCAGATCTAAACAGAGATATATTGATTTTATAATACATACAATGTGTTTTGTCTTTTAAAAAATATTGTAATAAAATATAGTTTTTTACAAAAAACCTCTTTGGTTATCTCGTGGTGTGCCGATAAACGTCCATGTTTGTGTGGGGGACTCCCACATTTCTTTTTTGTACTGACTATTTGGGACGATGGCACTGCTCCAAAAAAACCTTTCGTTATTCTCTTTTAGGCTTTATCTGCTGAAGGCTAACGCATAAGGTATGATCCTAATCTTGCTCCCTAACTAGTGAACCCCTAGCAGAAACTCTGGTCTCTGTGTGACCATGAGCTATACATTATTTTTGTGGATAAGTGGGAATTCTAGTCCATTGAATACCATGGTCTTCTCCCATAGCATCAGGTAGCTGGACCCAGACACACAGAGATTTTTTTTTTTTTTACGGATCTTTGCAGTTAATTTTCCAAGGCGTGGTTTAGATTTCAGTGATTTCCTCTGAACATTGCCAACTTCCATACCTTGCTTGTTTTGTGCTTTAAAGCTGAACTTTGGGGAAAAGGAATTTATGCTTACAGTGGGTTCCATTCCCCACCAGAAGGGTTAACTACTTGTTTAGCCTAGGGTATGATGAATAGGGAAAGATACTTACCTGTTCTTTGCTCCATCAGCAGCCTGTGCTCTTTTCCACTGCCCTATGCTCTAGAATGTGGAAAGACCCTTTGGGGTTGATTTACTAAAGGCAAATCCACTTTGCACTACCAGTGCACTGCTAATGTAGTCGCTGTAGATCTGAGGGGAAGACCTGAAATGAGGGGAAAAACTCTGCTGATTTTATCATCCAATCACGTACAAGCAAAAATGCTGTTTTTTATTTTCCTTGCATGTCCCCCTCGGATCTACAGCGACTGCACTTCCAAGTGGATTTTCCTTTAGTAAATAATCCCCCCTGCCCCCCCCCCCGTGTTCTCTTCCACAGTCCTCATAGAGCTATGACCAGGGGACAGATCACATGAAAATGGGTGCAAGGTATAAGGTATCACCTTATTTAGCATTCTCAGAGCAAAACCAGCAGTTAATCCTTGCAGTTAGGAAACAAAAATGTCTTGGCTTTAATTACATTTTTAAAGTCAAATAATTCTTACCTTTCAAAGTAAGCAAATCATTTTGATTAATGTCTTTAGTTATGCTATGCTAAACTGTTGCAAATGAATGTCTGAGTAAATAAAGTCTTTGTTGTATGTTGCTATGAAGAGTTTCTGTTGCCTTTCCCTCCCCTCCCATAGAAGCTGGAATCACATTTCCTCCAGCCAGTACATGAGCTCCCTGGGGAAGCCATTCAGATAGATAATGTGAAATTCAGGTGCGTGTTTGTTAAGGTTTATCTGTGGTAGAGGTATTTAAAAGGACACAGTGTCCCCAGAATGAGTGTACTAATGCCTAATGTGGGGTTCACCAGATGTCTGCTTACCCATTTGTAACTCTCATGACACTCTGGGGATGGTTTAGTGATTTGGAGAAGACTGGCAATCCATCAGCTCAGTATGTCCTGGAAGTGGAGAACTTCTCTTTACAACCATACTTAAACTTTCACAATTACTGTTTGGTATGGGCAGCATCGCCTTAATCTAAAGACAATTGAACTACAATGATTGACACGTGATATCAAATAAAAGTTCACAAGACAAGTTTCATTTTCTATGAATGGGAAAGTTGTTAAATTCAGCTGTTGAGTCTAGAATCGTCTATGGATTAGTAAAAGTGTTCAAAGACCAGGGAAGGCAGTCTGATCTTCAATAGCACACTAAATACTTTACTAACGTTTTGTTCATTCCAGCATGCATGACTATATAAATATCTGACAATCCCCAGCCAGGTATTACTTAGGAAGAACAGTAGCAAACTAAATGATCCAACCAAGGTGATAAACTTTTTTCCCTCAAAATACATTGGTTGAGAATATGTGCAGAGTTCTGAGACTTCAAGGCATCCTGACTGTACTTCTTGTTATCCAACCACATCATGCAGTTAAGCCTCGTACATGCGATGTGACGGTTGTACATCCGAACTTCCAAAGTCGTATGTTGGCTGTTGTGTCTCGCGTACTGACGTGCACTAAGCGATTGTACGACCAAGCCTAACGTAGTGACGTGTTATGAGCGTATAAAGAGGAAGTTCAGGTGCATGTGATTTGTGAATTAGGAACGTAGGTTTACTTGAATGGACACTTGCGAGCGTACCTGACTTCTGAGCATGCCTGTTTTGCACGTACAACTTGTTGGACCAACTTCTCTGTACACACAATACAACGGTCGTACGACTGCTTGTTGTACAACCAAAGTTTTTTAACCTCCCTGGTCGTATGATTATTTCAGATTTTTGGTGCTGAAAGCGGTACATTATTTTGCATGGAAATTTAATGTTTTATATTGTAGGCCTGTAATTCTAAGGAATAACTCACTTAAATCTGTCCAAACAAGAGTCTAGTAGACATCCCGGGTATGATAAAGTTTGAAAAATGGAATCATAAATTATAATATAATAAATAACTAAAAATAATTATCAAAAATAATAACATGATAGTAATAAAATGTATTCAATAATGTAATCAAACCAAAAACACTGAAATTTGCTCAGTTACAGAATTGTCGCTGTCGTCACTTTCAGTGTCTGATGATAAATTTCCCCAAAAATCAGTATCACTCAATCCTGCAAATGATTCTTATTTACTATCGCTGTTTTCTAGCTGATCAAATACCACTTTTGACGTAAAGGGACACTTTTTGGTTGCCATGGACATTCTCAAGTTTCCAGGCAGAAAGAATGACATATATAATATAAAAGTGCATGCAGGGCACTGGGCAAACCACTAGGGACAAAAGGGATGTGAAATGATTTCATACAGTAATGTAATCTTACTGATGAGTGACATTCAGTCACGAAACGTGTGTAGAGCCACCAGCTGCCCTCAAATGCTTTACCTAAGACAATTTTTTATAAGGTCTTCTAGACCAACCCCCTGCGGGGGTACTTGGAGGTCATGGACAAACGCAAGTTTATCGATAATGGAATATTTTACATAACCACATCAATGTGATGGATGGGGGTAATTTCTTGTATACCATCAAATGTATGCTTTGTACCTTTGTATCCATGTACACATATTATATATTGGGTCTGTACTGACCTATTTGAATATTGATTATATGATGTATACTATGAAAATATTGTTCTATTTCTATAATAAATTGTTTTACCATATCCATCCAGCATCTTTCTCACACTCGTGTGTCATCTAAAGTCCCAATCCCCTCCCAGTTAGCTTTTTTTAGCTTTCTTTTTATTACAGTGTACTGTATGTATACTGTGTGTTTCACTTTTTGAATTTTACACCGGTCTCCACCCTCGTGCGACGCGGCGCTCGCAGGGAACGGAGCCCGGCACACAGGAGTCATCTGGCGGCGGACACAGCCCGCAGACACGGCGGTGGACATCGCTGGATCCAGGGGACAAGGTGAGTAACGCTGCCTTGGATCCAGCAATGCAATCCCGAGTGTGGCTTGGGGTTACCGTTCTTGGTACAGAAAATCCACCCCGAGCCACACTCGGGAATACCGCCAGGGAGGCTAGTCTACTCATCCAACCTCCGTTGTACGACCATCGCACGTCGGCTGTTCTAATCGCGCATACTAACGGTCAGATGATCGTACAGCAAGCGGTTGTACAACCGTTTTCATACAACCATTGCACCGCGTGTACGAGGCTTTACACTATACAGGGTGCAATTCAGTAAGACTAGGTAGCATATAATAATGCCATTACTTTGGTATGACAATAGTTGTGTAATGTGCCATGTTTCAGAGACCAGCCTCAGCCATCAGAAATCATTGTTACACTTTTGTAACAGCAGCCATGGCAGCATAGTTGTCAACCAATCCCATTAATCTCTGGACAATCATAGGACATCTGGTATATCTAGTTATCTAGTGTGGGAATCCGCTTCAAACCATGGAGGGTTAGCCACTCACCAAACCGTCCTTGTCATGGCATACTTGCCCGCTTTTATTCAAAGAGAGTTAGGATTTGATATAACAAGAGTTAACCTTGCAGGGGTTTTTGGCATTCTTCTTCCAATAAACAACTCATGCTTCATCCAACCTCCTGGCTTACTCTGGCAGTGCTGTTGCTGTGGCCCTCAGGGTCGATTCTCCACTGACTTCTCAAGCAACTCTGGCTGTTCTCTTATGGCCGCACAGACTTCAGGAGACTGAAGTCCTAAACACTGGTCAGCACCCATATCATAAAAGCTCTGCATAGCTGCACAATCAGTGGGTCCTCTCTATTTCATCCCAAAGATGTTCTGTCAGGTTGAGGACAGGACTCTGTGCAGGCCAGTTAAGTTCCTCTACCCCAAACTCACTCTTCCATGTTTTTATGGATTTTGCTTTTTGCACTAGTTAGAATCATTTGGTGGGGGGGGGGTTATGGTGTGTGGTTGTTTTTCAGGGGTTGAGCTTGGCGCCTTAGCTCCAGTGAAGGGAACTCTTAAGGCGTCAGCATACCAAGACATTTTGGATAATTTCATGGTCCCAACTTTGTGGAAACAGTTTGGGGATGGCCCCTTCCTGTTCCAACATGACTGCGCACCAGTGCACAAAGCAAGGTCCATAAAGACATGGATGAGTGAGTTTGGCGTGGAGGAACTTGACTGGCCTGACCACAACCCGATAGAACACCTTTGGGATGAATTAGAGCGGAGACTGCTAGCCAGGCTTTCTCATCCAACATCAGTGCCTGACCTCACAAATGCGCTTCTGGAAGAATGGTCAAACATTCCCATAGACACACTCCTACACCTTGTGGACAGCCTTCCCAGAAGAGTTATAGCTGCAAAGGGTGGGCCAACTCAATAATGAACCCTACCGACTAAGACTGGGATGCCAATAAAGTTCACGAGCATGTAAAGGCAAGGGCCCCAATACTTTTGGCAATATAATGTATATCCTTATAAAGATTGTCCAATGTGTTTGATTTTTTTCTTGGTGGGGCAACAGGTGCTAACACCTTGAGGCACTTCTACGTGCTGCCTAGTTAATATCTGCACAGTCTTACTATCTCTCTCAGTCATTGCGGAAATACAACACATGCTTTAATTGGAATGTGTGTGGACACAGCTGTGGAAGCTGGATGATACAACATTATTTAACGCAAATTAATGCTAAAACGAAGTAGATTGCTTAACTCACAAAAAAGATAAATATTGCAGGTAAACAATTAAGCAAACAATAATAAATCCATTACACAGAAAAAACAATTACACTCCGAGGACTTACCAACAAACACACTTAACTAATTAATTAAACCACTTTACATATTGTGGTAATTAATGAGTTGCTTTAAACACAGAATTAGCTCTTATGACATAATTTCACTAGTATGCTCTGGCCCAGTGATTTGGTTTATTGTGTTTTATGAACATTTATTAATGGTTTAGCGTCTTGAGCACCATCTTTGCTCTCAATGCAATAAGACTTAATGGATAATCGAAATATAAAATTGAGGTGTTTATTTTGTTGGCTATTAAATATGAGGTGTAAAGGTTCCTAAGCAACGTCATTGCAAGAAATAAGAAATAGGCAAGTTAAGTCAAAATGTGTTGCCTTTAAGTTAGTTTTATATTATGTAGAAAACTGTAGCAGACGTTTTTCAACGGATTTATTCTTTACCCAAAAAAGTAAAGTAAAGGCTAGCAAAAGTTTAACCACTTTAGGACCACCCACGTCATATTTACTGTGGCAGGGCAGCCCTGCTGTGTGAAACAACCTACCTGTACGTTGTTTCATCTTCAGGGTCTGGGGCGCACACGCGCACGCTGATGGCGACCAGCTCCCACTGTGGTTGGACACAGTGGGTCCAGCGGCATCGGCCATGGAGGCATCATTCACTGGAATGGCAGAATGGTGTAAACAAGGCAGACCGCTGTTCTGTCAGAGAGAAAGAGAGAGATCTTGTGTTCCTGCTAATCAGGAACACAGATTTCTCTCTTGATCCAGTTAAATCATCCCCTACACATTTGAAATCACTCCACTGTATTGGTGTCACAGGTCCCCAAAAAGTGTTACTTAGTGTCTAATTTGTCCGCTGCAATGTCAAAGTCCCGTTAAAACTCACTGATCGCCGCCATTACTAGTAAAATAAAAATAAAAATACCCCATAGTTTGTAGACACGATAACTTTTGCGCAAACCAATCAATATACGCTTATTGGGATTTATTTTAACAAATATATGTAGCAGAATACATATTGGCCTAAACTAATGAAGAAATTTGATTTTTTACGTGTTTTTATTATTTACTTATGTTTTATAGCAGAAAGTAAAAAAATATTGATTTTTTTCAAAATTGTCTGTCTTTTTTTGTTGAGCGCAATAAATAAAAACCACAGAGGTGATCAAATACCACCAAAAGAAAGCTCTATTTGTGGGAAAAAAGGAAAATAATTTCATTTGGGTACAGCTTTGCATGAACGCACAATTGTCAGTTAAAGCAACACAGTGCCGTATCGCAAAAAATGGAAGGGGTGAAACCTTCCGGGGCTGAAGTGGTTAATCTGAGTTTGTCCACACACTTTATAAACATGTACGCTTAGGAGATAATACAAATGATCATGTCTATGGGGTTAATTTACTAAAGGCAAATAGACTGTGCACTTTGCAAGTGCAGTTGCTTCAGAGCTTAGTAAATTGAGGTGAAGCCTCACTTTGCAACGTAAACCCATGTGCTAGTAAAATATAAAATAAAAAAACAGCATTTTTGCTTGCACATGATTGGATGATGGAAGTCAGCAGAGCTTCTGCTCAATTACTAAAGTCTGGAGCAACTGTTCTTGGAGAGTGCAACTGCACTTTGCAAAGTGCACAGTCTATTTGCCGTTAGTAAATCAACCCCTATGTGTCAGTGGAGTTAGCCTTTTCATATGGTTCACTTTAAGCTGCTTATACATTAGGAATAATGATCAGTTGCAAAGCATGCAAATCCAATGTTCAATGCATGCTTATGAACCACAGTCCTGACTTATGGCTTATCTCTGCATTATGAGCAAATAACAACAAGGTTTAACATTAGGCATTCCAAACCAGCAAACTTTTCCTATAATATAAACTCAATATAAATAATAAACTGTGCTTGGTGATAAGTATTCCACACCTATTAAATACTTATAAACCTGTTGGTACAGCAGCATTCAATAACACATCCATATACTAATGAGATGACAGAAATACTAACAAATGTTGCACTGTGTCTTTAAATCAACAAATACCATAAAATGTGCAAACACCACACCGTGAAAAGCATTCAAATAAATAGAAAACTACAAATAAAGTTCATCATAAAGTTCATCATATGTGCATTTAGGCCAGAAATTCATAAAAGTTGTGCAAAAACTGCAAAATGTGCAATCTGTGCAAACTACATAAAAATAAAGTGCATCAAGAAAAACTTCCTTGTGACTCCCTGTGATTCCTCCATCAAAAAAAACATCCACTTCTTACCAGATTCCTAGACCCCAGATTATCCACTTGGCCTCCAGAAGATTTTACCCCCTTTATGACTAGGCCATTATTTGCTATTCAGCACTGCGCTACTTTAATTGACAGTTGCGCAGTCATGCAACACTGTGCTCAGACAAAATGTATATGTTTTTTTTACACAAATAGAGCTTTCTTTTGTTGGTATAGAACACCATTGAGTTTTTTTATTTTGTGCGATATAAATGAAAAAAAGACTAACAATTTTGAAAGAAAAAAAACAATATTTTTACTTTCTGCCAAAAAACATATTCAATAAAACAATAAAAAAATCAAATGTCTTCATAACTGTTGGCCAAAATGTATTTTGCTACATGTCTATGGTTAAAAAAAATCCCAATGAGTGTATATTGAATGGTTTGTGTGACAGTTATAGCATCTATAAACTGTGGGATATATACAGGAATTTTTTTTTTTTTTTTTTATACTACTAATGGCAGAGATCAGCGACTTTTAATGGGACTGCAATAGTGTGGCGGGCAATCTGTCACTAACTGACAATAGGGGGAACTGACGATTGGGACCCGGAACCCCTGGTGCTGAGTCACCTGATCACTATGATAGCCTCTAATTGGCTATCACAGTGGTCAGTCACTGTGAAGCCCACCCTGTATCTCTCAAACAAACAACAGTGTGACAGTTATTATAATAATAAATAAAATAAAAAATAAAGAAAAATATACCTAGATCAAGGTTGTGATGATATGTACAGTTTTACTAACACATCTCAAAGTTGCAAAATTGTGCTCAGGCATTAACCACATCCCTCCTGACCTATAGCAGAATGACGGCCAGGCGGTGGTTCCATTATCCTGACAGGGTGTCATTTGTCATTCAGCAGAATAAGCCGCTCATGCATGCAGCACGGTGAGTACAGTGTGTCCCCCTGACACACCACATCTCCGAATTCGGTAAAGAGCCTATGACGTAGGCTCTTTATCATGTGATCAGCTGTGTCCAATCACATCTGATCACAGCATAACCAGGAAATGCCAGTTATCGGCTTTCCTCTGTTCGCACTGACAGGGTGATAATAGAGGACAGCCAGCCAGCGACTCTCCTGACCGGGGGTGTCTGTAATGATAATCAGTGCATTGATTATCAGTGCAGACCCATCAGCAGTGCCCACCAGGATGCTCACAAGTGCCCACCTGGGATGTCAATCTGCGCCTACCCGGGATGCCAATCCATGCCCATCAGGGATGCCAATCAGAGCCCATTAGGGATGCCATCAGTACCCATCAGTAATGCTTGTCAGTGCCTCCTCATCAGTGCTGCCTATCAGTGCCATCTATCAGTGCCCCTCAGTGCTGCCCATTAGTGCCCAGCATTACTCATAAGTGCCCCCCAGCAGTGCTCATCAGTGCCGCCTATCAGTGCCCATCATTACCGCCTATCAGTACCCATCAGTGCCGCCTATTAGTGCTACATCTCAGTGCCGTCTACCAGTGCCCATCAGCGCTGCATATTAGTGCCTCCTCATCAGTGCCCATCACTGCCACCTCATCAGTGCCGCCTCATCAGTGCCCATCAGTGAAGGAGAAAACTTTGATAACAGAAACATAAGAAAAACTTCTTTTTTTTTTAATTCTGCCTTTTTTTGATTGTTTAGCAAATAATAAAAAACCCAACGGTGATCAAATACCATATAACAAACAAAAAAAAACCCCTACGCTGTGAAGTAATGCTTAAATCAACCGAACAAAATCCTTAAATGTTTTAACCAGTTTGTTAATCTCATTTGTAATCACTGCTGCCACCATGCATTCATAAATCTTACAAATAATAATAGAAATGTGTTCACAATTCACTTTAAAGTAGCAAAGCAGAAACAACAAAAAAAAATCCTAAACAAAATGACACTTATGTGAATAAATACATGAATCCTTGAACTTTATAAGTGTCTTAAAAAAAAAGTCCATATAAACACCACACCCAGTGTGTTCTTCAGTGATATTTACACCCGTGTGTTGCTGCTCTTTAACATAAATCCAATGCAGTCCTCCTTTATATAAATCTCCACAAAACACCTCCTTGTGTGAATTCCGTGATCCCTCTCCCTTTCGAATATCAAATACCACCAAAAGTAAGCTCTATTTGTAGGGGAAAAAGAACTATAAAAATCTCATATGGGTGCAACATTGCATGACCGCGCAATTGTCATTCAAAGTGCGACAGCGCTGAAAGCTGAAAATTGGCCTGAGCAGGAAGGGAGTGAAAGTGTCTCATAATGAAGTGGATAATGTTGGATCACCTAAAGCTATTAACTCTGCAATGACAGAAGCTCAGCAGCAGGAAGAGGACAGGGCAGCCCTGCAGTGAAGATTTTTACAGAATCCAGCAGCTTGCACATCATAGGACATGCTTCATTACAGGTAAGTAGAGTTGAGTGAACACCTGGATGTTCGGGTTCGGTGGGTTCGGCCGAACTTCGGGAAAAAGTCCGGGTTCGGTATCGAACTTGACCCGAACTTTACCACGAACCCCATTGAAGTCAATGGGGACCCGAACTTTTCGGCACAAAAATGACTGTAAAAAAGTCCTGGAAAGTGCTAGAGGGCTGCAAAAGGAAGTAAAATAATTTTAGAACAATAATCTGTCCCTTACAGCAGCAGCAGGAACCTGACCCTATAGCAGTAGGCGATGATTTTAGAACAATAATCTGTCCTTCTAAGCAGTAGACTCTACCTAGTCCAGTCAGATTGTTCAGTAATGCAGGATGAGATGTTATTAGATCTGCAATCTGTCCCTAAAAGCAGTAGTAGTAGTAATCTCTACCTAATCCACAATCAGATCGTTCTGTAATGCAGGATGAGATGTTATTATATCTGCAATCTGTCCCTGCACAGCGCCGGCAGCATCCTCTCCCTACACTACCCAGAGAGCATGTGACATGCAGCACTAAGTGACTCCAGCTTATAAAGAGGCTGGGTCACATTATGCACTGGCCAATCACAGTCATGCCATTAGTAGGCATGGCTGTGATGGCTTCTAAGGGCAAACCAGTGAAACGCTTGTTGATTGGCTGCCCTGCAGCTGTTCAACATGCGTGATCAAATACCCGAACCCAGAACCCAAACCCAAACTTTTTTTCAAATGTCCGGGTTCGGGTCCAGGTCACGGACACCCCAAAGTTCGGTACGGGTTCGGGTTTGCTCAACTCTACAGGTAAGTAATGTAACTAGAGCTGTAGAGAAAAATATGTTTGTTAACTAAACTTCAGTTACTGACCCAGATCATCCTAGAGTCACCAGAGGCCTTAGCATTCAACCCCCACATGCCCCTGCACCATGTAGTTATGCCAATGCTTTTTTATTACATGTTCAACATTCTCATAAAAAATATGTTTTTTTCCAGTATGATAATAAATAGTGTTGAGCGAACCCGGACTGTAACGTTCGGGTCCGTACCGAACTTTAGGGTGTCCGTGGCACGGACCCGGACCCGGACATTTCAAAAATCGTTCGGGTTCGGTCCGGGGTTCTGCTATTTTACTCCACGTGTTGAGAAGCTGCAGGGCAGCCAATCAACAAGCGTTTCACTGGTTTGCCCTTAGAAGCCATCACAGCCATGCCTACTAATGGCATGGCTGTGATTGGCCGGTGCATCATGTGACCCAGCCTCTTTATAAGCTGGAGTCACAGTGCTGCAGTCACATGCTCCTTGGGTTAGTATAGGGAAAGGAAGCTGACGGCGTGAGGGACAGATTTTAGCCATTTTAAGACCTGATCCTGCATCCTGAGATAGATTACTTTACTACTGCTGTCTGTGCTGTTGCTCTGAGGACAGATA